>OZ002732.1:1081761-1681761 GCA_963924305.1 Polygonum maritimum
CAGAATCACTTGTAGGTTCATAAAGGAAAAATGTCCGCTAGCCACTTTTCCCAATTTCTTGTGTTGGATTTTGACATTTGTTTGATGGTTCATGATAGTTTCATTGTTGTTCATGGTTGTTTTGGCTATTGATCTGCAAAAACTAATGGATTGATAATTCTTGAACTTTGTGGTGTGGCTATTTGGTTCATGCTAGTTTGAGTTTTTCTTCCCTCTCCGTAAGTGTTTGGCTGTTTGGTTAGGTACACTACAAGAATCCAGTTAGATGAAGATTGTCGAACGAGAGAAGTTCGAAGCATTCGAAGCAAAATGGCACAAGATGATCGGCAAAAGAAAATCTAATCTCCTGCAAAAAGAGGTTAATGAAATCATATATTTACTTTGGGTTCATGCTCGTTTTTCATTAGGTTCATAGGCTTTGTTGATATGGTTCATGAAAAATTTGATTTCATGGTTCATGAAAAGTTTGGTGCATCATCTTATCCCAGTTCATTATCTTAAACTTCGGGGTTCATGAGCATGCATGTTTAGGTTCATGAAAAAAAATCTTATTAAACCTTAATTACTAGTTTCCAATTCTTTTGCGTATAATGCACTTGATGAGTTTATTATGTGATAGTTCATGCTCGTTTCCAATAAGTTCATAGGTTTATTATGTGACAGTTCATACTATTTTTTGTATTGAATTAAAGTTTCATAAAATATGACATCATGGTTCATATGCAGTGGCCTACTGGTTCGTATGTAGTACTCTAATGCTTGATCTTACTTTCTCTTGTTTGTTTTGTATTTCAGAGGACAATAGTGGCAACGTTTCTAGGCGTAAACACTCTGCATAAGAAAGCAAAAAGTGTCACTGAAGCAACGATTAGAAAAGTTCAGATTCCATGGATAGAATCCTGTGAAAAAGCACACTCTGGACTTTTTGCAATGAGACACCTAGAGGCCTATATGGGGGTAGCCACTGAAGAATGGGAGTGGAATGAACTGAAGCAAAAGAGTATCAAGGATTACGTTGACAGTCTAAAGAAGACCTACATGCATGCTCTCATCACCTGATTCGGGCTATTTTGTATAGGTTAACTCTTGTATTTTAGGGCTTTATTGAGTGTGTTTAGGTTAGAGTTGTGCGTAATTGTAATATCAAGGTCGAAGACACAAGGATTCAAGAATCAAGAGTTTTAAGGCGTTTTGAGCTGTCTGCGCGACACCACTTGCTTGCGAAGGCTATATCTTAAGCTACAGAGGTCGGATTGACTTGATTCCGGTGCCATTGGAAAGCTAACTTCAAGGGCTTAAATTCATCTTTTTACACCGAAGTCATATTCCAAGCCAAAGATGGTCAAAACAGCCTCCGAAGTAACGCTAGTGATTCTGTCGAGATTCCGCGACCGCGGATTGTCCACCGCGACCGCGGTGGCTACCGAGACCGACTTATTCCTTTCTGTCGTGAAAGCGCGGGCGCGGTGGAGACGACGCGACCGTGGTGATGCCGGATCCGAAGCGGGCCGAAATCTTTCTATCTTGTTTCCTTTTCTATCTTTTGTCTCTTTCCTTATCTATCTCGTGGAGTTTGTTCCTTGGGCTATATAAGGAGGAGCCAGCCTTAGGTTTTAAGTATCTTCTTTCATATAACTCAATTCTCTTTTAGGTTTTTAGTTTAGCTATGGAGAGCTAGTCTCCTAAGGTTTGTTCAAGGGAGAAGCTCTGATGTATGAACTCGTGAGATTTTGGTAATTGATTTCTATCCTTTGGTTAATATTGATACTCTTGTGCTTCATCCCATGATCTATGTTTGATTTTATGAGTCTGGCCAACTTGTTTGATTGACTTAGATCTATTGTTTGATTTAGGATTGGTTGTTGTCTATGCATCTTTCCTATTCTCGAAACAACTCTATTCTAGGACCGTGGACTAGTTTAGGGAAGAGTATTCAATGGTTTAATTGTGCATGAGACTCGTAACTTGATTGCATGACTTGATTTCCTAATATCCTTGTTCTCTATGCTAATTCTAGGTTAAGCGTCCTTGCCTAGGGTTATAGAATTGCTTGGACCGTGGACTTGCGATTGTTAATGATCAGGATAGGAATTAACCATAGGTGTGAATGAAATCAATGGATGAATTTATGATCGAGTGATTATATTAGAGTGAATCTTTTGAATGAACTTGCTTCCTATCTATTTGTTTATTTGTTTGTTATTTGTTTCCTAGGTTAGTTTAGATATCTCTTTGTTTTCCCCCCTTATCTTTAGTTAATAGATTTATTAATACTAGAAGCCGTTAGTTCTCTTGGGTTCGACCCCTTACTTACTTGCTATACTTAGTTTGTAGTTTGGGTTATTTATCTTTGATCTTGGCACGACGACTTTAGCCGAGTCATCACCTCACCTACGAATGCAATGAAGAAGTCTGTGATGATGGAAGTGAAGAAATATATGAAAAATGTGGGTAAAAAGCAGTAGAAGAAAACAACGTTTTTTTTAGAATGTTGGACAAATTGACTAGAAACTATGATAGGTCTTTTATAAGCAAATACCTAACTAGAAACTGTGGTCTATTTTGAAAGAACTTATGAAAGGAATGGAAGGTTCATTTTGTTGAATATGGTTCATTTTGTTGGGTCCGAAAGTGCATTGTATTACACTTGTAGGTTCATTGTCCTCCATAAGTAAGATCAAGCTGGCAAGTTCAATTGTCCATAAAAACCCTTGAACGTTGGAAAACGTGTAAATCATGTAAAAGAAAAGCGTAGGGTTCAATTGCATATAGGTTCATGAAGTTTAATTTTTCGGTTCACAAATTTGAATCACTCAGTTCATGAATTTGAATCACTTGGTTCATGAATGACAAAATGCTCATGTATGACAAAATGCAAAACTTTTGTAATCGAAAATGTGTTTGGTTCATTTTGTTTAACTTGTCGGTTCATGAAACTTAATGAATTGGTGCATAAAACGAAAGGTGCGTTCATCTTTCATGAAGTATCAATCGGTTCATAAACGACAGGTGTTTGGTTCATAGGGTTCAACTTGTCGGTTCATGAACTTTAGTCATTCGGTTCATTGAATGTGAAATTGCATATAAGACAACTTAATCCTCAAAAAACACATAACAACTACTTAAAAAAAAAGAGAAGTATAGCCGTATAGGGTATTCTTTTGGTACTAGCATCACCCAATGGGGATCCACTAATAGTACTTGTATCATTGTCATTCAATGAAAGTCCATCGGTACTAGCATCACTATCCGAATGAGAAATGTTAGGATGGCCGGAACTTGATGAACAACCTACAAAAGAAACGTAAAAGCTATGAGTGAAGCAACATGAAACACACATAATGAGTAGTACAAATGGGCAAATACGGGTATTCTTTTGGTTCACAAAGAGTATCGGTATGGTTCATAAACTTTCAAGTAATGGTTCATTTAAAGCAATTGGACGGTTCATGCAAATTAAGGCACATTGGTTGAGGCATTTTGTCGAACACATGGTAGGCAATAAGGCAAACGTACATAATCAGCTTCTATGTTCAATCGAAAACTACAAAAATCACATTAGAATGCAATGAACTCATGTAAACTTCAATCATACACCCAAATCTTATCTCAAAATCACAAGTTTTTACTTAATTTAATCAAGGAAAACCTAAAACTGAAAACGAACAAGGCTACGAACAAATCACTTTTAAAAACCGCAAAATCGTTTACCTATATCCATAAAATCAATTGAACAAGAGCCGAAAACGAAAATACAATTGAAAAACACTTGAATTGTGCTGGAAAAGAGAGCCGGAGATCGAATCTGGATCGCATGAAGAGTGGATTTAGTATACACAGATCGCACGAACAAGGGGGGAAGAGGATGAACAGTACAAATAAGCAAAAAGACGAAAATACCCCTCGCACTTAAAACCAATATAAAACCAGTGTGTAAATCTGTGCGTTAATTTCCCCACATCCAACGGCCAATAAATGTTCGCATTTACACCCTAATCTCCCTTCTCAATTGATCGCGAATCTATAAAGTAAAATACATTGTGTATTTCAAAATCATTCTCTTTTTTTAATGAATTTGTTAAGATATATATTATTAGATAGAAAGTGTCTTCTTAAATGACACTACTATTTTGCATTGTTTAATATTAAAAGTGGCTTCTTAAATGACAAACGATGACCCAATTTATGGGCTGGCCACCAAGTAGTTGCGCGACGAAAAAGCACATTGAAGATCCACTGCTTCGTATCATTGCCTCACTAGGCGGCCGAGAACCACCACGATACAACGTGGAGGTTCAAACAAGGATCGAAATCGCACATTTGTAGGATTTTGGCGACGATCAACACTGATGACGTTTGGATTATGACATACACGATGAAGCTAAGAAAGGTCATTTTTATATGAAGTTCCAATTTGAGGGTGAGCATTGTTCGACGAAGTTCCCAAATTTCTCAAATTTAAATTTCTTTTTCGTTTTCAAAAACCGGGAAATCCCAATTCCAGAAATTTGATCTGCATTTCCTTCTCCATACTCCATACCAATTCCATTTTTGCCCTTCTTTGATTCGTCTCTTCCTTGCCATTTTTGCCCCTCTTCTTCCAGCTCGTCGTTCTTGCTCGCTCCTACCCTCCTTCGCACTACGACGGTCACTTGAGATCTTCCTCTCTCTGTCTCTACTAATGTTAGTTGTGCGATTCTGAAGCGATTCGGGGTTTGATTCCTTCACGTGTGCTGTGTTTTTTTCTTCCAGATTTTACAATTCTAGGCGTCAAAACAGGCGTACGAGAAGCTCTCTTTGAATTGGTACTTCTTTTAAACATCCTTTTTGTATTGAGGTAAAAAACCCCTATACTATGGGTTTATCAAGGCGGACGGCTGGGCGCTTCTCATCACCATCAACACCATTAATTGGGATGATTCTCGAGGCCTTTTACCTCACCGTCTTCATCGTGTATGCCCCCAGACGCACAAAGGTAAAAGGTACACTATTCATCCCTTCTAGTATAGACGGGTTGAAGTGGCGTTTTACCCTACAAGTCAATCTGATCACATTTGGTCCATTCGGGTAAAAAAGGCCTAATACAAATTAAATGGGCGGCCAACACTAGAGATGGAAATTATATACGGGTGTCTGATTTACCCAATCAACCGACCCGAATATATGGACGAAAACCCGAAGAGAGGTGGATGAAATGTGGGTGTGTAGATGGGTCGGATTTGGGTGGAGAGCCATCCGAACCGTCACCTGATACATGACCCGTTCATCCATCCGACCCGTTTAACCCGAATGCATACTTCTTTTGAATTTGAGAATGCATTCCAATTTCCACATTTTTAATCTTGCAACTGGGATCACATATTGCACTTTTTTTTGTACTAAACTATTAGATTTGTTGATTTGTATTGGACCTTCTAAATTAATAAGTTTATATAGTTTATACATGATACTTATGTGAAATTATAAATTTAGCTTAGAATCTTAGTAAGTTTCGCAGAGACCCGACCCACCGGATTACCCAACGTAGGATAGACGGGGTGGATGTGGGTGATGATTTTTATGGGTGGTGGATGAATCGGGCGAAGTATTTTTTTCATGGATCGGGTGATGGAAATGGCTCAACCACCCATAACCCGATCCATTTCCATATTCCTAGCAAACACTCACAATAAAGATGGGAATGACGATGAATAGTTTGATTTTGTGACATGCTATAATTTTTTAATATAAAAACCCTTAAGTATCAAGTACTAGTTAAAAACCCTTAAGTATCAAATTAGCAAAAGTTATCACCTACAACTAAAAATGTTTAACATTTTTATTTTTAAAAACCCTTAATTATCAATTAGTAGAAAATATTTTAATTAAATTTAAATGTCCTTTTTCGTCATTTTTTTTTCAATTACAATCAACTCGTTATTCCGAACACTCAAACTAATTAATCCAGACAGTCCCAACTCTATATCCGGTCCAACCCAAGTTCTCCGGTTTCAATTCGTTCCACTTTCACCATGGGCCGGTTTTCAAGAATTCTTCTTCCCATGAATAACAAAAACTCCATTAAACTTGTAGTTTAGATTATGTGCGGAGTTGTCCCATACAAACTTACAAAGTCATATTAATTATTCTCATTATTTGAGAAGTAGTCCATTGACATCATGGCATTATGGCAAAAACCCATTAAACTTGTAGTTTAGATTAGTAGCCCATTGGCATTGTGGTATTATACAAAAAAAAAAAAAAAAAAAAAAAAAGGTGATCAATCGAAAGTTTAAAATCCTCCTAAGAAAAAAAGAGAAAACCTTTTCCAGCAGCCATATGAGGAGCACCCAAAATTCAACAACAAATTTTTCAGTACACACAGCATGATAAAAAAAAGAAAAAAAAACTTATTTTAAAACAAATATCAAAAGGCAATGTAGCCAAGAGAAAAAGAAGAACAAGCGAAGTGGAAAGAGAGGAAAACCCCAAATTCAAAGCTGCTATTGAGCAGCTGCTTCTCTCTCTCTCTAGATTATCATTCCTTAATTTCATGTCTATCTCCACCTGATCACATTCTGCAACCACGCAACAGAAAAAGATCTCTCTGCTTTTTCTCCACCAGAGCACTATTTATCAATCCGGTCACTTCCGCCATGGATCTGCCTCATTCGGAGCTCACAAGAACGAATTCAGTCCAATAGATCTCAATCCGGACGGGATTCGCGCTCAATTTCATCGCTCAGGCAATCGGAATTCAAATTCTAGGTCAAGGCTTGTTGCTCGGTGTGCGAGACGAGGTAAGCGGATTCGTGTTCAATTTCACCGCTCAGGCAAGCGGATTCGTGTGCAATTTCATCGCTCAGGCAAAGCGGAGTTCTAGGTCAAGGCATTTCGGCGATCTAGGGCGGCGATGAAGGTGCCTTGTTGCTCGGTGTGCGAGACGAGGTACGACGAGGAGGAGCGGGCGCCGTTACTGCTCCACTGTGGCCATGGATTCTGCCGAGACTGTCTCTCGAAGATGTTCGCCGCCGCTACTGACAACACTCTCTCGTGTCCGCGGTGTCGCCATGTCTCCGTCGTAGGGAACTCCGTCCAGGCGCTGAGGAAGAACTTCGCGATCCTCGCGCTGATCCGCTCGGCCTCGGCTTCGGCCTCCGACGACGACTCCGACGCCTCGTCCGCCACCGCCGGAGGCAGCGACGGCGAGTTTGATGATGCGGAGAGGAGGCGGCGGTGTAGCCGGTCGTCGAGCGCGTCGAGCTCGGGAGGATGTGGAGTGGCGGCGGTGGAGATGGCCGCGCACGGGGATTTGAAGCTGGTGAAGCGGATTGGGGAGGGGAGGAGGGCGGGGGTGGAGATTTGGGCGGGGACGTTGTCTGGCATGGGCCGTGGGAGGGGGAAATTGCGGTGCCGGCATAAGGTGGCGGTGAGGAAGGTCGCGCTAGGGGAGGAGATTGATGCTGTGTGGGTTCAGGCGCAGCTGGAGGGGCTCCGCCGGGCCTCGATGTGGTGTAGGCATGTTTGTAGGTTCCATGGGGTTACAAGGATGGATAACAGTCTTTGTATTGTTAGTGAGAGGTGCTATGGTTCGGTGCAGTCTGAGATGCTGCGAAATGAGGGCCGGCTTACGCTCGAGCAGATCCTCAGGTCTGGAGATTTGATCTTTTGTTTGAATGTTTGATCCTACAATGAAGTTACTTCTTTTGATTGTTGATTGATTGGTTTTAGTTTCAGTTAGGTAGGCTTTTATTGGGATTTGAGCTGAATGAGGTGGCGTATGGTAAGTTTGATCAGGAATGGGTTTGGAATGTTTCCTTGGTATTTACTGGAGTAGGTTTTGTGTGATTGTATATGGGGTGATGTTTTAATGGCGAAAGCCGAGTCTTAACTGGAGCATGGGAAAACCGTTTGACGGGGTTTCGAGAATTGGTTTACAAATTAACACTCACCAAGCATCAATAATCCATACCTGAAATGAATCTCCACCTTGAATAGTTGGTTATGATATCACTGTATGTTCGAGTTTGTTTAGTGTGAGAAAAGGTGGATTGATTTAACTAATATAGGGAAGTGAGTGGAACTGGCGTTGTTGGATTGATTGGCTTTTTTCTTAGCACTTATTGGGGGATAAATGGATTGTTGTCGTGTTATTTTGTTTGCATCTCGTTGCCGTTATGATTTTACCGGTAGTGTGTCGCTTTGTCGCATGTGAGCTGAAGTATGGCCTTGAAGGGTTGCTCCAAATGTTCGTTAAATCTAACTGCTTTACGTATGCTAGTTTTATACCGAATTTCTAACAAAATGCAGCAAAGATTCCATCCCACCTTTTATGTGTAATGATGATGACTGAGCCATTAGAGGAGTTTTCTTTTTGCATTTAATTTTCCCACCGTTTCATGATGTTGTCTTTCCTTGGATTTGAATTCGATTGTGCTTATATAAGCTAGAGTTGGCCCTACAGTTTTCTGCTTTATTAAATATCCGAGCTTCTAGATTTCGTGCTCATCACTATACATAGATGCCTATAGGTTATAAATTGGTGGACTGTGAAACTTCTGGATCCATGTTTATCGTAAAGCTTCTGAATGTGCACTTTTAGTCTTCACTGGTACCTATACATGGGTGGATTTCTGCTCCTTTTTTTTCTTCGAGGAAAGTGTATATCTTACAATAGATTATCTTATACTTTTCCATTACGATGGAAATACTGCTGGCCAGGGTGTCATGGATCTAGATGGACTAGCTAAGGGCTTTGGCAGTTACTAGGATCATTTACATGAATAAATTAGCTGCCCTTCTGTGTCTTTTGGTGGGGAAATATCCTTTTCTATGGGCTTATTAAGCTATGCATGTGGGATATTGGGGAAGGTTTATCATGTCTATATAGTTCAGGAAGGATCTCTCTGTTGTCTTATTAGTGATTTCCTATTCATTTTTTCCCACTTCCGCTGAGCTATTTAGATGTCTCATTATGCTGTTATGGATGGTTTTTTACTCTTTTGGAGCAAGAACAGACTTTTCTGTTTAATGAATATTACGATGATGATCAGGATGAGGGCATGAAATGAGTTACAGGCTTAGATTTTCCCTATTAAAATAGCTGTTCGTTTTTTGGCTATGAAAGTAACTTGAGCTTCCCTATATGTACTTCTTTGCTATGTTATTCTGAAAACAATATTTCGTTAGAATATAGAAAAAATCACAGTTTGATTGTGGTCATAATATCTTGGGGTGTTAGGATGTTAGTGAAGATCCCAAATCCTTGATAAGGTTGTGTACTATGACTATGACAAGGACGCATAAATTTTATTTTGGAAATGAGTTATTTATTGATTTTAGAATATAACTGTTCTGATATTGACTTCTGGAAGTGTTGATTGAAATAGATATGGAGCAGATATAGCCAGGGGAGTGGCCGAACTCCATGCTGCAGGTGTTGTTTGTATGAATCTGAAACCTTCCAATCTTCTGTTAGATGCTAGTGGTCATGCTGTGGTTTCCGACTATGGACTTCCAGCAATCCTCAAGAAGCCTTCTTGCCGAAAAGCTCGATCAGATTGTGATACCTCAACAATCCATTCATGTATGGATTGTACAATGCTGAGTCCACATTATACGGCTCCGGAGGCATGGGAGCCTGTGAAGAAGTCATTGAATTTGTTCCGGGAAGAGGCTTTAGGTATATCAGCAGAGTCAGATGCTTGGAGTTTTGGATGTACCTTAGTGGAAATGTGTACTGGATCTGTCCCGTAAGTGTCAACGGAAGCTTCTTTTGTTTCCATCTTCTCATTCTTGCTTCTAAATGGCGGAATTAATGTAAACGGTGTTATTAAGGTGTAAAAAATTGGGGGTAAGGTAACAGTTAAGGGGAAAAGTTTACCAATCTGGAAATCTTTGAATATAAATTGTATGTTACCAAACACACCTCTCTCAAATTATATAAGTTTACATGGAAACATATTCCGTTTTTGGTTTATGTTTACAGGTGGGCTGGCTTGAGCGCAGAGGAAATTTACCGGCAGGTTGTCAAAGGCGGAAAATTACCTCCTCAATATGCAAGTGTTGTAGGTGTAGGAATACCTAGGGAACTGTGGAAGATGATAGGTGAGTGCCTGCAGTTCAAGGCCTCAAAGCGTCCAACATTCAGTACTATGTTAGGCATTTTTCTTCGTCATTTGCAAGACCTGCCTCGTAGCCCCCCTGCGAGCCCTGACATGTAAGAACTCAATCTTGGAATGTTTTATCACATTCTGGGTTATATATCGTACTATATTCATTTATCAACTAATTGTGAATTGCATAGTCGTTCAATTTGCTTTCCAATGTGGGTCTAGATTGGAATAAAGGTTCTTGATTAATGGGCAGTGATTTAACGGAGTTCCCGCCAGCTAACGTCATAGAGCCATCCCCTACCTCAGTTTTGAAGGTGTTTCCATACAATGCCAGTCATCTTCATAGATTTGTGTCAGAGGGGGATGTGACTGGTGTAAGGTGGGTTGCACTTTGCTGCTGTATCCTTCATTTGGCTGCAAAATTTGGGGCTTTATGTCAGATTATTTAACTTCTCTTTTTCCATGTAGGAACTTTCTTGCAAAGGCTGCTTCCGCAAATGGCTCCAGTGCAGTGAGTTCTTTGCTGGAGGCTCAGAACTGTGATGGTCAGGCTGCACTTCATCTTGCTTGTAGACGAGGAAGTGTTGAGCTTGTTGAGGCATTATTAGAGTACAAAGAAGCAAATGTTGACATCCGTGATAAAGATGGGGATCCTCCGCTAGTGTTTGCCTTGGCAGCTGGGTCTCCTGAGTGCGTCCGTGCTCTCATTAGCCGTTATGCAAATGTCGGTTCTAGGTTGAGGGAGGGATTCGGCCCATCTGTTGCTCATGTTTGTGCATATCATGGCCAACCTGATTGTATGCGTGTATGTTTTGAGTAAATTTTATGTTTTCTGGTGAATCTAGTTTGTTTAGTTCAATTTTTTTATCTATCTCAGTATTGTGTTTTGTCTTCCACTATTTTCTTATTGGGAACAGGAGTTGTTGTTGGCTGGAGCTGATCCTAATGCTGTAGACGATGAGGGTGAATCTGTACTGCATAGAGCAGTTACCAAAAAATATACTGAATGCTCCCTTGTTATATTGGAAAATGGAGGCTGCAAGTCAATGGGCCTCCGAAATTCAAAGACCATGACGTAAGTACTTCCAGCCCTTATCTTTTCTTTGCCCTGCTGTGTCAAAAGATGTAAGCAGATGGATTAAAAAAGGGATATTTTTTTTTGATTTTTCTTCCAAAGTTTTGTGATATTCGGAATATGTTTGGGTGTGGGGTAATTGAGATAACTGGGTTGGTTGTGGGCTTGTTTATAAGTAATTTAATATTTTCTTCACAACGAATTCTCTTCAGTTCTTATCAGTGACACTGAATGAGTGATTGAAACTTTTGGTGGTTTCTCTGCAGTAAGAAAATTAGATAATTTATACTTACAGCTGGGAGCACATATGTTTCTATGTTGAATATTGTATATCCATTAGGGGTTTTAGTTTTGACATTCTAATGTTTCAGGCCATTACACATCTGTGTGACAAAATATAATGTGGCTGTTGTAAAAAGATGGGTGGAAGTTGCTTCAGTTGAGGAGATAGCTAGTGCAATAGATGTACCAAGTCCATTTGGTACTGCTTTGTGTATGGCTGCCGCTCTCAAGAAAGATCATGAAAATGGTAATTTGACAGACGGTCCTTAAATGTCATGTTATAAATTATGGTTTAAATTCCATTGTACTATCAAATGTGCTCTGGTCTAAGTTATCTGATATATTTGAACATGAATTAGAGAACACATTGAAACTAATTGCGCCGAAGGCATAAAAGTGGAGGGAAGGTCTATATGTATTATAGGTGTACCCTACGTTTCTAATAATTCTTGTTTCTTGTATTGTTCTAAAGTCGTCTAAACTTTGATCTGTATATATAACTATGCTAATTATACACGAGTTACGGCATACAATCAGCTTTTGGTAAGTGTCTTTAGTGTCATAATGCTAGATATGAATGGTTGGACGCAGAAGAATGATTTATCTCTTGTCTGTTTTGAGTTTTCTTTTAAAGTTTGGTATTGTCAGTTTATCATGGCTTCCCTTTGTTAGTAATAAATCTTTGAATTTTTTGGCTTTGTATGGAATGAATTTCCAAAAAGTCTATTCATTTCCAATTCCAGTCTTCATATCTTGCAGTGGATATTTTAATTGAAGTTCAGATCTGCTATTTGGTATCAGTATGTTAAATTAATCCTTTAATTGGTTTTACCTTTTCACTGGTAGTAATAAAAAAGGACAGTTTACCTTTTCACTTTTTGTAACCTTTCCTCTTATATACTTCCTTGCAGTTTATTTATTTAAAAATTCTCAGTCCCAAATTGTAAGCTGAAAAATAATTTAATGTCAAAAATTTCTATGCCACAGAAGGGAGAGAAATGGTCAGAATTTTGCTTGCTGCTGGAGCCAATCCAATTGCCCAAGATGCTCAGCATCGAACTGCTTTGCACACTGCTGCTATGGCTAATGATGAGGAGCTGGTTAAGGTGAACATTGCTCAATGAAATGCTTATTGCCTTGTGGTTTGTAAAAGTAGAACCACTTAAATAAACAGCACTACCTCTATTTGGAAAAGATCTGTCACTTTGGCTTTTGACACATCTATTAAGGAGTAAAAGCATTATATTAAAATTCTGACCAAAAAAAAAAAACATTATATTAAAATTATATAAATTTTTTCTCGATCTTACAATTTGTTAAATACCTAGTTACCGACCTCATTTGAAACCAATGACTAAAGAGAAGTTGCATTGAAGAAAACAATATATGTAGTTATCAATCACAGTTCATGTAACTCACCAATAAGAAAACTCGAAAATGACCCTATCAAAATTATATGGATAAAATGACAATCTTTTCGAACAGATGTAGTATTGTAAAATGTCCTGCTCAATTCTGAAATTTCTACTGTTTGATACTATGAGCAGATCATTCTTGATGCGGGAGTTGATGTAAATATCCGGAATGTGCACAATACAATACCTCTTCACGTGGCATTGGCTCGAGGTGCAAAGTCTTGCATTGGCCTTCTCTTGTCTGCTGGTGCTGACTACAACTTTCAGGTTTGCGTTCTGCTATTCTTCATAGTAGGCAATTGTCAATGCTAAATTTCTGCTATTGCAATGTCAGTATGATAGTAACATTTAGAAATTTAATCCTAGTACATGAGAAGCTGCTTGTACTGTCACTGCTGATAGTTATAGATATAGATATGCATCTAAGATTTGAGGGCTTTTTATTTGAAGGCCCTACAATTCTACCTGTCCACTGGAGCCTGCTGTGTTACTCATGTATCTATATTCACTTCGTTTCTTGTTCTTGTTATTGTAAGGATGATGAAGGGGATAATGCTTTCCACATAGCAGCAGATGCAGCTAAAATGATTCGTGAAAATCTCGAGTGGGTAGTTCTTATGCTGAGGTACCCAGATGCTGCTGTAGGAGTGAGAAATCACAGGTATCTTCAACCATCTCTGGCTATAAATGATGCAACTGATTCATTATTATGTTTTTTTTTACTTGAACTGAATTGTAAGATGTCCAAGCCATTCAAAACAACCATGTTGAAAGAACTGTTTTGTTTATTTAGGGCTTGTTTAAGTTAGTAAGCACGGGTAAGTCAAGGCCTGAAAACAATTTGCTGACACTAAACATAATTTGCCATTGAAATCTAAGAAATACGAACAATAGATGATCATGAAATAGTCTTATATAGTGCGTTTAAAACCCCGAGGACTCTGCAGCTAGAAGTCATGATTAAATTAGTGTAGATAAAGAGGGATGAAGTGAAACTTTAGTGCCTCAGAATTTGGCACTTGTAACTTTTGTTATTAACATAGATAACCGCACTTTTATATTTACTATATTTTCGGGTTGATATAGCATTAGCATACGATGACAGTGTTTACTGAGTTAGTATCTGTTGTGTGATAGTGGTAAGACGTTGAGAGACTTTCTGGAAACACTCCCCAGAGAATGGATCTCGGAAGACCTGATGGAGGCACTGGCGAATAAGGGAGTTCATTTGTCTCCTACAATGTGAGTGGATCATATCTTCCTACATTTTTTAAACTTATCTATTATCTATTAAATTAATATTTTAGTCAAATTCAGTATTGACATGATTTGAATTTATCTAGATATGAAGTTGGTGACTGGGTGAAGTTCAGAAAAAGCATCTGCAATCCTACATATGGGTGGCAAGGTGCAAAGCATAAGAGTGTTGGTTTTGTGCAGAGCATTCCAGACAAAGAGAATCTTGTTGTATCATTTTGTACTGGAGAGGCACGGGTTTTGGTGAGTGAAGTTATCAAGGTGATTCCGTTGGACAGAGGACAGCATGTTCGTCTCAAGCAGGATGTTAAAGAGCCAAGGTTTGGTTGCTTAGACTAATTCTCGGCTGATCTGTCTAGTTTGTATAGCATATAATTAAATACCAATTTGATTTACGCTAACGTAGTTTTAGAACATAACTAATTATTTTATATAACTTGATTGGACCCAAGAACTACTTTCTTTCTCATCATTTCAAGATCCATGTTCCATTGTTAAAAAAACATCAGTTTTGTAAAAAAAAAATGGCATTATCGCCCAAAATCACATTATAAATATGTTCCACCAAACAGAGCCTTATAACTGTATCTAGTCTCTGATGTAAATTAACATGTCAATTATGATAATATTCAGGTTTGCCTTGCGTGAACAATCACGTGACAGCATAGGAACTGTTCTCTGTGTGGATGATGATGGAATTCTACGAGTTGGATTTCCAGGGGCTTCCAGAGGATGGAAGGCTGATCCCACAGAAATGGAAAGGGTTGAGGAATATAAAGTGGGGGATTGGGTTCGTATTCGCCCCACACTTACAACCGCCAAACATGGTCTAGGAGCTGTTACACCTGGCAGCATAGGCATTGTCTACTGCATCAGACCAGATAGCAGTTTGCTGTTGGAACTGAGCTATCTTCCCAATCCATGGCATTGTGAACCAGAGGAAGTTGAGCATGTTGAACCTTTTAGGGTAAGTGATATAAACCCAGATATTATTTTATTTTTTGCATTTATTATCTTTCCCATGTTTGAGTTAGTTCATTCCCCATACCCCCACTTCCTGAGGTTTAGGGACTTCTCCGTTTTCTCTACTTTCTCCATTATGTTTTACACTACCCAATATATTGCTCCCTCTATTCACTAAGGATTGTCATTTTAGATTTTGACGCAATTATTAAGGATTGTAAAATACTACAATATTTGAAGTACCTAACTCATTTCTAGCCAATTAGCAAGAGAATTTGCATCAAAAGAGTCAATTTGTGCATTTTATAATAAGAAACTTTGTAACTCACCAGTATATCATCATCTAACACTAAACTGAGGTACTACTTATATTCAGTATCAGGAGTTGGTTATCTAATTTATCGATTATTTGAAGGAGGATGATATCGTGTACTGGACAGACTTGATTACTGAAACGAATCACTAAATGTGAGACTAAATAAGGAAATTGTTTCTTTCAGATTTTCTATTTTAGGATTTACCAGCAAGAGAACCCCATTGTCCTCCTGTGTGGCAGATAACCATTCTATGTTGGAAATTGAAATCACTAATGATATTATCCTATTTCTCACAGATTGGTGACCGAGTTTGTGTGAAGCGTTCAGTTCCGGAACCTAGATATGCTTGGGGTGGTGAGACACATCATAGTGTTGGGAGAATATGTGAAATAGAAAATGACGGTCTCTTGATCATTGAAATACCCAATCGTCCAATTCCATGGCAAGCTGATCCTTCTGATATGGAAAAAGTGGAGGATTTCAAGGTAATATCTGTAGACATGCTTGATCATTGATACACAGGAAAACACTTAATTTTGGCACACAATTTTAGGGTTTATGATAAAAAGTAGTTTTAACATTCTAGACTGTTGGTTGAAAAGGACATGATTTGTCAAAAATAGTTGCTATACAAAACATATTTTTAAAAGAAAGAAGTAAATTTGATTATAATGTGTAGGGCCAAACTCACCCTTATTGTGGCTTTTCTTTCCCCTTTTGCTAGGTCAGAGATTGGGTTAAGGTGAAAGCTTCAGTTCCTTCCCCCAAATATGGATGGGAGGACATTGTTCGAAATAGCATTGGAATTATCCATAGCTTAAAGGAGGATGGTGATATGGAGGTTGCTTATTGCTTCAGAAGTAAGCTTTTCAGATGTTCTGTGACAGATATGGAAAAGGTTCCTCCATTTGAAGTTGGACAAGAGATTCATATGTTGCCATCTGTTACTCAACCTCGCCTTGGCTGGTCAAATGAAACACCTGCTACTGTTGGTAAAATCGTGAGAATCGACATGGATGGCGCTTTAAATGTAAGTCTTTTTCACCTATTTTGTTCTTAAGTAGATATGCCATATTCGCTGTTTCCGAGCCTTCGTTAATCCACATGATGATTACAAAGATTTATGAGCCCATTTTGCCACAACCAAAAAATTAGTGAAACACCTCCTATTGTTTGAAAAATAGTGAGAAGAAATATGGATAAAGCTTTTTAAAGCCAAGTAGTTAGCACCTTTTTTGTCCTTGCAGTTTTTTATGTCCACTATTTGCTAGCCTTCATTTTACGCCTACAACCTGATTACAAAAGTAATTAATAAGTTTGTAACCGATTAGGAAGTGAAAAACACTGAATAGTGGGATTAGTGATTAACATTTCTTTACATTTGTAGTTATGAGGATATTTTTTTTTTAATATAACAGGTGAAAGTTGCTGGAAAATCAAGTTTGTGGCGAGTATCCCCGGGAGATGCTGAGTGCCTATCCGGATTCGAAGTTGGTGATTGGGTACGCTCCAAGCCAAGTGTTGGGACTAGACCCAGTTACGACTGGCACAACATTGGTCGAGAAGGCTTAGCAGTCGTCCACAGCGTAATGGACAATGGTTACTTAGAACTTGCCTGTTGTTTCAGAAAGGGAAAATCCATGACTCATTACACAGACATCGAAAAAGTCCCGAGCCTCAAAGTGGGCCAGTATGTTCGGTTCCGATCAGGGCTAACCGAGCCAAGATGGGGATGGAGAGGCACCCAACCTGAATCCCGAGGCATCATCACCAGCGTCCATGCTGATGGAGAAGTGAGGATAGCTTTTTTCGGTTTAGCAGGTCTGTGGAAAGCAGACCCAGCTGATCTTGAGGTCGAACCTGTTTTCGAAGTTGGTGAGTGGGTAAGACTGAAGATTAGCGTCGCTCCCTGGAAATCTGTGAGCCCGGGAAGCGTCGGGATCGTACAAGGGCTCGGGTACGAAGGAGGCGAGTGGGACGGGAGCGTATTCGTTGGCTTCTGTGGGGAGCAGGAAAAATGGGTGGGACCCACCTCTCATTTAGAAAGAGTAGACAAGCTTTTAGTTGGACAGAAGGTGAGAGTCAAACTCTCAGTCAAGCAACCGAGATTCGGTTGGTCGGGTCACAGTCACACCAGCATCGGGACTGTATCAGCTATCGACGCTGACGGAAAGCTGAGAATATACACACCAGCTGGCTCGAAAGCGTGGAGCCTAGACCCGTCCGAGGTTGAGCTAGTAGAGGAAGAGGAGCTTCATATCGGCGATTGGGTAAGGGTAAAACCATCCATCTCCACTCCTTTTCACCAATGGGGAGAAGTGACACACTCGAGTGTCGGTGTCGTGCACCGGATGGAAGATGGCCAACTTTGGGTGGCTTTTTGCTTCCTGGAGCGGCTTTGGCTTTGTAAGGCGTCGGAAATGGAGCGGATCAGGCCGTTTCGTGTCGGTGATCGGGTTAAAATTAAAGACGGGCTCGTCGCCCCGAGATGGGGATGGGGAATGGAGACTCATGCAAGTAAAGGAGAAGTGGTTGGTGTGGATGCAAATGGAAAGTTGAGGATTAAGTTTAGGTGGAGAGAAGGTAAATTGTGGATTGGAGATCCTGCTGATATTGTACTTGATGAGTCTTGTGATTTGAATTCTTAGGATTAGATGATGGGTAGATTATTGTAATCTTAAATATGCCATTTTATTTTAGATGGATTGGGATAGAAAATAGGTGTGTTATTTTAAGGGACTGTTACTACAGCTGCGGATTTGGGCTTTGTTTTCTGTACAAACCTTGACCCTTATTCATCTGGTTGGTTTCTTTGTTTTCCTATTCTATGTGATTTGGAATTTGCTTGTATAGTGTTCAGGGTTTGGCTGATTTTGCATTTCTAGTTACTGATAAGTAAGGTTAAGAGATGCTTGTTCTGGGTATGTTTGTAAATTCCAAATCTTCTTCTAAAATGAATCAGAAGGTGGGAAGATTCAACCACTACGTCCCTATGATGCTAACGTTGTAAGTTGACTTAACGGAGAACGAACCATCCTTTAAAACAACACCAACACAATTGATATTATAGTAATTGTAATATGTAAGCCACAAACCATACAGGAAACAGCCACAGAGCGTTTTCCAAATCCCAATTGCATCATTTCAGAACCAGACTACAATTGTGTTGCAGAACAGGCAAAGGTTACATTTCTCCACATTCAGAAATGACACATGCAAGCTTAGGTCGGTTGTTCGGTCCAATAGCCACGTTTTCGATCTTCCTTACTACCAGCAGCCCGTCTCCTAGGACTCTCTGCAGGCAAAGCATCCAAGTGAGAGTCAATTCACAAGGAAAACCGGAGCGTCAAGAAAGAAGATCTTATGTGAACAAGCAGGCCTAAATCCATAGGTATAGAGATGTACAGTCTGAACCAAACCGGAATCAGCGGTCTCCCTACCCCACTCCCGCGGTTTAGGTTCCAGTTAGGGGATTTGAAGAGCTGGTGAACCAGCGTGTGTGACATTTCTAAGCATAAGGAGGTATGTTCGCTTGAGCTGGCAATCCATTGGAACCGTTCAAAATTTTCATAGTTTTTTTTTTTTCAAAATTATATTATTTTTCAAAAATACTTAACCAAAGCCGGAACAGTGGTTTGAGGGTTACATGGATTAGGTTCTGGTTCTACTGAACCATGAACCAGAACCTTTGGTTCCAGAACTGTGGCCCATATATTTAAGGAGTTGGTCAACTCACAAAACTGAGTACCACCACTCCAATCTTACATAGATAAATTAAATCTGCTGTAACTCACAAAACTTCCTAAATTGCACCTCACCTCATCAACTCTGGCCTAAATATTTAAGGATTTGGTTGAAGACAACTCAAATCCTATGCAGCCTAAACCCTATCTATTTACATTAACCTACAGATTTTATTTTTGGATTTAAATCTTACTGATGGAGCAGAAAGAAAGAAAAACCTTACCCCAAACACAACATGCTTGTTGTCAAGCCAATCACATTTTGCACATGTGATGAAGAACTGCAACCAAAATGGAAAAGCAACTGACATTAATAGAGTGATCAATCAAGTAATTCAATATGTTTTGAAGTTCTAGTCAGCAACAGTATCTTTAGCAATAGCTGAAGGTGTGTGGATGAAAACCAAATAAAATTGACAAACAGACATCAAGACCTGACAAGAAAGTCATACTATTTGAAGATCAACAAAAACAAATAAGCTTGACAGCCACAACATCAAGACCTAATAAATTAGACAATCAGGACATCATGAAAACCTAGCAAGGAGGCGTTGAGAATGAAATTTTTTATTGAAATTAACAAGAAAAAGGTATTGAAAATGGAAGGTTGCAAAAGATGGTTATAGAGCAACTTATCACCTGGCATCCATTTGTATTTGGTCCACTGTTTGCCTGCAGGGAAAAAAAGAAAGAAGAATGATCAGTGAGATAAATGATTAACATATTCTGAACACCCATATCAGCGTGGATTATGAAAAGAAACACTACTCTAATATCGAAGAGAAAAATGCTACGAAAAAAAAACAAGACCTAGATTTTTCTCAACGAAATATGTTCAGGCAAGTTACTGGGACAATATAACTTTACATCATCGTCATAATATAGATTAAAGACATGTGGAGCTGAACAATAACAAAAATGTGAGTCCTAAGGAAAATAATTACATTACTGAAATCAGATGATAGATTACTATATGATTGAAATGCATGAGGATAGTACCATGGACAGAAGGCCAGGGCCAGTGTGTTTCGCAATGAAATTTTCATCATCAAACTTAGTTCCATATGTGGAAACACATCCACTTCCATCACCCTACAAAATGATTGATGTATGTCAGATCTAATAAAGAAATAGCTTGCTCGAGCATCAAGCATAAACAACGCAATCTACAGCATACAACCATGACACATAACACAAATGACATGTTCAGCATATTAAAGGATTTGTTTTCCCATGAAAATAGGGACATTCAGTGGACTATATGCATTTTATGCGCCTGTAAATAGACGAACTAACCTAGACATAGCTAAATAGCCAGTAGCTGAAGTGCACATCTAATAAAGCAAGACTTGAAATGTTATACGAAATTTCTTCGCAGTAGTAACCTCATTTATTTTAGAATTTGTATGAAAGGGACGGACTCAGCAAAAGGTCTCAAAATGCTAGTTCAGTAGCCTCAGTAAACCTTTCAGATCGCTAGTTTCATTAGCCTCAGTAAACCTTTCAGAAAAGCACTCGCTCCATAAAGCAAAATATCATTAATTTGTTATTCTGCATTACAGAAAACCAAATATAGATGTCTTTCCAGGATGTAAGTAACTATGCCAAGGCAATGTCAATTCTTTCACACACAACACTATTAACCACCTAAGCAAACACTGGATTCCAAATATGATTACATTAAGTGATTGCACAAACCTTCAGAAAATCACCGGTTTGGATCATGAAATCCTTGATAACCCTGTGGAATTGACATCCCTTGTAGCCAACAGGCAATCCGTTTTTCCTAATCACACAAATGATCAGTTTATAACAGAATTGACACAAACAGACAACTAAACCAGAGGTAGCTTCAATTACTCTAATCCCAACCATCCCCTAACAAGAACTTAGTGAGTATATAGTAGGTATAAGGAATCTGACATACCTGTATTCTCCTGTGCAAAATTGCCTGGAAGAGAAAAAACATACAAGTAGGATGAGCCATACTGAAGCAGTAATTCTACAGATGTAGCAAGAAACTAATGGAGTACAAGGTGCTGAAAGCTTGAAGGCTACATCAATAACAAAAACATCATCCATTCATCATAACTTATAGAAGAATATCAAAAAGAACTAGTGATTGCATTTCTGATTCACTTGTTCATGCATATGATTTCAGATGCACAAACAACAGGAAATGAAACAGAAATCACATGAAATCTGAATTTTGCCTATCAGCCTAAGGATATGCACCTATTTTGTTTAGTTCCTCCCTAGTTATTGAAGTCTAGGTTGAATACACCAGTGTCAGTTATTCTAGCAAAAAAAACCAGATTCTCACTAATTCATTCAAGTTTTTCCTCGATTAACACTTTGAAGCTACAATTCCACCAAATAGCAGAGGAACTGAACTCAATTTGAGCAAAAAAAACAATAAATTTGTCACCTGCAAGCACTTCTAACATGCGATCTCACAACAGTGACAAGCACAAACGAAAGCTCAATTAGAAAGTAAGCCCTAGCGGATGAAACTATAGTGTGCGAGAGAAAGAGACCTGAAATTTTCGGCCGTTTTGGGAGCAATATCAGCGAAAAGCTCCATTTTGATACGGCCGGCAGGAATTGTGCCGATGGTGACGTCGAAGAAGACAACTGGATTCTTCGAATTCGGAGGCCTCTGGTGCCATTCGACCGTTGCGCTATTGTTGTTACCCCCTACGCCCGCCATTGTTGCGACCTCTCTTTCGCTTCGTCTTTTTCTATAGCTTCGCCTTCGCCTTTGCTCGAAGCTCTTTGCGAAGAACGCTCTCTTCTTGAAGATTCTGATGTGTATTTATGCTTTGCGGAGTCGGCGTAAGTTGAATTTGATTTGAAATTAGGGGTCAGTTTTAGCAATTTGCGTAAATATGAGCCATTATTTTAAAAAGTTTACTTTATACTCAAATAATCTCTAGAAGTTGATTCCGATTAAAACTTTTCTTATCCTATAAACTAATAATGTTAACAAAATGTATAAATATGTGAACAAAATCACATTTTTATTATGGATCGTATTAATATATGTAATAACAAAATTTATCAAAATCAGGTGTTATCAATCAAATTATTACACATAATAACATAATCACACAAAAGTACAAACATTTTTGGAGCTCACGTATTTTCTGTTTTGTGTTCACGTATATCTATTTCACGTTCACGAATTTTTATTTTATATTCATGGAATTTAGTTTATAGGTTAAGAAAAGTTTTCATTTGATTCAAATTCTAATCTCAATTATTAACTTTTAACCAAAAATAATTCCGAGTTTGAAAATCATCACGGACGATACAAACTATTGTGAAATTAATCAAAAACAATTCAAAAGCGTTTTTCGATGAGTTTTTTGGCGGAATCGATGATGCGGAGATCGAAAATCGGGCATAACAACTTGATATTTCGTAAAAAGGCTTCCACCGCATCATCGATTCCATCGAAAATCACATTCGAAAAGACTTCCAGATCGTTTTTGGTTAATTTCATGATAGTTTGTATCTTTGGTGATTATTTCAAATTTTAGGATTATTTTAGGTTGAAAATTGATACTTAAGATTATTTTTAATTATTTTTTCTTTTCTTTTTGGTCGATTTTTTTAATAGAAAAAATCCACTTTATTCCTAGTCCACTTTATTCCTAGTTATGTAAAGAAGTTTTTAATCTGGGAAGGATTTCTATGTCATTGTATTTTTTATGAAAAATTCTTACTTCGTGGGAGGTTTTGTGTAATTTCCCAATTTCCAGTCAACCTGGAGATATTTAAATGTGATGCTTAGAAATCCTCCTTCAGGTAGTTGAAACTTGAAACCCTAGTCTCACACTCTTCCCGCCGCTTTTGCAATCCACTCTGTTCCTCTCGCCATTGTTGCTCGCCAATTCTCACCACCTCCTTCTCCCATGGCGGCTCCCGTTTCAGCAAAAGGCAAAGAAATCGAAGAGGCGAACGATTACCTTTCCGAGGAGGAAGAAGAAGACGATGATAAAGTCGAAGAATGGGATGATTGGAACGCCGACGAAGACGACGAGAGCGACAACGCCTCTAAGCTCAAGTGCTTGTTCTGCGATTCCGTGTTTTCGTCGTCCAATTCAGTTTTCGAGCACTGTGCTGAGAATCACCAATTTGATTTTCAGTGTATCAGGAAGAGCTTGGGATTGGACTTCTATGGCGCCTTCAAGCTCATCAATTACATTAGACAGATGGTAGGTTATTGATTTTGATTTTTTTGAATTGTTGCTCTGTTGTTCTGTAGTGCTTGAACTTTTCCTTCTGCTTAGATGGACTGCAAAGGACCAATTTTTTTAGAGGAAAAATATGAATGAGTTATCATGCTGATTTCTTGTTCAAAATGGTGTGCAATAAGCAATAAATGTTCGTGTTGCTGGCAGGTGGGAGAGAATAGATGTTGGAGTTGTGGTCTTAGCTGTGAGTCGAATCAAGACTTGCAAAAGCATCTGCATAGAGTGGATATTGCAGAAGGCTTGAAATCTTTATGGAGTGATGATAAATATCTTGTACCATTCATGGAAGATGATTCGATTCTGTATAGTTTTGATGATGATGAGGATGGGGAAGTTGATGACACCATAATGCCAGTTGACAAGGAGGAATTGTTGGAGGATTTAAGAAAGATGGAAATTGTGCACATAGATGATGATGTTGTTCAGGATCTTCAGCTTAGCTCAGGTGGGAACGGAAGGGAAGAGGATGCCTCCATGTCCAATGGCTCTTCTGATGTATCCATTTCGACGAGTAAGGCAACTGTTAACGGTTTTGATCATAATGCCCGAAATAGCTCCTCTGACAATGGGCAAACAAGTTTGAATATAAGAAGTTCACTGGCAAAGGTTGCAGCCTCAGAGATTCGTAAGGTGAATGAGAGTTATTTTGGTTCTTATAGCTCGTTCGGAATTCACAGGGAGATGTTAAGCGACAAGGTATGTAATACATGAGTTTTCGTTAATGGTTTCTATCTAAGAATTCGGCTTCCAGCAATCCAGCATTGGCATTTTTTTGTGGAATATAACTCCCTTCCTTAAACGATGCAGGCAAGGACAGATGCATATAGACAAGCTATTACTTGTAATCCTTCTCTATTGAGTGGTGCTGTTGTTTTGGATGTTGGTTGCGGAACTGGCATCCTTAGGTACTAACTGCAGAAACTCTGCATCTTTTTTCCCTATATGGAAAGGGCTAATACTATGTTTTTTTTTTTTATTTCCTTGCATGTTTCTTGTTTACTAAGTTTGGGCTGTACATTTCGTGATAGCTTGGATATTGTTGGGCATGATTCTGTATATTGCTAGTTTTGTTTTCAGCACATACCTTCTCTGTTCATTATCCATTACATATATAAATGCTATCGGGAAATAAATAGGCTTCTGTTACCATGCTGAAGTGAGACTAAGTTAGTCTTAAAGCATGCCCAAATCCGTTGGTTTACTTTAGTCTCAAACCAAATATGTTCTACCATTTTGTTTATGAGCTTATGCACATTTTTGTTTATGCCAGTGCTTAATCTCCGTCTTTTCTAGTCTCTTTGCAGCTCAGGCAGGAGCTTCAAGAGTAATTGCAGTAGATGCAAGTGAAAAGATGGCTGCAACTGCTACTCAAGTAAACTCATGCATTTCCATAAATCTGTCTTTACAGCATGCTACGTTGTTTGTCCCTCCATATTGATCCGATTATTGTGATTCAGATAGCAAATGAAAATGGCCTTCTATCAAGTGTCCAAGTTCTCCATGGAATGGTTGAAGATCTGAATGAATCCATACAACCAATGAGTGTTGATATTTTAGTTAGTGAGTGGATGGGATACTGCCTATTGTATGAGTCCATGCTTAGCTCGGTTCTTTTTGCACGGGATAAATGGCTAAAACCCGGAGGTGCTCTTCTCCCAGACACTGCAACCATGGTGATTATTTAATATGTGTCTCCACTCTCCCTCTTAATCTCTATGTGCTGTTTATCTCTAAAATGTCCTTACACTTTCCCTTTTGCTTTTTTCAATCCAGTTTGCTGCAGGATTTGGAAAGGGTGGAACTAGCCTTCAGTTTTGGGAAAATGTATATGGCTTCAACATGTCATGTGTTGGCAAGGAGCTTGTGGAAGATGCAGCTAAGTTTCCCATTGTTGATGTCGTTGACAAGGCTGATATTGTAACTCAGACAGCTTGCCTCCAGGTTCGTGCTGCATCTTCAATGTTTTATTGTGCAAAGGCGTATCCTTAATGTGCATTGCTTGTGCACTACCCATTATAATCGTTCATCTAGTTATAAACTCATATCCCGTTTCATCTCTTGCTTCGTATCAGAGTTTTGATCTCATGACAATGCAACTTGACGACATGGATTTCACCACATCCATTGAGCTGTCCTCAAAGCCAAGCGATCCTGCTGGGCCCACATGGTGCTACGGAGTGGTCCTCTGGTTCGAGAACGGCTTCACCTCCAGATTCTGTAAAGAGTCCCCAGTTGTGCTCTCCACATCTCCATACGAGCCCAAAACGCATTGGTTCCAAACCATCTTGACCTTCAAGGAACCAATTGCATTGTCATTGGAGAAGCCAAATTCTGACACATCAGGAGCCGTCGGAACGAATTTGTGTCCTGCTGTCAAACTACAGGCACGCATCAGCATTGCGCGGGCTGTTCAGCATCGAGCCATTGATATTTCCTTGGAGATTGTTGGCGTCAGCCATGGCGGTCAGAAACGGGCTTGGCCTTTGCAGATATTCAATCTCTTGTAGGAAGGAGGAATGTGCTTGTGGCTAACTAGAAATCAGGCGTTTTTGTCTTCATATGTTCTGTTGTTCTTGAAAACAACAGAAAAAGTAGGTGGAATTTTGCCCTTTTTTATTGTTATTTTTTTTTGCAAATCACAAGCCAGCCTAGATTATGCTAGCGGATGATTTTCTTTAGTTATGTGTTGCATTGTGAGTTATAAGTTATATAGGTGATTGTATTTTTCCTTCCATTGTTCCAGAGTTGGAAGAAAACTTCATGGAGAAAACAGTTCAAAGAATGCATGTATTCTGAAAGATAAATATGCGTGGGATGCACATCGATTTGCCATGCTGATTTCCTTTGCTTTCTTCTGATATAATAAAACTATACAAATCAACGACTTCATTTTTGGTGTCATGAGTTTTCATTAAATTAATACCCTATGGTGTGTATATTATCTAGTTCGAAGTTTCCTAGGGCCAGTATCATCCAATGTATAAACTATGGTCCATTGCATGTGATCATTAACAGCATCGAGTTCAATTTGCAATTACTACCTTCAAGTATAAAAAATTCTTAAAGTATATTTGTGTTTGTAGGTCAATTGATAATTGACCATATCTTTGGAGCACTACTAACAAACGTGAGGCCAACAACTCACTCTTAACTCAACATGCTCACCACTTAGTTCATACAAACCACGTACCTTAATTGAACACATCCAATCAAATCTACTTTACCCCCTTCCTCATACCCCATAATCCCTAATTCCCCTCACTCAAATTCTTCACCAACAAAAGAAGACTTCTTCACCCTAACTCCTAAGACCTACAAAAAACACCACAATGCCGGGCTCAAATCGACAGTCGTCGAGCCCGTTAGGCTCCCCAAAACGAGCCACCCGAACGCCTCCACCACCGCCGCCACCTCAGCCCCGCCACACAACCGGACCCGGTGGCGGCGGGTCCCTCCTTAACAGCCCAAGTGCATGGTCCCAATCACCTCAAATCTCCCTCCAACAATCCACCCACAAACACCCAAACAACCAACACAAGAACAAGATCCTCCGACGAGTCCGCTCCGTTTTCCGGTCCTTCCCGATCATCACCCCCACGTGTCGAATCCCGACCGGCAAGCTCCACGACGGCCACGTAAGCGGGACCCGCATAACGGGCACCCTATTCGGGTTCCGAAAGGCTAGGGTCAACCTAGCCTTCCAAGAAAACCCTAGATGTCTCCCCATGCTACTACTTGAGCTAGCCATTCCAACGGGAAAACTCCTCCAAGACATGGGCTTAGGCCTTGTGAGGATTGCCTTGGAGTGTGAGAAACACCCTTCTGAGAAAACCAAGCTCATGGACGAGCCCATTTGGACAATGTATTGTAATGGCAGGAAAACGGGCTACGGGATCCGACGCGACCCGACCGACGACGACTTGGGCGTCATGCAAATGTTGCATGCCGCCACCATGGGCGCCGGAGTCTTGCCCGTGGCCGAGGGCTCGGACTTGCCCGAAGGCGAGCTCACGTACATGAGGGCCTACTTTGAGAAGGTCGTGGGCTCGAGGGACTCGGAGACGTATTATATGGTTAATCCCGATGGGAACACGGGGCCTGAGCTCAGTATTTTCTTCGTTAGGGTTTAGGGTTTCGGGTTTTTTTTTTTTTTTTTGAGATTAATTTTCGTGGTGGGAGGAGGGCGAATTAAATCTTGATTGTACGTAATTTGTGTGTTGTAGTACGTTTTGGTGTTGTTACCGTTGACGGTTGCTAATTAAGAATGGCAACTCTTGAATTAAATTTATCTTGATTAGAATGATGTATTTTGAGAACCAACTCTAAAGAGAACAGGATAAGGATAAACTGTATGTCGACTTGGAGTTTCGAATTTGAGACCTCGTGGTAAACTCATAATAAACCGACGCGGCGCAACTGACGATGACTTGAGCGTCATGCAAATGTTGCCTGCATGCCGCCACCATGGACGCCGGAATCTTGCTTGTGGCCGAGGGCTCGGACTTGCCCGAAGGCGAGCTTACGTACATGAGGGCCTACTTTGAGAAGGTCATTGGCTCGAGGAACTCGGAGACGTATTATATGGAAAATCCCGATGGGAACACCGGGCCTGAGCTCACTATTAATTTTCTACGTTAGGGTTAGGATTTCGGGTTTAAATTATTTTTTATTTGAGATTAATTTTTGTCGTGGGAGGAGGGCGAATTAATTCTGAAATTGGAAGACAAAATTACCTAATATATAAAATGAGAGATAAAATTACCTAGTATATCAGGTGGATTACTCCTAAGTATCGCCAACAACTTGCTCGTTATGTTTAATACGGAGTACTTTAATTTGACCAAAATGTTTAATACTTCAATGGCGTTTGATGTCACGTTAATTTGTCTGTTTGTAACAACCAATACATACGATATTTCATGTAATAGCACCTACCATGTTCTTAATTATATATAAGTTGGCAATTAGTGGGGTTTTGAGTGATAAGTGATAACAACTACCCTGGTTGTCGATTTCTCACCAATGACAATGAATGATGTTTTTTTAAATAGGAATAATATCTTGATTATATATATATTTTTTGACCAATTGAGATATGATCGATGGTTAGAATATGCACCTAGCTACTACTAATTAAGGTTTGGTTTATTTGGATTTATTATGAAGACTTTATTATTTACATATATATTTCAAAGAAATGAAATTACAAGTAATAAATAAATTATTTTGCTTATCACACGTACGTACTTATACAATTAAATCGACACAAATCATATTCAAACATTGCATTTATGGACACTTAGCAAACACAAGTTAGCTAGCCACTAAAGGTAAACTTAAGCTTGATACACCATCCACAAAAGATTAAGACAATCAATAATTACATATTCATAGCCTCACATCACAAACTCAAGGCCCGATCCGGCTAACTTCTCCTCCAAGACCTTAGAAAACCTCTCAACCATTTCCTTAGTCAAATGATTAGCATAATCTCCAACTTTACCCTTTCTAAACAAGCTCTTATTGTCAAACTCTTCACATATAGCATTCCCTTTTTTATTCACCTCCAAGTCCTTCATTGTCTCAAAGCTACAAAGGTTAGCCACATCCTCCACAACTCCCTCCCTCTCTTCCTCGACCGAGAACCCGTACCCCAAGAACTCGGCTAGCTTCTTGATTATAACGAGTCCGGTGTCCTTCTTCATGTCCTCGTATTTCAAAAACATCACCTTGTTGGGTGATCGTAGGCTCTCGTTCCAGTACCCGAGCATGTGGTCCCAGTATGGCCCGAACCCGATCTGCCCTTCGCAATACATGTCGAAGGCTTCTTCCATGGTGAATATTGGCCCTAGGATTTGTGGCCTTGCTTTCTTTAGGAAGTGCCATGCCGAGACAAATGTGTCCAAAGGGTTCCTACAATCAAATAAAGTTAAGTCATCAATTATAGCTTGATTGTTGCAAACTTTTGAATCATTATATATATTATATATGTGTAATTAATGGGTGAATTGTAATAAGATTGGTTTAATAATAGTTAAATTCGCTAAGAAAGGGTCTAATTATGCAACATTTAGCTATGAGCCTAGGAGAGAAGACATATAACGACTCATGTTTGCTACATTAATGTTCAATTTTCTTGGGACAACTATAAAGTCTGTGAAAAAAGAATTTCATTCTAGACACATGTTATACGTAAGTATTAGATTTGATATTCAATTTGTTGTACTAACATTTTTTGAGGTACAAATTGAACTAACATAATCGATCGGTACATGATCTATAGCCACATACCTACAAATATACACGATCTTGCACCCGGAGCTCTTAAAGGACTCCGGCAGCGAGCCATAGGGCACATGAGTAGCAACGAGCCGAGGCGACCCGAGCCCATCGGGCTCGGGCACGGCTGGCCCAACATACACCTTATACTCCAAGAAAGGCACCAAGTCATGTGGGTTGTTAGCCAGCAGCGGATGGGCCGGGTTGGACCGGGCGGGCTTGTACCGGGCCCGGTGTGTAATGGCGAAAACAAGGGCCTTGAGCCAAGTGGTGCCGGACTTAGGGACGGTGGCCACAACGACGTCGGATTCTCGGGCCACGAAATGGGCCTGGGCCCGGAGGGCGGCTTCGATCTGCTTGGGTTGGCACCAAAAGCCTTGGAAGAAGTAGAGGTGGCGTGTGCGCCAGCCTTTGGCCTTTGGGAGTGTGAAGAGGAGTTTCTTGGTTTGGAGGCTGAGGTGGGCTAGCTCTTGCTCTAGTTCTAGCTCCTCTAAGGTGTAGTCTTCATTGTTTTCACCATTTGGGATGTGAAGAGTTACCATTTTTGTAGGGTTTCTTGATTTGTTTGGTGGGGTTTGTGCAAGGACTAAAGAGGTTTATATAGAGATTGAGAAAGTAGTTTGGTGGAATTTTGATTGAGAAAGTAGTGTGCAAGAGAATATGAGATGGCTTAGAAAGAGGAACAACACTATTTTTATGACTAAACATGAGAAACTTAAGGGTTCTAAAGTTGGGCAAGAAATCCCAAGAATCTTGTTTTAAACGTCTTTGTTTAAATATTTTAAGGGTACGAGCCTTTGGGACATCTAGTCAAGTAATCTATTACTATATACTAAAGCTGAAGCAAATTCCGCCACCATATTGCGTCACATCACCCCTTTTATTAAAATAATATATTTTATTTAAATTCATTGGTCATCTATTAAATTGAAAATTTTATCTTTATACTCCCTACTTGAAAACTTTATCTTTTGTTATCTATTAAATTGGAAAAATTATGAAAATTTTGTATTTAGCATGTACGTACATGGTATGCTAATATTTTTATGCTAATGTTTTGTATTTATCTTTCGTACATGTACGTAAATTGGACAAATTATGTTATCTAATGATTCATATAGAAGATAGTCATATGCTAATATTTTTTGTATTCACCAAAAAATTCCGTCACCATTAACATCATCCTTTTTTAATAAAATAATATATTTTATTTAAATTCTTTGATCATCTATTAACTTGAAAATTTTATCTTTCTACTTTCTACTTGAAAACTTTATCTTTTGTTATCTATTAGATTAGAAGCATTTTGTAAATTTTGTATTTAGCATGTAAGTACATGGTACATCTTTTCCAAAATGATAGAATTCCAATATGGTACAAAATAAATACAATTTTAACATCACCCCTTTTATTGAAATAATATATTTTATTTAAATTCTTTTGTCATTTATTAAATTGAAAATTTTATCTTTATACTCTCTACTTGAAAATTTTATCTTTTTTATCTATTAAATTCGAAAATTATTTAAATTTTGTATTACGTACAAAAAATATACAATTAGCATGTACAATTTTTATCTTTTTCAAAAGCATGTACGTACATGGTACATCTTTTGCAAAAGTATGTACGCACATGGTACAAAATATATACAAATATAAAAAAGTATACAATTTTAGCTAAGATATATATCTTAATGTACGCACATGGAAAATCAAAGATATATATTTTATCTTAATATACTAGCATGGAAATTTTATCTTTTTTATCTTTTAACTAAGATATATCTTATTTATATCTTTATAATTATTCTTCTAATCCTTACCCATCTAGAACTTCTTTACTATAAATACACCTCTCATCAACTCATTCTTCTACAATTAATTTACGTTCTCTATATTATTAGTTCCCAATTTTTTTTGAGATAACTTTGTAATTGTTATAGTAAATTCATACACAAGTAATAAATAAATAAATAACACCCCCGTACAAGGTACGGGTCATCTACTAGTTAAGTCTCTAAACGTAGTATCCAGAAATCACCAGTTCAATTCTTATGTGTACAGCCCCTCGACCAAAAAAAATATTTTGAATGTATAAAGTTTATCGTTTAGTTGGACCAAAAAAAAAAGTTTATCGTTTAACATAAGTTAAAATGTGCCATGTAGTATGACTTAGTTACTCTCCAGGGTTTATAGATTTAAGGATTAGAGAATAGTGCGTAGTTATTTGAACGAGTGAAGAGATTTAAACATATATCGGTACTTCTTTACTTACCCTTGAAATTCATAAGAATTAGAGAATCTCATAACTTAACATTAATTATATGGGAGCGTTTGGTTGAAAAAGTTTTGATTTAATTTATGAGATTTTCAATTCCTCGGTGTCATAGGAATTGCAAATACTTAGGGAGGGATGAGTAGGATTTTCTTCCCATTTTTTTCTACAAAATCTCGATTTAACCCTCACAATATTTAGTGATTTTTCTATTTTTATGGTTATAATTATAATTCTATATAAATACTTATAAACTTCCACACCTAACCAAACAAAATGTAGTATTTGAATTCTTATGAATTAAATTGTAACCAAATATGTTTTTTTGTATTTCCCGTAAATTGTAATTCCAAATAAGTTATTTCACGAGAAATAAATTCATAGGAATTGTACTTCTCACACTCCACGGAATCCACCCAAATGAGCACCAAATATATGATTTATCATAATTCGATTTTCAAGTTGCAGAAGTTAATAGATTTTCAATTAGTTTTTTTTTGGGGGCAAAATCAAACTAATTAATAGATTTTCAAGAAAAAACAATATATGAGCTAGATATGCATGAATCTTTAGTGCAAAAATAGCAAATATGATATTTGCTTCATCTTCATATATGCATGACATGGCTTTCTACCAAACGAAACAATCTTCATGCCTGTCCTTTTCAAACATGCTAGAAAAAAGGCGGGCACACGTTCATTTTCACAACAAACGCCATGTGCTAGCTGGATGCATATTAACACATTTTGCACGTTATACGCATGATATATAAGCAAGAAATTGTTTGTCACGTGCACAAATATATACATCCGCGCACCTAAGTATGTTTTGTATAAAGTGATGATAAAACCACCTAGATATGGGCTAGATCTCAGGTCTTTTGGGCATAGGCAGAAGTTTAAGCTAGGTGGTCTTCTCATGACCAAGGAAGCAGCAATATGGGGAAAATTATGTATGGAAGTTTGTAGTGGGATTAAGCTGTGGGAAGATGTTGTTTCGGTTGTATGTAACTACTGGTTTATGGATAAATTATGGCTACGTTCTAAGCTTTCTTATTACATTCGTTTTTGCATTATGTTTGCTCCAAATGCCAAGTATAGACAAAGCATACATACTAAAGAGAAAATCTGGAAATGGAACAATAACAGCATCAAAGAGACAAAACAACTGAAACGTCAAAACACAGAGAATTCGAACCAACCACTGCGATCCATGTCACATAAACATGGAAAAGCTAATCAAGGTGAACAATGGAGCAAAATTTTGCTGAACCAAACATTACAAATTCAATCCCATAAATTACGAGAAGTTTATCAACATACACAATGGAACAATATTGAGTATAGAATTACAAAGAACTGGATGAAAATTTCACATAATAGCTTAGCTAGCATGTATGGTGAGGATTTGTCTAGTCAGCCGGTCTACCGGATCAATATACATGAAGTGGGTATATATATATTACCAGCCAATATATTTAAGCGACCACCATCTCATTGCTTAACAACAAGAATTAGGGGTAAACGACCCCCTTTAATAAAAATAATCCCAATTAAATGAAAATCAGTACTTGGAATTGTAGAGGCCTCGGCCGAAAATCGCTTTGGCCTGAGGTTGATTCTTTCTGCAAGATAGAGAAAATTCAAATCCTAGCCCTGATGGAAACGAAAACTGAGAGAATTATGTCAGATCAAGTATGGAGACGCTCAGGATTCGACAACCTTGTATGGTCGCCTGCCAATGGGAAATCTGGAGGCATATGCGTTTTATGGAAAGAACACCAACTAATAAATGAAACCATCGAAATGCTAATACATGACGAACGTTATATAATACTGAAGTACGCAAACCTAACAACAAAAAATGTCATGGCCATATGTATGGTTTATGCACCACCTCAGGAAAGTAAAAAGAACAGCTTCTGGGAAAAGCTAACAAATACACTGAAAAATATACCACTCCCAGTGATTGTAATCGGCGATTTGAATGAAATTCAAGAGCCAAATGATAAAAAAGGAGGTAACCCCCCAGAACACTCTAGATTCGCTCGCTTAACTAAGTTTAAAGATGAATGCGAATTAGTCGACATACCAATAATAGGTAATAGATTCACTTGGAGGAAAAACAAGACAGAAGTAGATAATATCTATGAGAAACTTGACAGGACCCTAGTTAGTGACCAAATTCTCCAATGGTATCCGAACATTTCGACAAAACATTATGCTTTTTCCACATCTGACCACTGCAAGATTGCTATTGAACTATGCGACGAGTTGCATTACAAAGCTCAACCATTCAAATTTGAGAAAATGTGGATTAAGAGGAAGGACTTCAAGAATGTGGTAAAACAAGCCTAGAGGGTGGAATTCCGAGGATCGAACATGTTTCAACTGGTAAAAAGAACACAACTTCTTAAGAGCCATGCAAAACAATGGAATAAAAGAACATTTGGAAATATCTTCGAACAATTGCGTAACATTGAAGCTGATCTTGAAAAATTACAAGAGGAAATTCAAGAGTTTCCACAACCAGGAGCTATTCAAAGACAACTACGATTAATTAAAAAGAAGGAATGTATCTTGAATTTCCACAAAACATACTGGAAACAAAGAGCAAAAACAAAACACATTAAACTCACAGATACTAACACAGGCTATTTCCACAAAATAGCTAATGGAAGAAGGAATAGGAAAGTAATCAAAGAAATCATAACATCTGAAGGAACTCAAATTACTGGAGAAGAGAATATAAGAAATGAAATCCAAAAGGATTTCAAAAAAAGATATACGAAGGAACCGATAAATACAACTCTACTCCGTGAATACCTCAATCTAATAAACGAAGAGATTACTCCCCAAGACAATAGAGAACTAACAAAACCTATAACTAATGTAGAAATAAAAAATGCCTTAATGAGCATAGGATCAGAGAAATCACCAGGGCCTGACGGAATGTCGTCCGACTTTTACAAAGCGTATTGGGACATTGTGGGACCCTCAGTCATTAAAGCGGTTAAAAGTTTCTTCCACTCTGGAAAGATACTAAAACAAATCAACCATACATTTATCTCTTTGTTGCCAAAACGTGATAACCCAAACTCAACAAACCACTATCGCCCAATCAGTTTATGCTCAACAATCTATAAAGTTATAGCAAAAATTATTACAGAAAGATTAAAACAAGTAATGACAAAAATCATCCACCCTCTACAAGGAGCATTCATCACCAATCGTGCAATTCAAGACAACGTCTTAATCGCACATGAAATCTTCCATTCCTTCAAAGGAAAGAAAAACAAAGATGGATGGGTCGCCATAAAACTCGATATGGAAAAAGCGTATGATAGGCTAGAATGGGATTTTTTGTTTCAGGTCATGAACAAATTCGGATTTGATAAAAAATTCATAGATTGGACACAAGAATGTGTAAAAACTGTTTCGTACTCGGTGTTAGTCAACAATGGTCCCACCGATCCATTCTATCCAGAAAGAGGCTTACGACAAGGTGATCCTTTGTCTCCATATTTGTTCATCATTGGTACGGAAATATTAGCTAGGAAACTACAACAATGCTGCCTAGAGTCAAACAAAACAGTGGGCTTTGAGCTCGCACGTGGGGGGACCAAAATACCTTTCCTATCATTTGCCGATGACATTATCATTTTCTCGAAAGCAACTCAATATGCATGCACAACTGTCAAAACCATTGTTGAAGAATACTGTGCTATTTCAGGCCAAAAAGTAAACTACCACAAATCCACTTTTCAGACATCTAAAATAGTTTCAAACCAACAAAAACTAAGAGTACAACAAGTTCTTAACATTATGACAATGACGAATCTAGAAAAATATTTAGGTTGCCCAATTATCAATGGGGTAATGAACAAAGATACATTTAAAGATACCATTGGGAAATCGCAAGCGCAATTAAGCAAATGGAAAGCTAATGCCTTATCTCAAGAAGGAAGAAGGGTTCTAATTCAATCCAACCTAGCAACAAAACCGAATTACATAATGCAAAGTTTTATGTTGCCGACGAAAGTACATAATGAACTCGATAAAATTAACAGAGATTTCGTCTGGAACAAAGGACATCATTACAAACCACTGATCGGCTGGGACAGAATATGCAAACCAAAGACTCGTGGAGGCTTAGGAATCAGGAAGATGGAGCATATGAACAAAGCATTACAAATGAAATTGTTATGGAAAATTATTGCTGAACCATTTAACATATGGGTAAGGATTATAAAAGAAAAATATCTTAAAAACAATGATTTCTTTACCTACAAACCCAAAGCTAACGCATCGTGGCAATGGAGAAATCTAATGAAGCTAAATCTGAATTTGAGGAAGGCTTGATTTGGCAAGTCGGAGACGGAAGATCAATAAACTTTTGGACAGATAGATGGGTTGGAGACGAAACGCTCAAGATGTCTGCTAGGAACTCAAACGATATAACCAATACTAGGAAGGTCAGTGAATTTATTTCAACAAACAAGTCCTGGAAACTAAATGATCTTAGACTACTTCTCCCAAATGAAATTGTGAACAAGATAAACACAATACCCATCCCAGAACATGGAATTCAAGACCGGCTGTATTGGGCACCAAGTAAAAATGGATGGTTTTCCACCGCATCTGCTATAGAACATATAACAAAAATAAAGAACTATAACGTAAATTGTAATAGTTGGATATGGAAACTTGATACATTCCCAAAAGTTAAAAATTTCCTATGGAAAATTGATAACGACGGTCTACCAACAAAGAATAGACTGAGAATGCAACATGTGGCCGTCCCGGGGGGCTGCATTTTTTGTAACTGTACAAATGAAGATTTCAACCATCTGTTTATAGAATGTGCCCTCACGCATACGATAACCAAGCAAATCAACCCAAAAATAGAACCATGTCTAAGAGGTTTAAATTATCATAATAAAACACCAAGGGAGGTGCTCGCGGAAATCAAACAAAGGCTAGGAGGAAAAGAAATGAATGAGCTCGCAGTGAGCTGGTGGTGCATATGGCAACAACGGAATAGACTCATATTCAAAAAGGAGTCAAATGAGCCAATTCATGACCTGACTAGCTATATAAGGACGCAAATTCAATCTTAGGAGCGGGCGAAACAATGGAATGAAGACGAAGCAATAATAGGAAGGATAAAGAATACTAGGGCTAAAAAAACAAAGAGTAATGAAAGATGGAAAAAACCGGCCACTGAATTCTATAAGCTAAATTTTGACGGCTCTAAAACAAGGAATAATTCAACGGCTACTAGGGTCATAATCAGAGGTTCAAATGCAGAAACCATCGCCATGTCAAGCACAAAGTATGGAGATGTTTCGGTTGCTAGAATTGAAGCTCTTGCCCTTAGAGAAGGGATCAAAAAAGCAAAACAACTAGGTATTAAAAAACTAGAAATAGAAGGAGATAACCTAATCATAATCAATGCGGTTAAAAAGCTACAACAATGCTCATGGGATACTGATATGATCATCTCTGACATCACAGTCTCACTCCGCGATTTTGAGACTGTAAGAATTTCTTTCATTGGCAGGAATTGTAATGCTGTGGCCGATAAAATTGCCAAGTTGGGCCATAGTCTATCAATTGACGCCATCCAGAATGACCCAGAACTTAACGTTCTCATCCGAAAGGATGCTCTAGGTCGGCCTCCGTAAGGAGAACAACCTAATTCTTACCTTTTCAAAAAAAAAAAAAAAAAATATACATCCGCGCACATTAACGTGATCAAATTGATCTTTTATTTTGCTCAAAAAAAAATTGATCTTTTATTATTCGCATACGTATGTTAATATGCATAAAACTAACATTGTGCATCCAGCGGATACCAATGACATGACGAATATCCGACCCGAAAAAACTAGTAAAAATCTGAAAATAATAGAGTGATGGACGGACAAGTATAAGCGAATCTACAACTTCAGTTTAAGCTGGGTTTGTGGTTTATTTGAGTTTTCCGATTGGGTAGCCTTCTATCCATCTCAAATCGGAAATAAACTCCGATTAGGTATTTTAGTTCACCTTAAACAAGTCTTTTCGACATTCGGTTTTCTTGTGTTTGGTTTTATTTTGAATTGATGTTCACCCCTGCCTACAAAAGTTAATTAATGTCTTTAATCTCTTAGATCGATCCTAAGCGACTTTGAAATTTTAACGACTCGATAACCCGATCCCATTTGACCTAAATCTACTCAACCAACCTATTTGACAATCCTACAAACAAAGCATGTTCATATACCTTTTTTTTTGTATAGAGTTCATATGCTTTTTTTTTTTGGTTGAAAGTTCATATGCTATTTTGAACGCCATGTACATATACTTTTCATAATGTTTCTATCTTCTTTTTTTTTTTTTTTTTTTTGACTCGGTGAGAATTAGGACCCCGTCTCAAGGAGGGTATCCTAGAGCATCCCGACGGATGAGAGCTAGAAGCTCGTGGTGGTTCCGAATTGCTTCCCATGAGAGACTGTGGCCCAAACTCGCAATTTTGTCGGCCACAGAGTTACACTGCCTGTTCTCATGAGAGATGCGAACTGACGTGAACCCCTTCAGGGACACGAGAATGTCTGCAATAATTCTTTCTATTTCCCATGGACAATTATTTTGCCCCTTCACGGCTTTTATAACTGTCACATTATCACCTCTATTTCTAGATTGCGGATTTTACACTGTTTTGCCTCCTCTATTCCGTCACGCAAGGCTAGGGCCTCAGACATCAATGCCGAGACGTTACCATATTTTTTAACTCTCCCACTTATAAGACTACCATTGACATCCCTTATGATTGATCCTCCTGACGCATCTCCATCATTTAGTTTCGATCCATCGAAGTTTAGTTTCACAAATCCTTGGCTAGGTTTTTTCCATTTGTCTAGTTTTTTCCTTCTTACAGAACTGTTTTTTGGCGTCATTTCTTCGTCCTCTTGCCAACGTTTGGCATGTTCCCATTTTTGTAATTGTGTAGGTATATATATGCTAAGATCTGGTATGTAATCGTTAGGTGTTTGCTGAAATGTCAATTTGTTCCTTTGATGCCAAATGCTCCACCAAATTACTGCTAATTCAGTGAATTCCTCCTTCCCCAATTTATTTTTGATATCTGATAAGACATTTCGTGGGTTTTGACACGGGGGAACATAGGAACGGATAAGACGTTCTGTATTTGAATTAATGCTTTTTGTTATCTTCAATGTGTGTGGGCAGTTGATCATTAGATGTATTGAGTCTTCATGCACGCCATTACACATAAGACATCCTTGAGGGATCGTGACTTGCTTTTCCCTGAGTCTTTGTTTTGTTGGAAGTCCATTCATGTCAATTTTCCATAAGAAATTCTTCACTTTTGGATAAGTGTCTAATTTCCAGATCCAGCTGTTAGGATTAGGATTCATTGCATCTTCCTTAGTGACTAGGCTTATCGCTGAGGCAGTGGAGAACCAACCATTCTTGCTTTGGGCCCATACTAGCCTATCATCAATATCATTTACTGGTATTGGAATTGACATTATTTTCTCTACTACGTTATTAGGAACAAATTGTTCCAGCTCATTTATTCTCCATTTTTTGTCTGTCGAAATAAAGTGTTCGACCTTAACTTCCTCGTCTTCTATACTACTTCTAATAGCATAGTCCAGCAGTGGTTCTTTCAATGCCCATCTATCCGTCCAGAACTTTATCGATTTTCCATTGCCTACCTGCCATACGAGACCTTCCTCAAACTCCGGTTTTAGTTTCATCAACTGTTTCCATTGCCAAGACGTGTTAGTTTTAACTTTATACGTTAAAAGCGTGTTTCCCCTCAGATATTTCTCAGTAACAACTCTCACCCAGACATTATCATGTTCAGTAAGTACTTTCCATAACAATTTCATTTGTAGGGCTTTGTTCATATCCCTTGATTTTCTAATGTCTAGACCCCCATATGCCTTTCGTTTGCATATTCTATCCCAGCCTATTAGCGGTTTGTATTGTCTGTCCTTATTCCAAAAGAAGCTTCTATTTATGGTATCGATTTCTTCATGTACATGTTCTGACAACAAAAAACTTTGCATTAAGTAATTTGGCTTCGTCGCCAACTTTCTATCTTTTTTTTTGATAGAAATAAAATGGTACAACTTGCTACGAAGAAAACTAGTCGCAATACACACAAGGACCATACAATTAGTACATGATCTGCGGCCCAATTCTATGTTGCGAGAAGCGATATTGGGCTTTGGGCCTGTATTTTAATTAAGGAGAGTTTTGTTCGATTTTTGGGTGCAAAATTTGTTGCCCAATTATTTGAATGAAAAAAAAAACAAAAATTGGCCATAAATCTTTGGTTAATGATATCATACTCATGATATCCTAATCTTGATCAATGCACAAAAACAAATATTGTACGCTCTTTGTTAACCGATTAATCAATATATCTATTACTATATACTAAAGCGGAAGCAAATTCTACCACCATATTGCGCCACATCATCCTTTATTTTTAAAATTCTATCTTATTAAATCTTGATTTTATCATAATCTTATACATACTTAATTAAGATATTAGTTCTATCTTAGAATTTCAGTTTTTTAATTAATAATTCTATCCAAATATATAAATCTCTATCTTATTATTATACACATTTAATTAATACATAGATCTATCATAAATCTTTTATTTAAAAAAAAATTTTTTTCTTCATAATCTATAAATCATAATCATAATATTTTACCCATTTAATCAAATATCATATTAAATTTAAATTATTTTTCATAATTTTATTATGGTATTTTTTAATCATCAATGCTAGCAACTTCTACCACTATATTTTAGACAAATATTCATTCTATTAAAATAATATATTAAATACATTTTTTACTATCATATCATATTAAAATATCAATAAAAAAGTAGATATTATATTTACCATATATATCACTAATATTGCATATTGATTATGCTTTAGAAAAAAAAGAAGATAGATTTCTTATTTAAGATAATCGTTAAGATTTTCATTACATATTTATATATTTATTATTTAATCATTTTTTCAAAACACAATAACATATATACGAGATATTTGGTTTTTTATTTAACTTATTAAATTTTATCGATATCTTTAATATTATAATATATTAATCTGAGTTTGTATTTAAACTTATTGATTTTATTATATAACTTAGTTTACGTAATTTAGTTTAAATGTCAAAAGATTTGTATCAATTGTTGATACAATGTGATAATGCATCTTATCTTATTTCATTCTTCCTCATTTATTTAAATATATGTGTATGTATGTAGAAAAAGTAAATATACAAATAAAATTTATTTACATGTGTGATGATATACAAGAATTATGTCATTTTATAATCCAAAAAATAAGTGTCGCTTTAAAACAATGTATACATATGATAATATATATGTAATTGTTATAGTAAATTCATACAAAAAGCAATAAATAAATAATTAACACCCCCGTACAAGGTGCGGGTCATCTGCTAGTATACTTCTAAACCTGAAGCAATTAAGGGCAGTTTCGTCAATACATATTTGTAAATCACTCATCATGTTTTTATCTATGCTATTTATTATGATGATTTTCTATCCATTTAATGATAACAGATTTAATAAATTACAATTAGACATTCAACTAGCTATAAAGATGAAGAGTAAAATCCATGGATCGGAGATTTTTTTTGGTCGGAGCCATGGATCGGAGATCGATCAATAACAGTTATAAATTAAAACTATTGATTAGTAGTGTGTACTACTATTAATTAATTTTATGTTTAATTAGTTGTGTAAAAACTATTGATGAGTTGATCGGAAGATTTGATCTCTTGAGTTTCTGTGTTCGTTTTCGTTGATTTGATTCTAGCTAGGGTTATGTTTTTTTTTGTGCGATTCTGGTTGTAAATTAAAATATTATCAGGCATCTTATGTATTTTTCTACATAAGTATCCTAGGTGCTCTACTCTTTTTTTTTTCTTATGTAAAAACATTATTAATGAACATATTCTTAATTTATTTGCACATATTCAACAATATATTTGACAAAATATTATTAATTATGAAAATATATACGTTGACAAAATATTTTAATTGAGATTTCATTTCATATCACATATGAGTTTTTTACTTAACCATATATATTTTGAAATCAAATGATAGTATTTTATCTATGATTTTTATTTAAGTCATATCATATAAATTTTAAAAATTTAAATTTATTCCTAACATCAAATCACGATTTTGGATCGGCAAAATACTATAACAATTCCGGATAAAAATATGATATTAATGTCTAATTCCTAATAATATTATTATACATTCTTTGATCGTGTCTCGTACAGGGTACTGACAATAATTTAAAATTGGTTCGATAGGTTGTTCATATGGAAGCAGATTGGGTACAACTTTGAGTTGTTGAAATTTCATGTCAACTGGGTAGGGTCATTACATGTTTGGTTAAGCTGGGTTGGTCAGTCGATTTAGTTTGAGATTGAGTATAGGTTTACATCTTTAGTTTTATAGATCAATTGGGCGAACTCATTATGGTTTTTTTGCAAGATTAAGTTGACCAATGGGTAAATTGAGTCGACTATTTTATACTTTTGTTTGACACCAATGTTTTGGACCAGCTTGACGGTGAGCAGAGGTTATTTGTATTTATTTTAATAATAAAATGTATATTTATATTTAAATAGTTTTATATGTTCAAGTTTAAAGTTAGAAATATGACATGAAGTTATAGTATTCATAAATAATGTGTAACTTTATGTATTACATCTTTATTTAAAAGTGTTTTCGGACAAGTATTGGATCATTAACTAGACTCACACCATCAAATTCGAGTTTGTTATACAAAGATTCATGGTACTAAAATTAATCACTTAACCGATTCTAAATGTTACAGTTTTGAGGATTAATACTTATCCAATTCAAATAAAATATATATTCGATTTATAATACTAATATCATATACAAGTTAATATGTTTTAAATTTTATTTAAAAGAACCCCGGGCAAGGCCCGGGTTATAACTAGTTGTTCAAGAATACTCTTAAGACAAAAAAAATAATAATACTCACAAGCATTTTATTATTTTTCAAAATTTTAAATTCATGTCCTTGAATTTAAGAATATTTTGTGGGTGTCTTAGGAGTCAGGAGTAACTCTTTTTGATCGATAGGTATAAGGTATTTTTTTGATCGAGTGTACTACCGTGAAAGTTCAATTTAGACCTCTTGATATTATCTTCAAGATTTAATCGATTAACTAGATACATAAATCTCTAATCTAAGGTTATTAAATTATTAATACTCCTTAATTAATGTGCATCATGAAGCCATACTATGACAAATCCAAAAATAATTAGACTTTATATAATCACAAGTCTAACAATGATGAATCAAAATTTCATTTAGGTAGAAAATAATTGAACCACAACTCAAATTATTATTTTTTTCCTATAAACAAACGCCCATCATTTCCAAGCCACCGAAATTGACATCGAAGCGGTCAACTTTTGTCGCTCAAGTCAACAAAAGAAGTGCAAACTCAGGAACAGAGCTTTCATTACTCCATTCCTCCTTCTCTCGAGCTTCCTTCAGCGCAACAATGGAGTTCAAGGAATCCCCCTTCTCCCTCCTCGCCTCCTTCTACCGCCGAATCGATCTCCCCGCCGACGGATTCAGCCTCGATTCCCGCCGCACAATCAGAGACTACGCCGTCCGAGAGATCAACTTCTTCCTCTGGTTCGCTCTCATCTTTCTCACCGCTTTCCTCATCAAAAAGCTCGTCACGATGTTCGATCTACGTCTCAAAGGCGATCCGATCCACGGATCTCCATCTCTGACCGGTAAACGCCAATGAAAATCTCAATCGCTCGCTGATTTTGGTTTCTGGCTTCTTCTGTCGTGGTTCTAGGTTTAGATCTGCGATTTGTAGCTGTGAATGTCAATAGGCTGATTCCTGAAGTTTTTTTTCCCGGTTTCTCGGTGTTCAAGTGAGATCGTTTGTTGTTTGATTTCAATTCGTGATGATTGAAATTTGGAGATGAGAGATTCGTAGTTGTTGTCTGTCTGTATGTGCTCGTAGATCTGGATTTCACTTGTTGAATTTTTGCCTACTGAGGCTATACATGTGTATGTTGTTTTCCTTTCTCCAAAAAATGAATAAAATGAGAAGCCTCTTTCATTTTCTGTTCATCTTTATACATCAAATCAAGAACAACAGAAAGTTGCAATAACGTTTAACGTTTAAATTCCTTCTGATGCTGATCCTCCTTCTTGATCATGCTCTTTGGCTGTTCCTAAAGCCAAAGAGCAGGATCAAGAAACGGAAACGGGAAAAAGAAACGAAACGGAAACGAGGAAACACAAGATTTCCGTATTTTTAGTGTAAAAACGAGTTTCCGTGTTTCCATCCGAAACGGGGGTAACATAGCTAGGAACTCACATTGAAATTGCAACCTTTGTGATGGCCTCTGCAAATTTTGGTTTGTTCTTGTTTATTCTCTGACTCAACACTTTTACATGAGATGCAACTTCCAAGCCTTCTTCTGAGCTGTCTGAATCCACATGAATGTTTCCATGTGCATAGTTTGCATTGGGATGAAGCTCAGCTATATCTGGAGCCATCTCTGTGTCCTGTTCTTGGCTCACAGACGACACAACAACATGCTTGCTGTTTGTAATGGTTTCCTGATCTGGAGCCATGTTCGTGTTTCCGGTTTCGTCAATGATCACAATGTTCTCAACTGAGCTAGCGCCGTCTGATCCGCCTTCGTTCCCCTCTTCGTCATCAAGATCGCCTGGATAAAGTTGTTTGAACGACTCGACGCTGAACATGATCTCTGAGTTCTGTGTCCAAATCCCACTCTCACTTGCAGCATCATCTCCCAATTCCTCTATGGTGTAGTTAGGAGGCAAGTTAGGCATCCTCCAGTCGAAACTGTCATTCCGTATACCTTCTGAATCCGAGACATCAAACTCTTCGGTCTCGAAGAATTCACTCTCGGATTCGTAGCAGCTTTCGTCTTGCTCGGTTGCCACTTCGCCTGAGATGTCGTGGCAACCCTCTTCAAAGGCCGAAAAGTGTACCTATGAGTAAGACCTTGTTATGAGCCCTTGTGGAGCTAACATAACATTAGGATGCAAGAGCTTTAAGCTTTGAACTTTACCTCTGCCTTGAATTCCTTAGGAAACTTGTTCTTTGCATCCCATGGCACATCAATTTCGTCTGAATCGAGTATCAATGTCATAGACTGGACGAACGCCGTGTGAAACATAACGCTAAAAACCGTCTCTTGTGTTGCTAGATCCTCACCAAGATGTAAGCATTCGAGAAAGATGTCGCCTTGACCGGGATGTTTGATGTCTAGTTTCACGAACAAGCACTCTTCCTGCAATCAAACACAAGATTAGTAACACATTATGTTGCATAATTGCATTGCAGTGCACCTAATGCCTTATCAAGTGTACTCACCTCGTGATAGTAGCGAGCCTCTTCCCTAGCTGACAAAGTCGAAAAGAGAAGCCGAGGGCTTCTGTCGGATTTCATGGATGGATCTTGGCCATAGATCATAACAACAAGCCTACAGCCCTTACCATCAAGAAGAGGAACATTCTTGAGGATAAGAGAGTCAATCACCAATGGAGAATCCGAACGGGGCCAATCAGAAACGTACGCAAGGTACCGGAATTGTGAAGAACACGAATTCACAAGAGACGATTGCGTAAGAAGCTCCTTAGGAGCTTGCTTATGCATCATCTCAAGCGTCTTTCGCTCGTCGCTAGACTTCTTGTTGTACAACAGCAAGGCTGCAAGCATAAAGGCGAGAACGGGCCATCCTTGTTGCTCACAATGCAAGAGGATAACGTTTTGTTGGCCTTCTAAAGAAAGCCAACTATTGCTTGATTTCAAGAAGTAGTGGATCATCTCTAGAGGGAGAAGAGGGTAGTTCTCATAGTGAAGAGGATAGTCTACAACCGTCATTTCGTGTCGCGAAAGTATGTCTGATAAGAGGCTCTGGCTATTGGTTTGGTCTCTTATGAAGTTGAACACCATGTAGGAAGCGCCCGGGTGGTGCTTTTGTAGGTTGGATACAGCTGAGTCCATGTATGGTTTGTAGTCGGTTTCGCTCATCTCGTCTCTTGATAGACAACAATCGAACACTGGCGACATTTTTAGCAAGAATTACCCAAGGGTCAAAAATGAATTTGGTTAGGTGGTATCTTTTAGATATGTTTAAAAAGAAAATGCGATTCGATGTACCAGACAAACCCTGGACCAACTGAAATGAGAAAAGCCAACACGAAAAAACATCAAAATAAAATCTTTGTCGAATTCATAGACATTGTCCAATACATCAATCTTGGATCAGTTAGATACAATGTTGGATACAAATAACAACACAAGATGATCAACGACGAATCAAAAAATCGACGGAAGTAGCCCGAAATCATCCCAACCGAAAACCAATATGCAAGTCAAGACCAATACGATCAACATCGATACATCACAACATGCCAAATTGATCAAAATGTAGTGTGACACATCAAAGATTAACGGTTTCTACATCATAAAATGATACTTAAGGACTAACAAAGCAAGGTGAAAACGAGATTAGAGGAGCTAAAAGTACCATAAACGCGGTCGGAGATAGCATGGAGGCGATCATGCATCAGCTTCCTGGAGAGAGATCTGATAAAATGCGCCATCAAACACCAGCTTAATTGGACTCAAACTAGCTGAATTGATGTAGCTGCAGATTTAAACCTGGGTTTAAACTAATACGATAGTTTAAGTTGACCTTTGAAAGAGGGCAAATAGAGGGAATGAGGAAGATTAGAAGGGTGCACGACAGAAGTTGTTCACGTTGTCTTGTGTTTAAAGACGTTGGTGCCCAAAAACCCGCCGAACATTTTTTTGTTTGTTTGTTTAGTCTAATTTAATTAACATTTATTTTGAAAAAGGGGTTTTGAGAGAGTAAATAAATACACCCACTATTTTAGCATTTAAAGTTTATGGTTGGGTACTTTATTTTTATATTTTGCAATGAAATGTCTAGAAAATATTATGAATTATCTCATTCCGAAAATTTTGAGGTCTATAATGTTTGATTAGTTGATGTTAATACTAACAAATCATTCCATACTAACAAGTGACAACAGTGTATATTACCCCAAATTTCTCCTAAATTAGGGGATTTCTTAAAATCCCCTAATTTGGAGTATTCATACATTATTATGCTAAAGGAGTATTCATAATTTGGAGTATTCATACATTATTATACTCCCCTAATTTGGAGTATTCATAATTTGGAGTTATCATACATTATTATACTCCCCTAATTTCCCCTAATTAGCCATAAATTATTATTTTTAATCTAAAAATCATTCATACACTTTTCATGCTAAAGGACCATTAAAATTAGGAGTATTCATTTCAACTGAAAAAATTAGGAGTATTTAATTACTTATCATTGAACAATCTATAAAATGAAAATATTAGACGTAAAAAAAGTTGTTAGAAAAATTATTTGGGAAAATATCATAATTTCGGACGCTTTTATAGAAAGTTTCATAATATACTCTATAGTCTATTGTACGCGTAGTTTGGAATTTGTATAATCTATTTATTTGTTGGAGCTTTCGATTTTGCTTTCCCAACCCAAGGTTTTCCTCTCTATTCCCCGTTTGCTTTCTTCCCCCAAAATTAGGGTTCTTGATTCTGATTTGAATCGATCTGAACTCCGCTTTCAGTTCGAGTATCCATGGATTCGAATAATTGGCGGCAACCATCTCAGACGGAGCAGCCACCTATGGAAGGCGGTGCGAGTGGGGAATGGCGTGCCATGCTCCCGAACGATTCCAGAAATCGGATCGTCAATAAGATGTGAGTGATTCGATGAGTTTTATGTCTCTTTCGGTTAGTGTTATAGCGTTCGTAGTAATTCAATCAGAACAAGATTGAAATTTCGTTTGCAATTGTGGTTTGGTGTTAGGCTTCCCTGTGATTGGTATCTGTGAGATTTGCGTGTTTGTTTTCGGAGTCTTGGATCCTGAGATTAGGTTCGAACAGGATCGAGAGCTTTCTAGGTCGTTGATATGCGAAAAAGGCCTTCTTTCTTTTTGTTTTGAAAACATTGGGAGCCAGAGGATGATTTTGTGAAGGTGTTGTCTTTTATAGTGGCAGGGGAATGTGTCTGAAGAACTTTTCATTACTAAAAGAAAAGGGGATATCAGCGTAATTGGTATTGTAGATTTTGTGGTAAACATAAATTGCAGAGGTTCAAGTCTATGTTTAGGATGCTTGGTTGGGAATTTGGGGTATGGGTTTTCTGCAGTTCGTCTTCAATCCCTTGACGCAGAAGTGGAATGGTAATTTTTTTTATAAAAGAAGAAGCAGGTTATGCTTTACATGAAACATCAGAATTTTGAGCATCTCTTGTTCGCAACGTGCTCTTAATCATTTAGTTTCTCATTTGTCATGCAATATTATGCTATTTCTTCTATGGATAATTTAAGTAGACCTAAGTTGTATATTTTGGTCTTTATCTGGTCTGGTTGGTTGTTTTGACGAGAGAACTGGTCCTTATAATTGTAGAATGGAGACTTTGAAGCGTCATCTTCCATCATCTGGTCATGAAGGAGTCCAAGAGCTTAAGAAAATTGCTATGAGATTTGAGGAAAAAATTTACCATGCAGCCACTAGTCAGGTATACTCTTCATTTCAGTTTATTTCCCCCCCTGGAAGTAGATGTCAAATCATGTGCTCATATGGTAAACCAACGAGTGGCTAACCTTATGAGCTATTTTTTTGACATGTGAATACATAGGAAATGGAAAATAACTTGATCTCTGTCACAGTCTGATTATCTCAGGAGGATTTCCTTGAAAATGCTTACAATGGAGTCAAAATCTAATCCCACTGCTATACCATCCAACTCTGCAGGCATGAGCAGGAATTCTCAAGATCCAGGTATTTCTCTCACTATGCCCCTTTCTAATAGCTAGAGTTGCTGTTGTGGACATGGCATCTTACATAAAGGCGGCTTCTCTTTTCTGCCTTTCGCAGGATCTCAAAATATGCAGTCCCAAGTTACAAATCAGAGTCAATCTCTTCCTATCCCAATGGTATCTAATCAGGCAGCAGCTCAAGGAAGGCCACAGTTATTGGCCCAGAATATCCAGAGTAGTATTAATAATGCTGGAGTGCAGTCCTCTGCAACTGCCTTGCCTTCTGTTAATAGTCTAGCTAAGAGTAACATGCCAAATGTAATGCAGAACTCCAACATGCAAAACATGTCTGGAATTTCACAGGGTTCCATGGGTACTTCAATGGCACAAGGAGTGGCTTCTAATATTTATAACACTCAGAAGCAACAGATGCAAGGAAGGCAGAATATGCAGCAGGTTGGCTCTCATCAGCAAATTCAGCAGCCTCAGAACCAACAGCAATATTTGTATCAACAGCAGCTTTTGAAGCAGAAGCTACAGCAGAACAACTTGTTGCCATCAGGAGGATTGCAATCTTCTCAGCAACCTGTCATGCAAAATTCATCTGTAATGCAGCCTTCTATGGTATCTGGTATGCAACAAAATCAATCGTCTTCTATACCACAATCATCTCAATCTGCTCATCAACAGCATCAGCAATCAGCCCTTAGACAACAGCAGCAACAGGGTCAACAGGCTCCTGTTCACCATCAACAGATGTCTCAGCAACCGATGTTGCAGTCTCAACAGCAGCAACAGCATCTTATGGGTCAACAACAGATCGGGCAACAAAATAGTATGCCAGATATCCAGCAACAGCAGCAACCACAAAGAATGCTGAACCAGCAGAACAATCTCTCTAGTATGTCAGGGCAACAGCAATCTAATCAGAACCTACAACAGCAACAGCTAATGGGGCAGCAAAGCAATCTTATGCATCAACAGCTGAGCTCTCAAACTCGTGTTGGAACGGTTCCTCAACAGCAGCAAATGCTTGGTAGTCAATCTGGTAACTCCAATATGCCAACAAATCAACACCCTGGGCATATGCTGCAACAATCCAAGGTTATGGCACAACAACAAAACCCAAACAGTTCTGCTTTGTTATCCGGTGGTGGCCAACAACAAATGATGCCCCAGGTGCAATCCCAAATGCAGTTACAACAACATAACATCCAGCAAAGGCTACAAACACCTAATGCAACGCTTCAGCAGCAAAATGGGATTGACCCCCAGAAGATGTTCCAGGCCCAACGGACACCTGCAGAGGCACCATCTTGTATGTGACTCACACTCTGTTATTTTTTGTACTATTATGTTTTCTTAGAACCTTTTCATGCCCTTGACTCTGCTGGATATTTCTTCTGAACATTTTCTGGTGTTTCTGTGTGCTTTTTTAGAATCTATTTTATGTTTATTTGTTCTTCTTTTTGTTCTGCTAGGTATCTTCCAAAGTGAATATGGCTGCATTGAGACCTTGGATCCAAATTTCCATTTTACTCTTTACCTTCATTAAAGTATTGTTAACTCAGGTTATCAAAAATAACCTTTCTACTACTTGTAAGGTACCCTGAGATATTGTGTAACCTGCAGACTCGTCAATGAGGTGGAGACCGAAGTCTTAAGAAGACTTGACACTTTTTTGAAATTGAAAATGCTTGTCTGTGTAGCGACTCAAAAATTCAAAGTTCATGACAACATTCCATCAGCTGTATAAATTCTTAGGACCTAAATAGGAAGATATGTCTTTAAAACATGCATTTAAGTAGGCTAAAAACCTGCATCTCTTGGAACAAAGAAGTTGGTCCTCAGCCTATGTTTGTTATTGGGCTTGATCCTGGGTCACATTGACTTCAACCTATTGTTGGGTTATTCTAAAATATTTCATCCCTGCTCTATAGTTTGAATTTGTCTTCATACTAGACAAAGTGTAACACAGTATTTTTCTGATGTATGACTCTTTATTGTTGATTGACCACCATATCTATGTTCCATTTAAATTTCTATACATTTGATGCTGAAATTTCTTGCCCCCCGAGCTTAATTTTCTCATAATTTAATAAATGTATGGGCTCTTTTCTGATAGTTTTGTCCCTGCAGCTTCATTGGATTCTACTGCACAGACCGGTGCTTCTGATGTACAAGAAGAGGTCTATCAAAAGGTAACTAGGGTTAATTTTTGCCTCTAGTAGTAAATACCTACATTATTTTCACAGTTTTTTTTTGATTGTTTACTCCTATGTAGCTACTCCCTATCTGCAACTTTTCATTGTTAAACTCCAACTAATCGTATGTATTATCTTCTGATTAACAGCTCAAAGTCATGAAGGACTTGTACTTTGTGGAAATCCATGATATATATCAAAAGATTTGTTTGAAATTACAGCAGGTATGCTAAATAGTTTATATGTTTTCATTAGCATTTGTGTTGGCATGAAATTTTGAGCCCCAGGATCAGGAAGAAGGTCATAAATAGCATTTGCTTTGAAATTCTGATGGTTCATTATTTTGAAAAAAAAGGCTTAAGCAATTGTATAGAAGTTTGATTCTCAGTTATGATTATCTGATTGGACTTCTATTTTAACAGCATGAGAACCCTCTTTCTCAGCAAGCCAAGTTAGATGCATTTGAACGGCTAAAGGTCTATAAGCAGATGATAGAACGTATTTTACAAATTTTGCAACTTTCCAAGAACAACGCGCAACATTTTCACAAGGACAAACTGCCATCACTTGAGAAGCAAATACTGCAAATCTTAAATACACATAGGCCTAGAAAGCCTGGTCCTCCACTGCAGCCAGGACAAATTCCTCCATCTCACATGCAATCCTTGCAGCAGAACCAACAGCCTCACTCACAGATTCCTCAAAATCAGTCGCTTGAAAATGGGATGAATTCTCAATTGCAACCAGGAAATGTGCAAGGTTCTTCTGTTTCTACAATGCAGCCTGGTGATATGTCTGGCATACATGGCTCTGTTTCTTCTTTATCTGGCATTAGCTCTTCCCAACAAAACATGATACAGCCTGGTTCAAATATGGATTCAGGACAAGGAAATGCACCTACTTCTATTCCGCAGGGTTCTGCAGGATCCATCCAACAGAATCCTGTAAGTGCTCCACAACAGGGAAACCCTCAAACGGGAATGAACTTGTTGCACTCAAATTCTTTACAACCAAACTCAAACATGCTGCAAAATCAACATCTTAAGCAACAACAAGAGCAGCAATTGAAACAACAGTTTCAAAGTCGTCAGATTCAGCTGCTTCATAAGCAGCAATTGATGCAGCAACAGCAGCAGCAACAACAGTTGCACATGCAGCAAATAAAGCAGCAACCTGGACAAATGCAGGGACATCAAATGCCGCAGCTTCATCAGATGAATGATGTGAATGACATAAAGCAGAGGCAGGGTCTTAAACCAGGTCTTCCCCAGCACCTTTCCCAAGGGCAACGGTATCAGCAACTCAAGCCCGGGGTTTCATTCCCTAATTCTTCTCCACAAGTGATTCAAGCAGGATCTCCACAAATCAATCAGCATTCTTCCCCGCAAATTGACCAACAGAATCTCTTACCACCAATCACTAAAGTTGGTACGCCCTTACAGTCTGCAAACTCTCCTTTTGTTGCAAATATGTCTCCCTTAGCTCCATCTCCGATGCCCGGTGACCCTGAGAAGCCTAACAGTGCAACGTCAAATGCTGCCAATAATACTACACAACAGCAAACAAATATTGCCCCAGCATCTCTTGCAATAGGCACTCCTGGTATTTCTGCCTCACCTTTGCTTGCAGAGTCTTCACCACCAGATGGCCATGGTGCTATCGTGAATACTCTTTCTGGCAAATCTGGTGTTACAGACCAGCCTCTTGAGCGCCTGCTCAAAGTGGTAACCCTCTAGGCTATCATTGTTTACTTGAGAGTAAATACTCCATAGGAGCATATATATATAGTTTGTCGCTTTGTGAAAGGCTTTTGTATGCTAAACTTAATTTAATAATCTCTTCCAGGTTAAATCAATGTCTCCGAAAGCGTTGAATTCTGCAGTTGGTGACATTGTCTCTGTTGTCAGCATGATTGACCGAATAGCTGGATCTGCACCAGGGAATGGCTCTAGAGCTGCAGTTGGTGAGGATTTGGTTGCCATGACAAAGTGTCGTCTGCAAGCTAGAAATTTTATTACACAGGATGGGAGTAGCGGGATGAAGAGAATGAGACGTTACACAAGTGCAATGCCTTTGAATGTTGCATCATCTGTTGGCAGCCCCAACAATAGTTTCAAGCAGTTAATCGGATCCGAGACATCTGAACTGGAGTCAACTGCAACATCTAGTGTGAAGCGACGTAGGATTGAGGTACTGCTTTTAAAGTCTAACTTATGAATATGGATATTGGAGATACAAGTTTGTCATCTACAAAATATACTTTTGTTTGTTCCATATAACCAAATGACTGTCATTTATTTTACCTGAATTTTGCAGCTACCAGCTTGATTTCTATGCACTATTTCCTTTCTTCAGGAAGAAATGACCATATGAAGTTTATGCCCCATTGACTATTAGCCTGTTTTCTGGACTTTTAATTGTTGCATTGCATAGTTATCAGAACTTGTTTGTGTCAGTGCGCAAAGGACATTTTCTTGACCATCTCCTGAAATTGAAATACAGACTATAATCAATAGGAAAGAGCAAATTGAATCAGTGATGTTGTTAGATGACGCGTTATATTAATGAAAACACATGTCTGACTTTTGGTTTGCATAAATAAATATCTCCAATAAACATATTTCATAAACCGTACTATAGATGTAGGGATAGCAGAATAATAACAACTAGCTGTTTCCTTCTTTCTTTCTTTTCCCTGTGTTGGGGAAAACAATGCTCGTACTCAACTTTATATCAATGTCTCAGCTGAAGATACATTATCCCCTTCCTTGAAAATTTGTGTTTACACCGACATATTTTATCATTACTCTAAAATAAATTCTTTAATTTTGTTTGTGTATTTTTGCTAGAAATGTTCATCATCCAAGAATGTTTAACTGTTTACTGTCTTATTCCCTGCAGGTTAATCCAGCTATTGTGGATGAAATAAAGGAAATAAATGAGCATCTCATAGATTCCGTTGTAGATCTAAGTGATGAAGATGTTGACCCAACTCTCTCAGCTGCTGCGGTTGAAGGCGGTGAAGGCACTGTTGTCAAGTGCACTTTTAGTGCAGTGTCACTTGGTCCTAACTTGAAATCGCAGTATTGTTCAGCCCAAATGGTGCGTGCTTGAGTAATTCTCTCTGAGTCTATTAATTTCTAGGATAGACTATTTGAGTTATGTTCTGGTGTATGATTTTGCTGTTCTCCATCATTTTATGCAGTCACCCATTCAGCCTCTAAGATTGCTTGTTCCTGCAAACTACCCAAATTGCTCCCCCATTCTTTTGGACAAGTTTCCAGTGGAAATCAGGTGAAATGCAATAGATTTTGTTTTCATCTGTTTTAATACACATACATATGAGCTGTATGTAGTTAGGATACCGTAATTACTTTCATACCCTACAGATTATCAGCATAGTAGTGGCAATGCTTGATCACTTTACCAAGATCCCATGAAAGAACATGAGAATTTCAAGTATTATATTTTGCTCTAGTAAAATTTTATATAGCACAGTTTTGATGATAATAATCCCCAATGGAAAAATTCTTCTGGTAATGTGTACTATATGTCTATATGTAATTGTCTAATGGAACATACAAAGAATTTGGAACATTGATAATTATTTTAGGGTGAAATATATCAATGTCCCTAATCTTTTAGGGGGGTGTTTCATTATGTATTCCAAGACCTCAACCCCTATATTGCTCTACTATAGTCTAACCTGTGAAAAATCATTACTAAATTTTCATCATCCCGTTTTATCCACTATTCTAGCATAAATGTTTAGGTGTTTGGAAATGATATGTTTAGAATATACTTTCATCTATGTGGTATTATCTGGAAAAGCTAAACATTGTATCTTCCACATGGTCTTGGGTATTGGTTCATTCTTTTTATTATGTTTGACAATAGAGACCTCTTCTGTTTAAATTTGCTGCAGCAAGGAGTATGATGACCTTTCAGTGAAGGTAAAATCAAGATTCAGCATCTCTCTCAGGGCGCTCTCTCAACCCATGTCTCTAAGGGAGATTGCAAGAACGTGGGACGACTGCGCTCGCTCGGTCATTACTGAATATGCTCAACTGAGCGGCGGAGGCACCTTCAGTTCAAAATATGGTACTTGGGAGAATTGCCTGACTGCCAACTGATGTCTATGACGCGAACTCTGTTTATTATTCCCTCGAGAACCAAGAGTGACACGAAAAATGGCAAAACATGATTCTTGATGGTAAATACAGGGTGCCCCTTGTAAGTAGCTTCTTGTATCTTATTGTTGTTGGTGAGTGGTGTTTGTTTTGTACTGAAATACAGAGCGATGCTCGACAGTCCAAGGCCATTATATAAAGAACATAAATTTGTAGTCCTGTACAAAAATGTAGTTTGTGGTTGGTGAACAAGATGAGGCTGCACCTTAGCCAACAACAGACATTTTGCTTGGGCCTAATGATCTTTGGGCTCCATGGCTGAAAATCATTAAAAAAAAAAGCCCACTCCCTAGTTATATACACAGTTCACTTGGAACCGGGAAACCAAACTGAACCATATCAGACCAATGTCACAACTTGAACCCAAAGTTTAACCCTTTTGAGTATTATTGCCGAAATAGGATGTTTAACCCTTTTAAGTATTACTAGCTTTACCAGTCATACGTACGACTATGTTTTAAATATTAAAATTATTTTCAATACATTATATTGGCGAATTTATGCACATTTAATTTGACTTACTAACAACATAAACTATCATAGCACTATTATAGATAGATACCTTTTTTGATCGAACTAAAAAAACAAATCCAATAATGTGGGATTTTGTGCTCATTTTTTATCCATAACATGAGATATTGAATAATAAGAGAATTGTATTCTTCAATAACGTGGGTCTATAATTATATTTATGATAGACTAATGTTTTGCCTGTCGTTAATTGTGTTCAATCAATATTGTTGTTAATTGTGTTAATTTTTTTGATATTATTATGATAGATATCAGAAAAATATTTTGATATATTATGGATATAGATATTATTCTGATATGTCAATATATGGTAAATAGATATATGAGAATAGATAATTGATTTATAATGAATTTAACATGTGGTGGGGCCAGAATTAACGTGGAGGCTCAAAATTCTCCGGCTTTAATATATAGTATAGATTGTTGAAATTTTATCCTTCAAATAATAAATTAAGGGAAAAATGACTCAAAATAATCTCAAGTATCAACTTTCAACCAAAAATAATTCCAAGTTTGAAAATCATCACCAACGATCCGAAGTATCACAATATTAGTCAAAAACGATTTAGAATCATTTATTATTTGAAAGTTGATACTTGAGATTATTTTGAGTCATTTTTCCAAAATTAAAATGTACAATGTTTAGAAGAAATCGATGGTATTAATCCAAACAGTTAGAAAAGGTTTAGTGCATAAAACAAACAAATGCATTTTTTCCCAATTAATTTTGTTTCCTAGCATCTTTTTGTTATGAAGAACACAAACCGTGAGCGCAAAAAAAAAAAAAGAACACAAACCGTAGAACTGAACCGGGTCAAAACCGGAAGCAAATCAAATCAAATCAGAATCTGAACTGGCGGTTCATGACTTATAAAAGGTCTTTCTTTAACCGCACACTCTCAACTTGAAAATACAAAAACCTCACAACAATTTCAATTTAAGGAGTGTTCCTAGCCCAAGTGGGTCCGGATTCGACCCACTTGGACTAGGAACGGTGCTAGAAAACCTAGAGAGGTTTAAGGAGTCAGAGCTCATTCATTGCAGATGGGCAATGCTTGTTGTTGTAAGTTCTTGATCATTTTTTTTCTCTATACAAATATGCTATTGAATATAAAATGATAGGTAAATAGGGTTAACTTTGAGATGAAATGGGTGTAGCCAGGGATATTGTTACCAGAAATTTAAAAAGTCTATAAAATTACTTAATTACTCCCATTAAATTGTTTTAATTTCATAATGATTTAAGAAAAAATTCTGTTAAGGAAAGATTTACATGGGGTAATTATGGAAAAATAGATACATAAAAGTGTAAAACATCAAACATTTTCTCACAAGACTAATTGGCTAAAACATCAAACATTAATGAACGGAGGGAGTACTTAAAAAAAAAGTACTTTTATTCATGAATTATAGCAAGCCCTTAATTGAATTTCATAGCAATAAAAAGATCAAGATCAACCAAGCATCAACATCAAAAAAAAGAAAAGAGAATAAGACGACTAGAGAAAAAAAGAATAAGATCAACGATAAAGGTAACAATGGCGGTTTTGTATTTCACCGAGAAGAGAGTGGTCTCCGACGACCAAGCTACCAGCCACCATTAGAACAAGAGGGATCTCAACGAGAAGAGACAAGTCTTCCTTTGTCGAGAATCTAGTGGTGGAGAGGTGAGCCATGTGTGGAGGACGTTTGTGCAGCGAGATAGTGTGTGAGAGAAGGATAAAGTAGTTGTCGACACACACACGAGGATGTGTGACAAGAGAGAAGAGTTTTTGCTACCATTGCAAATATAAGGGGGCATGCAGATCTGGTTGAATAACATATCAATCCTAGACGCTTCATCTAAAAAACTCATGTAATTATATAGTAGTGTAAAGAAATATGAAAACAAGTAGTATATGATTATAATAGAGTTGATTATTAGACATATAAATAAATAAATAAATGAAAAAAATGTGAAATGAACTTAGGAAACAAAAAAAGGGTTATATGAGCAATTATTTTAAAATAAAGAGAGTATTAATTTATTACTAATTAAATTTAATTTAACGAAATCGTTTGAAAATCCTCGAGGGTCTGGATTTTGGAATAAAGCTCCTACTAATGTATTGGACGCTACAATCCGCCCCATGGACGGCGAAACCCTAGACCCAGTGCAACCTCTTCGACGACGATCTCGAATCGATCGAATTCCCCCTTCTTCACAATCTCAAGAAGCTCTCACTTCGCCAGAACCTCTTCGACGACGCCGACGTTGAGCCCCTCTCTTCGGTCTTCAAGTACGCCCCTTTTTCACCTAGAACAACCATGGCTGAATTTGTGGTTTGCTGAATCACATTTTGTGTCAATGGATTTGTTTTAATAATATTATTATTATTATTAGGAGGTTTCTATCTATCATATCTTTGTTGAGAAGAACCCTAGGTGAATTATCATTTTCGATGATGCTTTATACAAAATGTCTAGTATATTTGAGTAGGGGACATAGCTGATACGGGAGCATATAGCTCTAGGAATCAGAGTTTGTGTAGAAATTCTTGTTTTCTAATTTCATTACGTCAGCTGTGGTTGAAAGATCCAAAATTTCACTTGTTTTCTACTGCTGGTGCCTGGCTGAGAGAACATATGCTGTGGATTGAATTGAAGATTAAGTTATCTTTTCATCGGTCTGTTGTTGGATACTGTTCCTATTTGCATATAGCCTGTGCTGATTGGGGTGTTTAATGAAGGCGAGAATGGGAGCTGTAACTGGAGATGGATATACGCCCCAAACAGACTATAAGGAGAATGCCAGGGATTCCCTTGTTGATCTTAATGTGTCTGACAACACAGAACTTTGGCTTATGCAATTTCCCATTAAGCTAGTAAGTTCTTTCAAACTTCTCTGTGCTGAGTTTTCAGTTACTCTTTCTTCATGTTCCATTATTCAATTATACACTGAAGCGTAGTATATGATTCTCAATGAAGCTCAACTCTACATTTCGGTTGCAGGGTATTGATTTTGATGGTAAGGAAGTAGCCCTGCATCTTCATCATGAAGGAAAGCTGGGCACTGTTGAGGGATCATCTGGTATTGCTTCAGCTCCCTTATCATCTCCCTAATTCCCAACGATCACAATGTCCCACCTATGCATACATGTTATTTATAAAGGACCATTCAATACCCTTAAATCCACAGCTTTGTAATCGATAACTTCTGTCATTAATTATTTTTGTTAGTCTGAGCCTCTTTCAAGTTTAAAGCTTCAAGTTTTTTCTTCGAATAAAAACCTCTTTCAAAAGACAATTGTTATTGTTGTGGCCTGTTGAAGGTATCCTTCTTAGTTCTTACCCATATCAAGCTTATTCTTTTCTCATTCACATCATCGCTTGAATGGTCCAACACTTGTCTTTCAGTGAACTCTGTTCCTATCTTACCATGGAGCCTTTGGTTCTTGTTCGTGGCACTTTCTCATCTTCTGATTCTTCTACTTTCTGGCTAATTTCTTTGTATTCCACATTCGAACAATTTCTTATATACATCATCCAGTTTGGTGCATGACATAAGCAGCATTCCTATATACATCATCCCTTCTATCCCTGTTGTTATCACATGCCCTAATTATGCTACGTAATTGCTATTACTTTCCTATTACTCTCCATGCGCTTGTTTAAGCTATTGGTTCAAAGTTTATTCACATGGAATTACTGGGCTTAAGATTGATATTCAAGCCCCTTCTTGTGATTGATGTCTCTGTCCAATAGCCTACTCATCTATCAGAATAACTTGTTCATCATGTCTGTCTTATGAAACACTAATCTCCTGATCTTGTATGTTTTATCTAATATTGCTTCAAGTATGAATGTTTGATTGCACGGTTTTTGATGATAGGTAAAGAATATGACCTGGTCAGCTTTTCATCACAAGAACCAGATGCGACAGTTTTTGCTTCCAGCTCTTCAGAGTCAAAAATGGGTATGTAGGCTTGTACTAATCTCATTTTAATAACTTCTCTAGATATAGTTGGATTAAAGATGAGATAGGTACAAAGACAATTATGTTACCCAAGCAAGAGAACTTTGTGTACTGTTTCTCACATATTCTCTTCTTTAGCACAGAAGTTAACTACAGCACAAATCACATCCATGCGAGAATATGCTGCAATCATCCCTGATATAGTTCATTACACTTTGCAGTTGGTAGGATTTCACGGCTCGTCTCCGTAGTACATTACCCAGACCCCGAAGAACTCAAACTTAAACAGAAGGAAAAATCCATGTCATTGGCAACTACAAGCTCCAACATGAAATCCGCACGCAGCAGTATGACAACTCCTTCTAGAAGCATCGGGCGGAGATCAATGAGCAAAAGTGCAGCCTCCACTCGGAGCAGCAGGGAGAAGAGTGCTTTGTCTGAAGAGCTAGGGGAACCGTCGAAAACTTCGAAAAAACGAAGCACCAGCAGAGGAGAGGTTTCAAATCTTGATTCTGGTCATTTTTCAAGTGGTGTCACCTCTTCAGGGTCAATGGGAAATTCTCATCATAAGAAGTCCAAAGTAAAACCAAGAGCTGATTTTTTGAGTCAGTGCTTGGTTTAACATGCAATTTTGTATTGGTGCTTCTGGATTATGATATATGCTGAGCCTAAAAGCTACATCTATCTATTTTAAGTTATGGAATAGGTATCTATTAAGAAATTACTGAGATCATGCATTTTGGTTTGGAAAACTGGACCTGAACTGCTCTTATACTTGTCATTTGATTCATACATGCCCTCAGCCATGTTATATGACTAAAAAAAAGTTGGTCAAGGATACTATATAAATTTATATTACTTAGAATAGTTTGTCAAGCTTTGTAACAAGAACCAACCAACAAGTAAAACACTTGTACGTTCACACATTAATTGCATGAGGATATGTTTTACATCACAGTCATCAGGTGGAGAACATTGAATTATACAGAGGGGATGATCTTAGTGCTTCTTCTAAGGCAAAATTGATTGAGGAATGACAATGTCGCCGATGTTCTTGTGCCATGGGTCGGCCAAGTGAGTCGCAAAGCAAGAGCAAGATTCAATATCAAAACCCACATCAAGTATTAAATAAACTATAGTTTCACCAGGAAATGGAGGCTTACCATTCTTGATCTCCTTGACCTTGTACTCCTCAAACTTCTTGGGGTCTTTGGAGTAGCCTAAGGGGTCGAATGCGGCACCAGGGTACTTCTTCTTCTCCGTGTCTTTCTCCATGCTTCGTTGGTGCTCTACGAAGGCTATGGCGAGGAATTCAATGACTAGGATCGTCGGAGGGTTGCCCCATGGCACAGGGTTGCCCAAGTAGGTGGCTTGGCCACTTGGAATGGCTGCCCACTCTTGTGCCTTCACCCAGTTGCCCAATCCCAAGGCCGCTGGTAACCATATCCCTGGCTACACCTGGAATGGGTGTAGACAATGTCTGATTGCTACACATAAGACGACCCACCCGATTGCTATCCCTAATTGTAATTGATTAGTTGACAAGTAAGAATCTTTAATCCTTTTAGAGTAAAAACAGGATTTTCAACCACAATTCATATGAATGTCTGATTGCTTTATATGTTTTGTTTCTATTGATACTTGATGTTCTTTGTTATTTTTAAATCGAGTCTAGGAGATCCTCTAGAACGTTTAGTGATAAGGGTTGGTAGCACTGATCGGTTCTATTGACTAGATTAGGTTCGAAGTTTGGTTTAAGATTTTATATAGTTGAATCTTATAATGCCACAATAGATTAGTCGAGGTGAAAAGGGGAATGGTGACAATCAATGACCATCTCGATCAATAACGGATACAACAAGTTAATTGGATGCTTCTCTCTACTTGATTTTACAGCAATTTACAACCTTTGTTTCATAGTTTAGTTAGATCTTAGACAAGGAATCTTAGTCTCTGTGAGTATTATAGTTGAAATTTCACCTCTAATAAAAAAATTAAACTATAACATTTAGAATAAATCAATGAATAATAATTGAAACTGAGTTAGAAAAGCAATAGTATATTCAAATGAATATTTTCCATTTAATCATTTAATCTTGTTTCATAATACATTTATTTTTTGTTTATAAAAAACTCGAATCGCGGAGCTGAACCAAATAAAATCAGAACCTGAACCGGTCACTAGACCGCCGGTTCGTGTACAGGGCTTCTCCTCCCAAAACTTAAAGCGCACGCTCTCAACTTGTAAATACAAAAACCTCGCAACGATTTCAATTTCTTCCCAGAGCATCAGTGAAAGACGGTTTGAGCGAAAACAAGAGAAAGCGTGAAACATCGATCTCGATTTCTAGGGTTCTCGATGTGCTCATCAAATCGATCGGAAATTCGCCTTCAGTTTCAGTTTTATGGATCCGAATAATCGGCGGCAACCGTTTCCGATGGAGCATCCGCCCATGGACGATGCCTGTGAGGATTGGCGTTCACAGCTCCAGGCTGATTCCAGACCTAGAGTCGTCGATAAGATGTGAGTTTTTTGATGATTTTTTCTCCTTTTCGGTTTTTGACGTTCCTTGGGATAAAATTCGAACGAAATTGCGCGTTTGTTTACAGGATTTGGTATCCTGAGATTTGGTTCTAAGTTCTAACACGATCAGTGGCTTTCTAGGTCCATGAACGAAATTGCGTGTTTGTTCGTATTCTCTCTGTATTGGAATTAGTGTTGTGTCCGTGAATGAGAGTCAAACCATCTGTTGAATGTATATATTGTGTAGTTTCAATTCTTTGTTTTGGATGCTAGACGGAGACAAGGATTGGCTGTAGTGTGTTTTGATCCCATGACTCGGAAGTGGAGTAGAAGCTTGTGCTCTCAACATGTTTGAAAGATCAGAGTATTGAGCATTTTGATGCTCTCAACATGTTCTTCGTGATGACATCACATATATCCTGAATGTTCACTAAATCTTATGAAGATATAATAGAAGTTTGATCACTTATATCAGAAGTAGATACGGAGTATAATTTAAAGCCTGCTCACTTCTTTTATCATAATGGATTTACATACTCCATACCTATGGTGTTCGTTATTTGTTGAAGATGTATTGATTTATGGTGGTTGTGCTTCAGTCATTAATGTTGGTGGGACCTAGGTTTATTAACTACAGTTGAATTTCTGGTACTTATCTGAAATGATCCTTGTAATTTTAGAATGGGCACATTGAGGCATTTTCTTCCATCATCTGGGGATGAAGGAGACGAAAAGCTTCAAAAAATCGCTACGACATTTGAGGAGAACGCTTATCATGCAGCCACCGACCAGGTATACAGTATACTTCTAATGTTACTCTTTGAATAGCCTGTACGGTTTTGTTTCCGTGTTTTTACTGGAGCTGGAAATCAGATTATGTGCGCAGATGATAAAAAAAAAAGGTGTAGCTAACCAAGTGAGCTCTTTCTTGAATGGAAAATAATCTGGTTTCTATTACAGATTGATTATCTGAGGAGAATCTCCTTGGAAATGCTTAAGATGGAGTCAAAATGTGATCCCCCTGATCCTATGCTATACAAATCTGTAGACATGAGCGGAAATTCCCAAGTTCCAGGTATTCCTCCGACTTCGTTGGCTGATAATTGCATTTCCAACTGTTTACTGTTATGTATAAGAGGGAGCTACAATGCATGATAGAACAACCCTGCATGTTCTCAGTATTTTGGATGCTAACACAAATGTAACTGCATAACTATAGGCCTTAGGAAGCTTCCATGAGAGAAATCCCGACAAATGTGAAAGTAATTTTTTCATTCATTCCTTAGCCTAATGATATACTGCGTTCACCAAATGTATCATAGGTATTAGAACATTCCATTTATTTCTGTATCCTTGTGGCTCTCTTTAGCATAGGCATCTCCTTTAATTTTTCCTCTAAAGGCTGTGAACTTCTCCATGTTACTCTATGTTTTGTTTAGTAGTTGAGAATTGATCTTTTGAGCATGAGCTTTTACGCACCGTTGGCTTCTCTTTCTGTCTTTAGCAGCCTCTCAAAGTATGCAGCCCCAAGTACGGAATCAAAGTCAATCTATTTCTGTCATGATGGCGTCTAATCAGCCAACAGTCCAAGGAAGACCACAGTTTATGACCCAGAATATTCAGATTAACATCAATTGTGCAGGAATACAGTCGTCTGCCGCTACTTTGCAGCCGCACATGCAGCAACAGACACAGCAGAACAACCTGCTGTCATCATCTCAACCTTCTTTTCAACAGTATCAGAAGCAGTTGAATTCTCAAACTCTGATGGCCAGAATGCTTCCTCAACAACAGCAGATGGTTGTTACTCAATCTGGTAGCTTCACATATGATACTGGATTGTTTTGCCCTCTGAGCTTCATTTTCTCATCTTTTCATAGATGTATGGGTTGTCTTCTAACTAATCCTCTTCCTCCAGCCTTAGTGGATTCCACTGCACAGACTGGAAATTCTGATGCACAGGAAGAGGTCTATCAAAAGGTAACTAGCTTTACTATTTATTTCAATTTTTGCCTCTAGTAGGACATGCCTACATTATTTAGGCAGTTTGTTCTGTGATTCTACACATCTGATCTGCAGCTGTTCATTGTTAACATCCAACTAAGCTCTCATGTTAACTTTTGATGAACAGCTCAAAGTCATGAAGGACTTGTACTTTGTAGAAATCCATGATATATATCAAAAGATTTGTTCGAAATTACTACAGGTATGTATGCTAAATGTTTATTTAGTTTTCAGTAGCATTTTTAATGGCATGGAATTAAGCCCCAGAAGCTGGAAAAAAGGAAATATAAACAACATTTGTTTTCAAGTTCTGAGGGAAAAAAAGGCTTATACAATTGCATAGAAGTTTGATTTTCAGCTGTGATTGTCTGATTGGACTTCAATTCTAACAGTATGAGACCCGTTCTTCAGAGCAAGCCAATTCAGTAGCGTTTGACAGACTTAAGGTCTATAAGCAGGTGATAGAACGCCTTTTACAAATTTTGCAACTTTCCAGAAGCAACGCGCAACATTTTGCCAAGGACATACTGCTATCACTTGAGAAGCAAATACTGCAAGTTGTAAATACACATAGGTCTAGGAGGCCAGGTTCAAATTTGGATCCTGTACAAGGAAATGGTGTGGGATCTATCCAACAGAATCCTGCAAGTGCTCCACAACAAACAAATCCCCAAACTGGGATAAACATGTTCCAGTCGAGTATGAACGCTCAACAAGCGAACTCAGATATGCTTCAAAGCCAACATCTTAGGCAACAACAAGAGCAACAATTGAAACAAATGCACCCAAACAGCCGTATCACTATGCATCAGCCACTGCCTTATAACCTGCAACAGCAGCAAATGAAGGATTTGAACAACATAGAGATGAGGCAGAGCATGTTGCCTAATTCTTCTCGCTTTGCTCCATCTCTGTTGCCTGGTGACCCTGAGAAGGCTTGGTTTGCAATGTCAAAAGCTGCCAATATTGTTCAACAGCAAACCTTGAATACTCCTGGTATTGCCCCAACATCTTCTCTTGCATCTCTTGAAACAAAGAAGTTGTCCCCTAGGTATATATGCTTGTTATAGGCTTGATCTTGGGTCACATTGGACTTTTATTATAGCTTGTATTGCTGCTTCACTCTTTAATATTTCATTCCTGCTCTATAATGCATATATTGTCTTGATTTAAGGCAAAATTGTCCCTATATTGTTGATTGACCGACGTGTATATGTCCAGGCTAAATTTTCTTGCCTTCTGAGCTTCATTTTCTCATTTTTCATTGATGTATGGGTTTTCTTCTATTTAATTTCGTCCCTTCAGCTTCACTGGATTCTTCCGCACTGACGGGTTATTCTGATGCAAGTGACGAGGTCTATCAAAAGGTAACTAGTTTAAATTTTTGCCTCTAGTAGTATGTTCTTGAATTATTTAGACTGTCTTTTGTGACTATATACTCCTATGCACTTACTTGACTTACTTCCCATCTGCAACTTTTCTTTGTTCAACTCCGACTGATTGTCTGTTTTATCTTTTGATTAACAGCTCAAAGCCATGAAGGACTTGTACTTTGCAGGAATCCATGATATACATCAAAGGGTTTGTTTGAAATTGCAACAGGTATGCTGAATAGCTTATATGCATTCATTAGCATGTCAGTTGCCATGAAGAATTATATACAATTGCATAGAAGTTTCATTTTCAGCTATGATTATCTGATTGGACTTCAATTCTAACAGCATACCCCGTCTTCTCAACAAGCCAAGTTAGAAGCATTTGGAAAACTTGAGGTCTATAAGCAGATGTTAGAACGTATTCTACAAATATTGCAACTTTCCAAAAACGAGGCGCAACATTTTCATAAGGACAAACTGCCATTACTCGAGAAGCAAATACTGCAAATCTTACATACACATAGGCCAAATTCCTTCTCATGTTGAATCCTAGCAGCAGAATCGACAGCCTCACTCGCAGACTCATAAGCTCTCAATTGCGCGCAACCAGTACATGTGTAAGGTTCTCTTCTGCTCCTGTCATTTGGCAATACTTTTGGTGTTTTTTTTAAGCTTATGCTTTTACTGAGATTTTATCCATCTAACTCTAATAATACTTTGCTCTGTTGAATATCTATAATATCCTTTTTATCTGACCAATCTTGTTGTTTGGCATCCCAACTCCAACTCTATAATAACATTACAGATGATATTGTGGTTTTATGCTCAAAAAGGCATTTACCTGTCAGGATGTTGCTTACGTTAGACTGTGACTTTTTTGTTTGTTTGTTTTAGGCTTTTTAGATAAACCCTTTTGCTTTGGTGAAAGAAGACTGTGATATATGGTTTTTATATGCAAGCAAAGTATATATACTTAAATCTCATTTTCTAAAAGAAGAGATTCTCGTGTCCATCTTTAATAAATACTCCGTAGTTTACTAGTCTAAATGTGGTATATGCAGAATGTTAGCTTATACTTGAAAGTTGCTCAGCGTCGTGTTGCACGTTTTCTAGCTTTAGTAGTATTGTAGGTCTTTTTTTTTTGGAAGATATATATGTACTATCATTTATATATACTCATCCCACAAGTTATAAGCAACACTCCCATGTACATAAAAGGGCCAAATTTATGTATTTTATTCAAGTGTAGTTGATTTTGCCAATTAGATCAAGCCTAATTAATTTTAACTCATTAATGATGATGATCCAGAATAACTTTGTGATTAGTGATGGCATCAGATTTCTAATAATTGGTGTTTGCTACAAGTTTGTTTCATAAGTACACAGGTTGCCCCGGCCCCTTAACAACAGGAGGAAATGAGTTGTTCATACTCGGTAATTCATTGAGTCAAGTGTTTCTTCTTGATGGAAGGGGACTGTATGGTTTGAATTTGCTAGATGCAAATTAATAGTATGTCTGAAAGAAAAGTTATTCAATCGATCAGTTGCAATTCATAACCTGAAACCCAGCAACAAGTACACATATACTTAATCTATTTGTCGTTCTGGTTTTTAATTACAATTCTCGGTTCGATCTCGACACAACAAACAAACAGAATTAAATCAAAAAGGAAATGATTCTTGGCACCAACCGATTAACTAGCTAGAGAGACACTAAGCAAGCTTGCACCTCGTTGTTACGGATCGAGCTCCTCATGGACTTGAATGTTGTTGATTTTCTTCTTGGTCGGGGATTTAAACGGTGTTGATTAGTCCAAGATAAGACAATAATAGCCAGACGACGGTAAGCAACTCTCCGCCTTTACTCAATCGCTCCAGATGGACCCTCCCCTTGATCCGCGACGCGGTGATACAGAGCAGCCCAATCTATATATCTTCTACAACAGCCGCTCTTGCCTCTTGTTCTAACCCCTCTAGGTGATTCTTGACGTGGTTAGCAAGGATCCGGAAGTGATCTCTCTCCATGGGTCCACTACTTCTTTTCGACTGCAAGCTCATCAACGCCTCCTCGACTTGGTTTGGTGTTGGCTTCTCAAACGCCGGCCCGACAAATTTCCAATTGATTCGTCTGTCGAGTTGGATCCGCCTGATCTCCCTCTGGTCAGCTATAAGATACCTTGCTTCATCGAGCAAGCAACACATACATTAGGGTACGTAGACACCAGCTTGGAAAAATCTGTGTATAGTTCCTTAGTGGCCGTGTTAAACAAGAGCAAGACATCATATAGTAGAGTGTTTTTTAGAATAGCATCAAGCTCTTCCCAACAATGTTCTTTTCTAATGAAGCAACCCAGGTTGGACAGCTCCAGCGATACTGATCCGTCTTGTGAGATACCATCAACTTTAGCTTTGATCTTCTCGACGACGCGCCTTTTGAGTTGCTCACTCACCTTCACTGGTCTGATTAGTCGGAGTATATGTTGCAAAGATTGAATCCAATCTGGGCAGCCATTATCAAGATCAGCTACCCCAGGTATGGTTCCTGACCACCGGTTGATCATGAGCCACCCGCTCCAGAACCCGTGGTCTCTAAGCGAGAGTGCTTTATTCAACATGTGGGAATCCACAACCCATCTCATCTTTGCGAGTTTTGCAATCATGGCGTCGGAAAAGAGGAGCTTCAAGCAGGAGACTACATTAACAACCGCGCCTCCAAGGACTAGGGCATTCGTAACCCGGATATCAACCGGGGAATAATACCTTGTTTTAAATGATGCCAATCCCCAAAGCACAAGACCCGCCATTTCGCTACACAATGAAATCACGTGGAGAGCTTGACCAACCTTCGTCTCCACGATGACCCGTGTCTTGGTGTAGAAGGTGTCGTAGGCGAGGTTCATCTGGATCTCCATCGCTTTGAAAGCTTCTTCTGGGCTCAGCACCTCCAGCAAGTAGCGTTTACTAAAACCATGTTTATGGTTAGAATAGATAGGTAAGTCCCCAAATATCCGCTTAATGCTTTGAAAAAGAATGTACGAGTCCTTCACCATTTCAACTTCACCAAGTCGACCTCTAGAGCGAGTATTATTTTGGCTCAACGACTCAAACTTATTGCCGAAATCAGCATCCTTGAAGGTCAAGTCCAAGAACTTATCCATGGAGGCGTAGTAGAGTGCCAAAACCCTCTCCAAGTACCTTAATTTCGCAAATTAGGATGTTAATTACCCTTCATAATCCTTGTTGAAATTAATTAGAACGAGAAAACTCAACTAGCTAGAAAAGTAGAAGTACCCGTGTGTGTGTGCATGTGCATCATCATATATATACACACATACGTACATAGATTTAAGTTCTATTTATACTTGGCGAAACAAGTACTATTTGTATTTAATCAAAGGATTCATTAAATTAGAACATCCAATTTCCAATACCTGGTGAAGGCAGCAACGAACATGAACAACATAGGCTTCAAGAGTGGGCTACTATAATGAGGAGTTAGAGCCCGATTCATGACGAACAAAGTCAACCCGGCTTGTCCAAGGAGGTGGAAAGCGCTACGCCTCCACGTCTCGTTGTCCTCCAAGGAAAAGGCAGCAATGGTGGTTGGACCGCCTATGTGTAGGAGCAAAAATGGCGCCCAAAACGCTTGAAGGTCGTAATAGTACTTGTCAAGCTCACTCCCACAGATTCGGGTTCTAGGCGACGGGGTAAGGCCAATGGCGTAGTATGCAGACCAATCAGCAAGCAAGTACGTTAGCCATATTAAGCCGATCCACACCATGTTTGAGGTTCGTTTTCGCATTGACGCGTATAGGACCAAGATGCATTGGAGGCCGAAGCTAAAGAGTAGAAAACCCCTTAGCTCCCATATGTTCCACAACTGCTGAACCGAGTCCAAGACACTCATTTTCTATCTAGTTTGATCGTGGGTTCTTCAATTTTTTTTGTCCCTGTTTTTCTTTATTGAAATGAAATTTGAGTTAAAAATCCAAGTGTCATTTTAGAGATGTGCTACACTCATATAGTATGATTGATTATATATATAGTTACATGTATACTTACATCTAGACACAAAAAAGAGGGTTTTTACGTACAAATATCTCATCCAACTTGCGCCAAACTCGTCGATGAACCCTACCTGCAACTCCACCGTCGTTGTCTAGCTTCACGAGATCCGTTGATGAATTCGTCGCGCGCCGTGGACCTCCACCGGAACTGCCGTAGTTGTGTCTGGATTTAAGATATGAGAAGAGGCATGAATATATATTATAGACCCGTGGATATTAGGGGCGGGGCTTGAATGAATTGGAAATTTGAATGTAGATCTGCATTTGATATTTGGAATACTTTATAGGGTTTGAGATTTAGAATTCAAGTGTATGGAGTCTCGCGTGCATCTTTAATAAGTACTCCGTAAATAGTTTACTAATGTGAATGTGTATGGACTTTCGTGTGCATCTTGGAAGTTGGTCAATGTTGTGTTGCACGTTTGTCTAGATTTTGTCGTCTTGTAGGTCATTTTATATACTCCCTCCGTTTCATAATAAGTGTCGTTTTAGCACTTAAAATTTGTTTCATAATATGTGTCGTTTTAGGTTTTCAAAGTGATTTAATAGGGTTGAATGATGATAATTTTTATTGGAATGTGTATTTGTTGACTACAGTTGTTCATGCATTGGTCAAAAAAATGTAATGAGTGGTAAGATTAAGAAAAAGTTGTAAGTTTTAAAGTGAATGATTGCTTTTCTTAAAAACTGTGTTAATAGCTAAAACGACACTTGTTGTGAAACGGAGGGAGTATTTTTTTTGGTCAGGTTGTAGGTCAGCTTTTAATTAGCGATAGCATCAAATTCAAATTATTGGTGCTTGCTACACGCTTATTTCATAAACGACCACTGGAGTTGGACTATGAAAGTTCCGTGACTTTTTTCTTTAGTTATTGAGAACATGAATTATCCATCGAAAATTTCACGTGTTTCCAACTAGTTTTAAATTTTTGTATGATACCCTACATATTTAAACAAATTAAATTTTGCTCCATACCCACCTTGTTAATAAGTGGCGGAGGGGGGAGGCGACTGCCCCTTCTCACCCTAGATATGAATATAAAAGAGTTTCATGTAATGGTTACAATGCTTAGTGGAGGTGGTTCCTGCCCCGGCCCCCTATTCTTTCACGTTGAACTGCGTTCGAGTCTCGGGTGATACAAAAATCACCTTATTTTCTCTAGTCGTACGGTCTCACTCCATTCACATGCTCCTTTTTTTATTTTTATTTTAAAATACTTGTATTCTGTATATGTACGTGGTTGAGTTACATTTGCGTGTTTATTCTCTATATATGAGTGAGATTAATTCCAACATCTCTACTTAATTTGGTGATACATTCAAAATATTATTAACTTTTGTTAATAGTTAAAACTCAGTTGTTATTCTATTAATATGGATATTTTGGATATTTTTAGATGTAAATGTTTTATATTTAAGGAGTTCATTTAATAGGTAATAGTAGTAAATTTTGAATATCTTGCCATATTTTCCCTAATCAAGTAGGGATAAGAATATATTTTTTTGCATATTTAAATTTACATTTTTGTTATTAAATATAACAATAGAAATATATTATTAAATTACTTCTCTATGATTATATATATTTAACCTTATTTCAAATAGATATTATTTAAATAATACAATTATATATTATTTAATAGGAATAAACCCAACATCGCTCAATCTAAGTATAAAATTAGTCTTAATCTGAGTAAAGAAAATGAAACAAATTTAAGTTTTTTTTTTTTTTTTTTTTTTTTTTTGCAAAATGGTAAAATTTATTAGCAAGAGAGGAACAAAGTTAAGAGGAGAACACTCCAACAAACAAAAACAAACACAAAATACACAAAACCCTATGAACAGCTCGAACGTCCAGCAAGAATTCAGAATGGAAGGTCCAAATGCACATTGCACTCTCTTCCATTCGAATCACTAAGCCAAAATGAGGACCAAACCTCTAAGCAAGATCATCACAAGTTCACCTATGCAAACTTGCTCAAAAGTTAGAGTGAGAGGAGCTGTCCTTAACACACAAACTACCGACGAGCAAAAAACAAAGACAAAGAGTCACTGCCCCGAGCACCCTGCAAGGGCCATAAGCAGCCTCAAAATGAAGCCTCAGCACAAGAGGATACTCATGGCCTCGATGCATAGACAAAGGTCACACCTGCCAATGCCTCCTCATGCTTGGCCAAGCCAACACATTCAGCAATAGGCAGAGTGAGGGAGCAGTAACTCAAAACTAAGCAATAAAACCAACCCTGCCCTGCTCACCAAAAACGCTCAGCTACAGATTCAACCTATTTCTCAAAGCCAGGTCCCTTCTGCCATCAATTTTCAGTTTGATAATGACTCTCATCTTGCACTCCTCCACTGTTCTCTTAATAACACTGTTAGCACAAGGCTGAACCTGTTTGAAAATGACTTCATTTCGAGCCATCCAAGTGAAGTAAATGATCCCCAAGACTGCCAGCAGTTTAGTCTGATAAACACTAGAATTTTTCCTAGTGCTAAGCTTGAACCAATTCGACCAGTCCTTTACACAGTCAAATCTCACTGAGATGCCACACCATCTAAGAACATTATCTGCAACTTGACAAACAAATCTACAATTGAACCAAAGATGGCTTTCATTCTCAATATCATCATTGCATAAACAGCAAAGATTACTATCCAAAAAACCCAACTGGAACAACTTTGCAGCTGTTGGCAACTTATTCAAAGTGACCAGCCAGGCGTGAAAGCTCCATCTCTTGGCATGAATCCCCTTCCAGATTAGGCAATTCCACTCCTTGACACAAGATTTATGTCTGAGGAGATCATAAATCTCTATACTGTTGAGCTTCCCTCTTTTATCAACAATTCTATTAGGAATATATTCTGCATCTCTCTGAATTTCACCTTGAATGTTCAGTTTTTCAATAATATGATCTTTAATCTTCAAAAGAAATCTCCACAGCCAAGAATCACTTGAAGAGCTTCTAGCCTGCCAAAAACTAGACCTCTTTAACAGATTCTTATTCACCCATTCAGTCCAGAGATTTCTCCTATGCAGAATCACATCAAAAGCCAACTTGAACAGCAAAGTCTTGCTCCAAGAGAGCAGTTCCTTGAAATTCAAGCCTCCCTCCTCAGTAGGCCTGCAAACATTTATCCAAGCAACCAAGCATCTCCTACCTTCAACAGAACCAGACCACAGAAAGGCTCTACAATAGGAGACAATTTTATTAATAACTTTCTTAGGAAGCACCATAATCTGCATCCAAAAAGAAATTATTCCTTCTATAACAGCTTTGATCACTTGGCTCCTACCAACATAAGAAAGCTTAGCCAAATTTTGCCTCTGAAGCACAGACATAATTTTATTCAGAAGAGGAAAGTATTCTCCAACTTTCAATCTTCTAGAATGGAGAGGAATGCCTAGATAACGGATAGGGAACTGGCCTGGAGCTATGCCTAGCAAACTCTCATACTCAGCTTTAGTATCTGCTCTTAATCCTCCAAAGAAAACCTTGCTTTTAGAAGCATTAGCTGACAACCCTGATATTTTACCAAACTCCAACAGGCAGTTCTTAATCAAGAGAAGGGTCCTTTCATTGGGCTTACAAAAAATGAGCAAGTCATCAGCAAAGGCTATATTAGTCAACTGCAGCTGCTTGCATTTTGGATGGTACGAGAACCCTCTCTCTCTGCTTGTCCAGTAAAGCCTTCTATTCAGCATCTCCATAACTAACACAAACAGAAATGGAGAAAGAGGATCTCCTTGTCTCAAACCTTTTTCCCCTTTAAAGAACCCTCTTGGTTCTCCATTTACAATCACTGAATACCAAGGTGTACTCACACACTGCATAATCTAGTTAATCATTTTCACAGGAAAACCAAAATAAACAAGAGCATCTTCAAGGAATTTCCATCTGACACTGTCATAAGCTTTCTGGATGTCAACTTGAATCATACATCTAGGGGAGGTACCCTTTCTTTCATACCCTCTCACCAACTCATGAGCAACAGCAACATTATGGGCAATACTTCTTCCACGCACAAAAGCCCCCTGACTACAAGCTACAATATCATTTAATAAAGGCCTGATCCTAGCCACCAGAACCTTAGAAATGACCTTAAGGACAGTATTGCAGCAAGAGATAGGTCTAAACTCCTTAACAAGAAAAGGTTTGTCAACCTTAGGAATAAGGCTAATGAAGGTTGTGTTAAACTGTCTAAGGAGTCTCCCATTTCTAAAAAATTCCTGCACTGCAGCCACCACATTACCTTTAACCACACTCCAGCTGTGTTTGAAAAATTGACTTCCAAACCCATCTGGACCCGGACTCTTGTTGTTGCCAATGTCAAAAACTGCTCTCTTGATTTCAAATTCTGTAGGGATATCTTCCAGTCTCCCCAAATTCCTCTCATTCACTCTTCTGCCATTAATTCCCTGAAAACTAATAGGATCAAGAGTCATCTCTCTGCCTAGCAAGTTAGTATAGAACTGCACCACCTCACTTTCAATGCCAGTCCTATCCTCAATGAGATTGCCATCACAATCCTTTAGCACAAAAATGCTATTGCTTGCCCTCCTACTTTTAATACCATTATAAAACATAGGTGAGGTCTCTTCACCTAGTTTGATCCAATCCATTTTACTTCTCTGAGCAAGAAAGCTATTCAGTTGATCCATTTTCTGATTGAGCTCATCCTTAGCTTCCCTAACAGCTCTCTGCTTATCCCTATCAAACATATCTCCCTGTAACTGAGTGTGGGCCTCAGCCAATTTCTGGAGACAACTCTCAACTTGCACCTCAAGACTCACCTTCTTCCCTTTTTGCCATTGTTTCAAGCAATTTTTAACTTTCTGAAGCTTAGAAACAAGCTGAAATTGAGCAGTTCCACCACAACCAACATTCCAAGCACTATTGATTATTTGATCATAATCTGGTTCTGTAGTCCAATAATTCCTAAATCTAAAAGGAATTCTTTTGACCACAGAAGAAGGATTAATAGAAACAATTCCAGGAGAATGATCAAATAATTCAGGATCAGCAAAAAAGAACAGAGGGAAATTCCTATTCCAGCAATCATTACTCAGAGCCCTATCAAGCTTGCAGGCTATTCTATGAACACCTTCTTGCATATTAATCCAGGTATATCTAGCCCCAGAATAAGGAATGTCACACACCTCCAAATGATCACAAAGCTCAGCTAACTCATCAGTAGAACAAAAATCATTTCCTCTAAAAGACAACTTCTCAGAGTGATCAAGAATGCAGTTAAAATCCCCAACAACCAACCACGCATCAGAAATCTGGCCTTTAATTCTATTCAAATTAGCCCAAGCATCCCTCCTACCACTTACAGAATTAAAAGCATAGACTGAAGTTAAGAAAAATTGAACCTGGCCATCCTTGCTTCTGACTCTACAATGGATGAATTGTCTGCAACATTCCAAAATATCAAGCTCCAGAATATCTTCCTTCCAAGCAAGCCAAATCCTGCCCTTATGCTCCTCAGAACTATTTGTAACATATCTCCAATTCCTTAACAACCTATTAGCCACCCAGTTTTCATTATTCTTATCTATTTTTGATTCTAAAACAGCCATAATAGAAACATTATTTCTCCTAGCAAACCTGTTTGCTAGGCTAATCTTAGGAGCCTTATTGCAGCCCCTAAGATTACAAAATCCCACTTTGAACTCAACCATTAGGTAGGCCAGAAGGGCTGCTAGGACCCTTGCATGTCTTTCCTTTAGAGTTAGCCTTCAGAGGAACAATTCTCAGAGGAGTTTCTTTCTTATGATCCAATTGACAAGTTTAAGCTCAAGCCAATAAGATTTGGAGACCAATCTGCTTTGGCGAGGGTTAGTAGACAACTCTTTCTTCTTGTTGGCTGTCGGTAGTGATTCCAGCGAGGAACTCTTTCTTCATGTCGATAGGGTTGACTCGTGCAACAACATAGGTGACTCGTGTGATTAAATGGGCGGGTGGCATCGCCGTCGTGGAGGTGGGTGGAAGTGCAGAAATGAATCGGTCGGTCGATGGAGGCGGGAAGATCTAAGGCATATAGTACACACGTGACCGGCCCCTTAACAACAGGAGGAAATGAGGAACTTCAACACACATATATACACAAGTACAAATGAGTTGTTCATACTCGGTAATTCATCCAGTCAAGTGTTTCTTTTTGATGGCAGGAGGGGAGCATATGGTTTGAATTTGCTACATGCAAATCTATACTATATATTAAAGCCGGAGAATTTCGAGCCTCCACGTTAATTCTGGCCCCACTTCATTAACAATTTTATATGTTTTCTTTTTCTTATTTATCTAATCGATTTTTAATTTTATCTTTTTTCTTACCCATCTAATATCTATTGTATTTAAAATTTCCTTAATTATTTAATCTTTAATTTTATCCTTTTTCTATTCATCTAATATCTATCTTTAAAGCAATATGATCTATCTTTAAAATCTCCCTCTATAAAAGATACATAATAATTAACTTATCTTTTCAACTACCTTATTAATCTATTTATGTACGAAATAATTTTAAAAATTCAAATTTATTTAATAATTTTAAAAATTCAAATTTTGTTAATAATTTTAAAATGGAAGCCCCTTTTTCTAAATAAATTATATTTTTTAAAATTGATTTATTAACAATTTTTATCTTTGAAACTAATATTATATTTATATAATATTCAAAAAGTTATAAAACACGAGTCGTGCATGGCACGACGGGTACAACTAGTTAATTAATAGTAAGTCTAAAAGAAAAGTTATTCAATGGATCAGTTGCAATCATCACCTAAAAACCCAACAAAAGTACTGTACATATATAATAATTAATCTATTTATGGTTCTTGTTTTTACCATTCTCTGTTCGAACTCGATTACTACAAACAAACGGAAATAATTCAACAGGGAAACGTTTCTTAGCACCAGCCAATTAAGTAGAGAAATTGAGCAAGCTTATTGCACCTCGTTGTTACTCCTCATCGAACTCTATGGTGTCGAACTCTTTGGTGTTGATTAGTCCGACATTAGACAATAACAGCCAGACCACGGTAAGCAACTCTCCGCCATGACTCAATCGCTCCAGATGGGCCCTCCCCTTGATCTGTGACGCGGTGCTACAGAGCAGCCCTACCCACATTTCCTCTACAACAGCCTTCGCGGCCTCTTGTCCTAACCCCTTTAGGTGATCCTTGATGTAGTTAATAAGGATCCAAAAATTAATATCTCTCGTAGTCGTGGGTGTTTTCGAACGCAAGCTCGTCAACGCCTCCTTGACTTGGTTTGGTGTTGACCTCTCTTCACCACGGAGTATTATCCTTCCCCAGGCGAACCCCGAAAGACGAATCTCGAATGAGAGCCGCTTGAACTCCCGTTGTTCAGCTATGAGACTATTTCCTTGATCGGCCAAATGACACGAGATGTACTCATACACCTGCATGGAAACATCTGTCATGTAGCTGGGTTCCTCCTCGATGAAATGCTCAGTGACTTTGTAAAACAAGAGCAGGGCGTCAAAAAGTAGAGCATTTTTTAGAAAAACGTCAAGCTCTTCCCATATATGTTGTTTTCTCATGAAGCAACCAAGGTCGGAAAGCTCCAACGATACTCCATCATCTCGGGAGATAGCATCAACTTTGTCTCTGATCTGCTCGACGACGCGCCATTTGACTTGCTCACTTACCTTCATTGATTGGTTTAGGCTGACTACGTAAGTGTCTACAAACCTCCTAACCCAATTCCTCTGGACCAAAGGACTTATCAAGTTGTACTGGGGTATAGTTCCTGACCACCAGTTGATCATGAGCCATCCGCTCCAGAACACGTGGTCTCTAAGCGAGAGTGCTTTATTCAACATATAGGAATCCCTAACCCATCTCATCTTCGCGAGCTTTGCGATCATGGCGTCCGAGAAGAGGAGCTTGAAGCAGGAGACTACATCAACACCTGCGCCTCCAAGGACTAGGGCATTCGTAACCCGGACATCAACCGGGGAATAATACCTTGTCTTAAATGATGCCAACCCCCAAAGCACAAGAGCCACCATTTCGCTACACAACGAAATCGCGTGGAGAGTCCGACCAACCTTCGTCTCCATGATGAGCCACGTCTTGGTGTAGAAGGTGTCGTAGGCGAGGTTCATCTGGATCTCCATTGCTTTGAAAGCTTCCTCTGGTCTCAACACCCCCAACAAGTAGCGTTTACTTAAGTCGCGTTTCTGGTTAGAATAGATAGGTAAGTCCCCGAATATCCGCTTGATGCCTTGAAAAAGAATGTACGAGTCCTTCACCATTTCAACTTCACCAAGTCGACGTCTAGAGGGATTATTATTTTGGTTCAACGACTCAAAATTATTGCCGAAAGCAGGATCCTTGAAGGTCAAGTCCAAGAACTTATTCATGGAGGCGTAGTAGAGTGACAAAACCCTCTCCAAGTACCTTAATTACCCAAATTAGGATGTTAATTATCGATCATAATCCTTTTTGAAATTAATTAGAACAAGAAAATTCAACTAGCTATAAAAGTAGAAGTACACGTGCATGTGCATGTCACTCAAATACACATAGATTTAGAACATTCATTTTCCAATACCTGGTGAAGGCAACAACGATCATGAACAACGTAGGTGCCAAAAGTGGGCTACTATAATGAGGAGTTAGACCCCGATTTATAATGAACAAAGTCAACCCGGCTTGTCCAAGGAGGTGGAAAGCGCTACGCCTCCACGTCTCGTTGTCCTCCAAGGCAAAGGCAGCAATGGTGGTTGGACCGCCAATGTGTAGGAGCAAACATAGTGCCTAAAAAGCTTGGAGGTCACCATAGTACTTGTCATGCTCACTCCCACTGGTTTGGGTTCTACGCGGCGGGATAAGGCCAATGGCGTAGTATGCAGATCAATCGACAAGTAAGTATGTTAGCCATATTAAGCTGATCCACACCATGGTTGAGGTTCGTTTTTGCATTGACGCTGTTAGTACCAAGATGCATTGGAGGCCGAAGCTAAAGAGTAGAAAACCCCTTAGCTACCTTATGTTCCACCACTGCTTAAGGTTCCGTTCGGTTGCATTAGCTGGAACTTGAAAACTAACTGGAACTGGATTTATGGGAAAAACAAGTCAATTAATCGTTTGGTACTACGAGCTGAATAGGTGAAATTACCAAAAGACTATAATATATAAATTAATATATTTTTTTCCTTTTTTTCTTTTAATCCATTTTTTAGATTTTAGGGTTCTTTTCTCTTGGCCGCCGCCCACAGCCTCACGCCCTCTCCCATCACCTGCCCAAGATCCTCTCCTCCTCCCTCCTCCGTCGCCTTCGCGACCCTGGCACCGTCGTCGGCTGCTCCGCCACCTCACCTCCTCCCCCTTCTCCCCCTTCCTCGATCCCTTCTTCGCCGCCCTCCTCTCCGAGCAAGACCTCAACGCTCAGATCTGAGCCGGATCCCTCTGCCTCTCATCAAGCCGTCGGAGCAGCCACAGCCACGTCATCAAGCCGTCTCCACCGGCGCCGGCAGGTTTAAATCCAGATCCAGCAACTTCTTAGGCCTGTTCACAACATAGCATCCCTCACCGAACTCGTTATCAACCACCGCCGAAGAAGAGTCCGACTCGCTCACCGCTTTAGCACGATGAAAAGCGTCTTCGTCACAGTCCTTCTCCGCCTTCCTCTCCGAGTAAGACCTCATCGCTCAGATCTGAGCCTCCCTCTGCCTCTCCACCGCCGAGGTCCTCAAGAATGTGGCGCTCCTCATCGCCTCCGTCGTCTTCCACGCCGTCCACGTTCTTCGGTTCCTCCGCCGTCGACTTTTTCGGTGAGTTTGGTGGAGGTTGATGGGTATCCATGGAAGGTCATGCCCAATTGCAAATCTGGAGGTGTAAAAATGGTTCAAGCTCTTCAAGCTTTAGAAAAGCTGGGGGTAGGAGCTTCAAAATTGGGGGCTTTTTTTTTTTTTGAAAAAATTGGGGGCTTCAAAAAAAATTGGGGGCTTTTTAAGCTACGGTCAGCTAGTCAAGCTAGGAGATAAATTTGTACCGAACAACATTTTAATAGCTGGGAAAAAAATCAAGTTGCGGTCAGCTATTTCCAGTTGGTACTGAACGGACCCTAAATGAGTCCAAGAAACTCATTTTCTAGCTAGCTTGATTGTGGGTTGCTCGATTTTATCCCTGTTATTCTTTATTGAAATGAAATTTGAGTTAAAGATCCAAGTGTATTACAATCATATACGTAGGCTTGATACATCAGGAGACCCCTGTACTTGAACGTGTTTTCCAAGCAGACCCCTCTACTTAAAAATGTTCTATTAGACCCCTCTACTAATATGAATTTGTTCTATTAAACCCCTCATCACTAATCATTCGTTACGTAAAACAATCGAACACTTACTTGGCTCTCATAATTGATGACTAATCGTTATATTATCCAATTTGTTACCACATACGACTTCATTAGCTATATAAATCACGCATTATAAAATAATATATCAACTGTGAGGGTTCATTTTCTATATTGAGCCTATCTTGTTGTCGTATTTGTGACTAGCAGAGTCTAATGTGGCTTAAAATTGGATAACATGACGATTATTCATCAATTACGGGAGCCAAGTCAACATGTGTTTGTTTAATGTAACGAAAGATCAGTGATGGGGGGTTTAATAGAACAAATTTATCTGAGTAGAAGAGTCTAATAGAACATTTTTAAGTAGAGGGGTCTGTTTGAAAAAAACGTACAAGACAGGGGTCTATTAATGTATTAAGCCTATATGATTATATATATAGTTACATGCATCATGCATGTAACCAAGGTGGTAGATGAGGGTGTGCAAAAAGCCCTACAGCACAGGGTCTCCAAAAAATAACAAGGGCCTAATTTTTTTTTTATACTATAAATCAGAAAATTATAATATAAAAGGGTCTTCAATTTTTTATAAGGTAGGCAAACAGCCTAAATTTTTTTCTTAATTCAAGGACCTTTTAAAAATAGGATAGGGCTCCCAAAATATTTGAGACAGGCCTGCCTCCATGTAGCCGGTAACAATGAAAGAAGTGGTGCACAAAAAAGAGGGTTTTTAACTACAAGTTTCTCATCCAAGCTTCAACGTGTCAATAAGAATGGAACATATACTTAAACCTCAATTTTGAATTTTAAAAGAAGAGAATATTGTACATCATATGTTCCAGCTTCATGTACAAACTCACGACGAGTGTTGCTTTTCCTTTATATAAGTTTCGCAACTCAAATTTGACGATTATTTGAGTTTAATTATTAAAATATATCGTTCTTTCCGATCCCAAACAATATCATTAGTCGTTAAATAAATTAAATACATTCTATCAATCATACAATGATTCATATGCACTTTTAATCCTTGGAAAGGTTTTTTTCTTTATATAAGTTTCGCAAGTCAAATATGACGTCTATTTGAGTTTAATTAATAAAATATGTTGTTCTTCCTCCCGATACCAAACAATATCATTAGTCGTTAAATAAACTAGTTTTACTTGCCACGCCATGCATACACGATAATTTGACTTTAAAATATTAAATTATAATTAGATATTTTATTATCGAATATCGACACAGAAAAATATAATATAAGTTTTAACGTATGAACATGTTTTAAAAAAGAGTGACGTTGTTTTTGATGTTCGTATTAACTCAAAAAATACATAAAAAAACATAATATTTATACTTAATTACATTTTTTTCCTAAAAACTTATAATAAGAATCTAAATTGATATACCTCATATTTAAACATTTCATTTTTATCATTCGCATTTATTGTTTTCAAATAAATTTATTTTTAAAATGAGCCTATATGTTACCACTATTTAATATTAAGATATTATCTTAATGTGTTTATTTAAGTAAATCAAATAATATCTTTCTGATATCTTTATATGTATATGTGTATATATACATATATAGGGGTGGGTTCAAATAAAACAAGTCTTATAGTGCTACAGAGTGGACAAATCTGACCGTTGATCTATATGCATGATATAACATGTCATATGCATGATTTTAATAAAACAAGTTAGTTACATATATGCATGATATAACACGTCATATGCATGATTTTAAGACGCTATATGCATGATTGTAAAAGTTATATGCATGATGTTTTGTTAGTTATATACATCAAATCCCCAAATCCCGGAATTATAGGAACTGAAGTTAGCTACCTATATGCATGATACAACATGTTATATGCATGATTTTAATACGTTATATACATGATTATAAAAGGTTATATGCATGAAGTTTTTTCAGTTGTATATATGAATACACAAATCCAAGAGTTATAGGAGTTGAAATTACGTTACCTGTATGCATAATATAACACGTCGTATGCATGATTTTAATACGCTATATGCATGATTATAAAGATTATATTGCATGATATTTTATTAGTTGTATATATAAATACACAAATCCCGAAATTATAGGAACTGAAATTAGGTTACATATATGCATGATATAACACGTCATATGCTTGATTTTAATACGTATATGCATGATTATAAATGATATATATATGCATTATATTTTATTAGTTGTAAATATGAATACACAAATCCTAGAATTATAGGAACTGAAGTTAGTTACATATATGCATAATATAACACGTCCTATTTATGATTTTAATACGTTATATGTAGGATAATAAATGTTATATGCATGATATTTTATTAGTTGTATATATGAATACACAAATCCCGAAAGTATAGGAACTGAAGTTCGTTACCTATATGCATGATATAACACGTCATATGTATGATTTTAATATGTTATATGCATGATTATAAATGTTATATGCACAATATTTTATTAGTTGTATAATGATTACTCAACTCTTATATTATAAGTGTATACATAACTCAACACTTATATTCATAAAGTATTATTGGACGAGGGTTGTTGACATCGTGAAGCTAATGTATCACAACAAGAGGTCTCCTTCTCTGTCTCCTCTCTAGCTTCTCTGCAGGCTTAAAAAAGGCTTAAATAAGCTAGTGAGTAGAAGAATACGGCAATTTTGACCAACTCATATGACTTTTTATTTGGGATTTTCATCTTTCAATTTGTTGGTGCTTGTTGAGCAGAAGAACGGCTTAAAAAAGTCGGATTCCATATTTTTATACAAATCAAAACTAAAATCGAATTTTTTTCCAAACTAGGCACTTTTCAAGTTTTTATTCTGAAAATAGGCACGGATGAAAATTATTTCCGGGAATAGGCACTATCAGGCTCGGAGACGCTGGCTGGACCAGCGTCTTTCGCCTTTTTAGCCCATGAGAGACGCTGGCCCAGCCAGCGTCTCTCCTTATTTTATTTTATTTTTTAAAATTTGGTATTATTTTTTTTTAGATTTTAATATCAAATTTAATTAAAATGAATTAATTCAAATTATATGCCTAAATGATTTAATAATTTTTTTGTTACGGTTTAAGGCAAAGACCGATATACTTACATGTCTGATCAAAAGACGTTATCTCGTTCGATTATCTTCTTCGTTATAAAAACTTAACTTGTGTATATCTTATATATATATATATATATTTTAAAGATGTTAAACGGGTCGAGTCGGGTGGATTCCGGTTCGGGTTCAGGTTCAGGTTGAGTGTGGGTTCGGGTCAATCGGGTTACATGCCAAGTCGGGTCGGATCTTGATAGGTTATTGTGTGGGTTCGGGTATAACAGGTCAAGAATTTGAATTTTTGAATGATTATTAAAACAATATTAAATTTGATAGTAGTTATTCGTTACTTATAGTTAATTACCAATAAAAAAAATTTAATATCAAATTTTTATAAATATAATAAGACCTATTTTAATAATCATTAAAAAAATCAAATTCTTGACATGTTAGGTCGAGCCGAACCCACACAATAACCTATCAAGATCCGACCCGACTTGACCTGTAACCCCATTGACCCGAACCCACACTCAACCTGAACCCGAACCGGAATCCACCCGACCCGTTTAACACCTCTAAAATATATAATATATATATATAAGATATACACAAGTTAAGTTTTTATAACGAGGAAGATAACCGAACGAGATAACGTCTTTTGATCAGACATGTAAGTATATCAATCTTTCCCTTAAACCGTAACAAAAAAATTATTAAATCATTAGGCATATAATTTGAATTAATTCATTTTAATTAAACTTGATATTAAAATTTTGAAAAAAATAATACCGAAATTTGAAAATAAAATAAAATAAAATAATGTGAGACGCTAGCTGGGCCATCGTCTTTATCCGGGGGCTTAAAAAAGGCGAAAGACACTGGCCCAGCCAGTGTCTCCGAGCCTGATAGTGCCTATTTCCGGAAATAATTTTCATCGGTGCCTATTTCCGGAAATAATTTTCATCGGTGCCTATTTTGAGAATAAAAATTTCGAATCAATCCATCCAAACAAGCTCAACAACAAACAAAATAGATGAATCGAGAAAGAAGTAAAAAGTGACACGGAAAGAGGAAAATGAAACGCTAGAGGGAGCTTCAAATTTCAACAGGACGGCCATGGGAATCGGCTTCCTCGGATCTTCGTCCCGAAACCGACGATCCTCCAGACGCTCCTACACAACTCGGCCCCGCCGCAGCTGGACGTGGCCACGGAGTGCCAGTACGTCCGGCAGGGTCTCCAGGGAAGGTGGCCTGGCGGCGGTGGCTGTGGTGCGGGCGGCGAGGACGGAGGGAGGGACGAGGCGATAAATGTTTTACCAAAGAAAGAAAGAGTGAGTAAAGGACGAAAAATTAAGTAACATCTCCCATGACCGTATGCACCTCTCACCGACTAGATCACCCCATAAGACTTATTCCATTTGTTCCTTTATTTTCTTATTCCTTTCTTCTTCATAGTCAATTCTGTATTTAATCTGGTTGGTTAATTATAATCGGCGGTGTTATCTTCATGATCGATTTCGCTCTTAATCGATTGTTCACATGTTGAAAAAGTCAAAATTTATCTATAAGTTGTACCGATCCGGCATTATACTGTACTTCTTTGGAATCATATATATATATATATATATAATAACGCTTTGGAGTACCTGTGTTATTGGAGTGTCCTAGGAGCCATAATCTGGATCATTGGATCGATTTAAATTTACGGTTGAGATTTAACAAAAAAGAATGCAACCTAAATGACAGACCAAAATCATCTTTTTTGAATTTTTTAAATTAAAGTTTTGGCGGATCATCCATATTTCCAAGAAAATCAACCTAATGCCAAACTACCTGTCTAAGCTAACCACATACCGATCCGCCCCCTCCCCCTCGATCCCTTCCACCCACAATAAATATCCATGTCTTCGTGATTTCATTCGCCTGGATGCACCGGGACGAACATCGTTTAGATAGCCTCGCTCTCTCTAATTCTTTAATTTGTAAAAAAAAATGTAAAGTATCATTATCTTTTTGTATATTTATCATGATAATATAAGCCTCTTCAGAAAAGGTATAGACATGTAAATGCCCTAACAGTAAACCCAAGAGACAGTTAGTGTTAGTGGCGAGTACAATGCATGAAAAGAAGGTCTTAATTTGAGTTTCACTTCACAATCAAAGAGATAAAAAGAGTGAGGGGATTGGAGCTAGAATGGAGATGAAATGAAGATAAAGATGAGTAAGCACGCGCCAAAGAGGAAATCCCCAACCAACAATACCAAAACCAAACATTATTCTTCCGTTGAAATGATAGTTGGGTGGACGTTTTTGTTGTGTTAAAAAGTCTCTCTAAACATTTGTGTGAGAGCTAGGGAGAGAGAAAGAAAAAAACATTTTGAGTACGAGTTTCTACTTTTTATTTTTAGGTGCTTCTCTTTAGGTGGAAAGCGACCCTTGGAAAGGATATTAACTTAATTATAGAGTCCTGGGAAAATGGGAGATATCACCAATACACTACGAATTTGGATCTTGTGAAACACCCTATAAGAGTGTAACCGGTGAACATTTATCAACCATTGGATTTATTCTAATCTAACGCTCTAGATTTTATAGTAAAGACAAAATAGTTAATAAAAAAATTAAAATGCCAAATCTGATTTCGGGGATCTTTTCTCTCTCTCTCTCTCTCTCTCTCCATATCTCACTTCTTTCAAATCAAATATATAATTTTCGGGGATTTTTTTCGGATCTGATTTTGGAAGTATTGTGTTTTGAATATATTCGTACATAGTTCGAATATTACCGTCTGATTATTGAATGCAACAACTTCGAATGTTCAATATTATCCATTGAATATGAACTCTATGTGTTTGAATATTACCATGTACTATAAGTTGTATGCTATTTATGAATATCAATGTACATATTTCGAATTTTACCATCTGATTATTGAATTCAACAACTTTGAATATATCTTATTACCCACTGAATATAAAGTCGATGTACTTGAATGCTATCCATCTAGTATAAGTTGTACGTTTCAGGTCGAATATTCAAATTATGACAAATTCTAACAATGTTTGAATAATTCAAAAAAATTTAGAAGATATTCAACCATGTATATGACAAATTCGAATATATTGTATAGTCGAATATTCAAGTTGTATAGTTGAATATATTAAGTTTGTATCGTCAAACATTTGTGTAGTCGAATATTGAAGTAGTATAGAAGAATATTTAAGCTGCATCATCGAATATTTATCCCGTCGAATATTCAAGCTGTATAGTCGAATATTTTTACAGTCGAATATTAAATCAATTTTATCGAATATTGAAGTAGCACGATTGAATTTGCAATGACCGATGAATGCATATACGAGATTTGTGTGATTTTTTTCTAAAATCTTGTTTAAATTTCGAAAAAAAATTACAACCCTTAAATTTAGGAACTTTGATTTTGAGAATAATCTAGTTTGAATTTGGACGTAACTCCTCCCTACTATTATGGAAGCTTAATTGAATTTACAACTAATTGTGATTTTTCTATAATTCACCCATTATTTTCAAAAATTCAGCATAATCTAGGCCTTTGGTTTCATGGTAATCCAATGTCTACTATTAATTCACCCGTTTCACTATAAGAGGTGTTTTACCTGAACCCTCCCCTATATATATATATATATATATATATATATGTATGTGTGCAAGTAGCTATACTACGCCTAGACTACTGCTACTTCCCCCCGTACATTATTGTCCTTACAAATTCAAAGATGTAGTGCCACTTGATGTGAATCTATTCCTCTTAGTTGGTTTGCATTTTTTGATACAAGTGTGTCAAACCCTAGCTAATAGACTCGATAATATATCTCAATTGCTAATTAGACTTGTCAAATTGGTCCGTTTGACTAAGTTTGAGTGCGGATTAAGTACAGATTCAGTTTATTAGTAGTTATAGGTCAATGGGTTTGGGTTGTTGTAGGGTTTATGTGACCGTCCTGAACAAGAACATCAATTTTTTATAATTATTAAAATAGTATCGGTTAAACACTGTCATCTAATAATCAAAATGTTATTTTTACATGTTTTAGCAATAAAAATATGTTCAATAAAAATATTATAATTTTTCAAAAACAACTAAGAAGATATTGTTATACTAATAATTAATATAAATAAAGAGGGGCAGATTTAAAATGAAGAAAGGAAAAACAAATTATGATTTTTACTTTTTTGGTGAAAAGGATATCAGTTCAAATTGGCACCTCACCTTCTCCCACAAAAATTTGATCCCACGTGAAGAGGGATCCCCACTCACAAGTGATTTCTGATCATCATATGGGCAAGCTATAGCTTAGCTTAGCTTGCATCAGCTGGTTCCCTTGTATTGTATCTTGTCACTCTCCTTCCTCTCCCTTTCATGTCTGTAACACAAACCCACCATTTTTCTTCCAACACATGATGCACAAAAATGAAAAATAAAGTGGTAATTAGGTTTTTTTTTTTCCCTATAGCATAAATTCCCTCCTCATCTTGCATCTAGCTTTCTCATTTCCCATCTTAATCAAACAACTGCTTAATTTCCCTTCTTTCTCTTTCCCACCCATTTCAAAAAAACAAAGAAAAAAAGAGAAACAATGATCTAAACGCTAAAGTTGTATGAAGATGAAAGCTTTCAGATGCATGCCTTTCTCTACTTCTGGTGGTGGCTACATTTAGGTGAAATGATCAGCCTTTCTCTTTCTATCCACATACATATATATATTATGTGTACAATCTAGCTATTTAAGGTGTTTTTATTAGTTATCATTTTTTGGTAAATTTTGAAGGGCAAGTAATTTCCATCTTTGGTAAATCTGACTGGGTTAAACTATGACATATCAGGAAACTAACATAGCTTACTAGCTATTAGTATTTAGTAGCAACCCAGATCAATTAAGAACACCCTAGAGCTAGCTGACGTTTTTTTGCTAGAAAGACGAGAAAAACAGTTATTCTCACAGGATCGTAGTTGTTTATGATCATCTGCAGGAAAATTCTTGATAACAGAAAGGCTCATTGATTGCTCAATTTGATGATGTCTACGCCAACAAACAATCTGGAGGGGGACCCGATTTGTTTCATGGACTCATATTCATCTCTCCTTTCCCCTTTCACTTGCTTTGAGATTGATGGCTATGACAATATTCCAAATGGCTACCACGACGAATCGGTGCTATTGAGTGCAGGGAACAACTTTGGTGAATCAAGCAATGAGCCTGTTAGTGCATCTAGCAAGATGGATGCTACTACTAACTATAACCTGCAGGGTGATGTCAATGGAATAGTAGAACAAGACAACAGTAGAGATACTACGAAGAATAACAGCGGCTCGAGCAAACAAAACTCATCTAGGAGAAGAGCTTCCAAGGGAGATAGGCACAGCAAGATTCCGACGGCTCAGGGGCTAAGAGACCGAAGAATGAGACTTTCCCTTGATGTCGCAAGGCAGTTTTTCGGGCTGCAGGATTTGTTGAGATATGATAAACCGAGCCAAACCGTTAGATGGTTGCTAATGCAAGCTGGGCCTGCTATAGATGAGCTCAAGGAAGCCAAAGAGGCTAGACCGGGTGGTGGTATTAAGGGAGTGTCATCCAATTCTGAGTTAGGTGAAGAAGTTGTGGTGAACAGAATTGATGAGAAAGTTGGGAGTGATGTGGCGCCAAAGGCTACTTCTTCCAAGGAAAAGGGTAAGCACACGAGGAAAGATGCGTTCAGTAGAGAGGCGAAAGAGCTGAGGAAGAAAGCGAGAGAACGAGCAAGAGAAAGAACACAGAATCAGCATCAGGCTGAAGATATGAGGCCATTTTACAAGACTGAACAGCAGGTTGCAGATAATGAAACATTTGGGTTTTGTGGGATAGCCCAAGATTTCCATTGGAGCCAAAATTGTTACCACCAAGAGGATCACACTGCCCAATATGTATGTAAGTCATTCTAACTGAAACCATAAAATATATATGACACCATATGTAGAATTTACAGCTAACAAATAGTTATACTTTGAAATCTTAATTATGTGCAGAAACCAATCCAAGAGTTTCAGTCCCATGGATGGGAGCCCTACTACGGGTGACAACACCGTACGATTCACCTCTAGGATCGAACATGTTTCTCTAGTTTTGCATGTAAGCTTTTAGTGAACTACTTTCCTACGAAATTGTCGCGCGGTTTTAATTGACTTCTAAGCATGTTATATTTCTTTTGCCTCTTTTCAACTCATATGTAGAGGCCACTATAGTCTACATAACGTACTACGTACATATATGAATAAACTGTACATATGATGGTTACGTTGAAGGAGAAAATGTTGGTCTGTATTTCATCTAGATGCGTGATTAGAGAGGAAAGGAGGCGCCATCAACTGATTGCATGGATCACTATGTTGAACAATCTATAATGAGTAAACTTGGACAAGTCCAAAAAGAAGTCTTGAAGTGGCAATTTTAGTGGAGTACTTTCTTTCTAGATGTGGATATAAAGCCAGGTGCATTCCCTTAATGCATCTTTAGAGCTAAATCACGCTTAATAATCAGACACTTCATAGAATTACGTAACGAATATTAAGCATTTAAGCATCACTCTTCCACTATTTAGGGTTGCTTTGGATTGCAGCTTTCAAACTTGTGCCTTCAAGAATAGCATGTTGTTACAAAAAGGTTTAATATTTTCCTTTATGTAACCCTGGCAATTAAAGAAGAGATTCGGGATGCAGTTCTAATGAAAATATTATAACCAAAAAACAGTGTTTTCACAATTAACTAGTTTAACCCCCGTATCATGTACTGGTAATGTGATTATAAACCCGATTTAATATAAATATGTTCATGAACTTCTTTGATAGGAAATAATATAGGTATATTGTTAAATATGTACCAATCCTTTAGATATACATATGGATATGGCTTTAAAAATTATTCCATGATTTTATCTTCAATGGCTGTTTGAAAAGATAAGAAATTTAAATTCCCTAATTTAAATTTCCTATTGTGATTAGTTTTTTTTTTTTTACCAATATGGTAATTCAACTCATAATATAAATAAGTTTGATTTGTTAAAAAAATAATTTATGATATATATCACGTTTTATTAAAGAAAAATATTTTATAACTAATTCTTGGTAAGAAATAATTCATAATTTTCGGGATAATTCATAATTTTCGATAACTTTTAAGCATTTTTTTATGGGATAAGATTATATGAGATTCTAACTACCTGATTTGTATAAAGGAGAGTCCAACTGATTATTTTATTATAGGAATGACACGTGGCGCAATTTTTTGTGAAGACATTGTCTCTGCTTTATACTATATATAGTATAGATGATTTGTATAAAGGAAAGTCCAACTGATTATTTTATTATAGGAATGACACGTGGCGCAATTTTTTGTGAAGACATTGTCTCCGCTTTATACTATAGATAGTATAGATGGGGAGGGACTTGTATAGATATATACTGTGAAATTACATGAATGAATATTGTTTAAAAACATATGCAAGGGTGAGACTATACATAATTTTATTAGCCGACATGACTCTATCTATCATGCCATTAGTGCTAAAATGACTATAGTTAACACATGCAATTATACCAATCCGAATGTTGAGATCTCAACCAACAAGATATAGACTACATGCAATTAATTTGATGTACATAACTAATCAATTATTAGAGTTTCTAAAGGAAAAGACCAATAACCATAGTGCAATTGTGTATTTGTATTCCACTATCAATCAGGGAGAAAAGAAAAGGTAATCAGCCAATTCAAGTTTCAGCCAAGCACCAATAAGTTGAAAAGGGCCAAAAAACATGAATTATAGTTGCGAGATAATTGACTTATGTATTGGCGTATGAAAATGTACAAATAACAATTGACTTATGTAGTAAGTACGTTCTTCGTATTTATACACTATAAATTTAATAGTTTAAATATGGATAGATTTTATTGTTATTTATCATCGTCAACTGACTTATTCATTGGTGCATGAATTATAGTTGCGAGAATTGTTATTCACTTATGCATGTTTAATTATTTACTTATGTGTGCTCTGTTATTACTAGTTGCGAGAATTGTTATTCACTTATGCATGTTTAGTTATTTACTTATTTGTGCTCTGTTATTACTAGTTGTGAGAATTGTTATTCACTTATGCATGTTTAGTTATTTACTTATGAGTGTTGTGTTATTAATAGTTGCGAGAATTGTTATTCAATTATGCATGTTTAGTTACTCACTTGTGTATGTTTTGTTATTAATAGTTGCCAAAATTATTATTCATGTACTTTCGTTCTGTTATGCAGTTATTCAAGAATGATGATCAAAGATGTATAGATAGGCGAAGGTTGAAGACCATGATAATGATCAAATTATTTCCATTTATGTGTACTTATTCAAATAAATAAATATAGTTATTCACATTCATTGTAGTATGTACTTGAGATCTAAGTATTCTCATTTTTTTCTTATATGCAATGTATTATATCAATATATGCATTGTTTATATACAATCATAATTTTTCCTATTCATCGTCATCTTAATGTGTAATTATGCAACTGTTGATCAAACGTTATTCACGGTAAAATGAAGAATTATGACCCTATAAATTTTCTAATCAGCATATAGGTGTTATTATGCAAACCATTATACACACTTATTCAAATTGTCATACATTTTTAGTTAAATCGGAAAACATGTATACTCTTATGCAATGCTTATATTCAATCCTCATTTTCTAGTTTTCATCTTGATGTGCAATTATTTAACCAATATTTAAAAGTTATTAACGGTGAAATGAATACTTATTCAACCCTATAAAACTTGAAATCAGTATTTGCTATTATGCAAACGCGCGGTTATATACTCTTATGAAAATCATCATACATTCTTATTCAAATTAGAAACACATGTATAAACAAAAAAATCGTGAATGGCGGTTTTGGATTTGATCATTATGGAAATTGCAATCGAAATCTCCACATTTTCTCTAATTTTTATTTTAATTGTTAATATTTAACTTCCCTCTTAAAATTCGAAGCTTCCAAATTGGTTTCCTCTTAAAATTCGGAACTTCCATATTGAATCCAAATCACATATTGCACGGTACTTCCACCAGATTTTTTTATTGGGGACCTCCCTTATCATCCCTTGATTTATGTTAAACTAACGATCATAATTAAGGCTCTCTATTTCTCCCTAAAACGTAGTTCTCCGGAGCGCCCCTATATATATTTTTTGAATTGATATATATGTAGTAGGATTGTAGATTGATATCACCGTTTGGTGAATTTGCTTTTTTGCGATGATTACGTGTGATAATCAATTGTTGATTTGTTTTGTTGACTTTTCAACTGTGTAAAGGATTTCCCATGGAATTATACGTACATACAGTTATACTTTTTTTGTGCACTGTTTTTCCTGATTACGTGCACCCCATATATATATATATTTTGTGTGTCTTGAATTTGGTCATATACATATATGCATAAGTATGTACGATTTTTTTTATTTTATGGTTCATGCTGATTTTGTAATCGCTCATATGTATATGTATAAGGTTAATACAATATATCATGGATAATATAAGGGTTGGTTTATACTTGATATAATTTTATTTTTAGATTGAATTAATTGAAACAATATGCTGCCAAAATAGTCTCTGTTGTGTAAATTAATCTGATTTAAAATATAAAGTTTGATCTTGGGTGTGTTATTATTTATGTGAATATTGATCGGTCCAAAGGAAGGTTGATATTTGGCCAGATAATGAATACACATGTGATAATAAATATTGATAATTATAAAGTTATGATCTATGTGAATAATAGTCGGTCCAAAGAAAGGCTATTGTTTGACCGAATTTATTATCAATGTTTGATTATTGCGTTGAGAGTACCGCTTACAATTGATATTTTGGTGCAAACACTAGATGTCAAGTTGTGCTAGATATCTTGTATGAATTTATTTCTCTATGATTATTAATTGCATGTTGTTTTTCTTGTTCTCTCTATATATAGTTTCAGCAACTGCTAATAATGTTTCTGCTCAAGTCAGTTCCATTCCTATGCTCAATGGGACAAATTTTAAGGTCTGGAAAGAGAATGTGGAAATCGTTCTCGGATTTATGGATTTAGATCTTGCGCTAAGGATTGAGCGACCCACTTTGGCTGAGGATAATTCCAATAAAGCGAAGGTTGAAAAGTGGGACCGCTCTAACTACCTAGTCTAATGATTATGAAGCGCTCCATTCCGGAAGCGTTTCGGGGCTCTATTTCTGAGAGCACTAATGCTAAGGAATCCCTTGAGGCAATTCAGCAATATTTTGCCAAGAATGAGAAAGCAGAAGCAAGCAATCATTTGCCTGCTTTGATTTCTATGAGGTACAAGGGAAAAGGAAGCATAAGAGAGTACATTATGGAAATGTCAAATCTTGCTGGAAAACTAAAGACACTAAAGTTAGAGATAAATGATGATTTACTCGTGCATTTAGTTCTTCTGTCTCTTTGTGCACAATTCAGTCAATTTAAGGTGAGTTATAATACTCAGAAGGAGAAATGGACTCTTAATGAGCACATCTCACAATGTGTGCAAGAAGAGGATAGGATCCAGAGAGACAAGACAGAAAGTGCTCATTATGCATCAAGCTCTCAGAATTACAAAAGAAAGAAGGCTAAGGATACTGCAGTTCGAACACACTTACAGAAAAAGGTGAAAAAGCAAGGTGATGAACTCACTTGTTTCTTCTGCAAGAAAGGAGGACATATGAAGAAAGATTGTCCTAAGTACGCCGCCTGGCATGAAAAGAAGGTAATGGTCTCACTTTGGTTTGTTTTGAGGCTAATTTGTCTTCTGTACCTATTGACACTTGGTGGGTAGATTCTGGTGCTACTACTCACATTTGTGAATCAATGCAAGGTTGCATGTGGAGTCGACCGCCAAATGATGCTGAAAGATTCATCTATGTGGGCAATGGAAACAAAGTTCCTGTGGAAGCAATAGGGCATTTTAGACTACTTCTAAAGACTGGTTGTTATTTGGATTTATTGGATACTTTTGTAGCTCCGTCTTTTAAGCGAAATTTGATTTCTATTTCCTCTTTGGACAAAGGTGGTTACCACTTTGGTTTTGGAAATGGATTATTTAGTATCTCTTTGAATTCAAATGTTATTGGTACAGGTTCTTTAATGGATGGTCTTTATATGCTTGAAGTTGTTGCTACCCATAATGAAATCCTGCATAGTAGTTCAAAAGGTACAAAGCGTAAATTAAATGAGAATTCTGCGTCATTATGGCATAAGCGTTTATGTCACATCTCTAAAGAGAGAATACAAAGGCTTGTGTCAGATGGGATTCTTGATTCCCTTGATTTAACAACCTTTGAGGTTTGTGTTAAGGGAAAATTAACAAGCACAAGGAAATTAAGTACCAACAGAAGTACAGAGGTCTTAGAACTAATACATACGGACATTTGTGGTCCATTCCCTACAGCTCCATGGAATGGTCAACAATACTTTATTACGTTCATTGATGACTACTCTAGATATGGGTACTTATATTTGATAAGTGAGAAATCTAAAGCCTTGGATGTTTTTAAGTCTTATAAAGCTGAAGTTGAACTTCAACTTGGTAAGAAAATTAAGGCTGTTAAGTCTGACCGTGGTGGAGAATACTATGGTAGATATGATGGATCAGGTAAGCAACGTCCAGGACCCTTTGCGCTCTTCCTAAAGGAATGTGGAATCATCCCACAGTACACTATGTCAGGCAAACCTAGCATGAATGGTGTCGCTGAGAGACGAAACAGGACACTTTTAGATATGGTGAGAAGTATGATTAGTCACTCTTCTTTACCTGAATCACTTTGGGGAGAAGCACTAAAAACTGCAATATATGTCCTTAACAGAGTACCTAACAAATCAGTAGCTAAAACCTCATATGAAATGTGGACTGGGAAAAAGCCCAGCATAAGGCACTTACATATTTGGGGATGTCCAGCTGAGGCTAGGCCATATAAGCCTAGTGAAAGGAAATTGGACTCCAAGACTGTTAGTTGTTATTTTGTTGGGTATGCAGAACGCTCCAGAGGGTTTAAGTTTTACGATCCCACTACCCGCTCCTTTGAGACGGGAAATGCCAGATTTCTTGAGGATGTAGAATTTGGGGGGAAGAATTAAGGAACGTCACTTTTGACGAAGTTGTCACTGTAGAAGAGGTAATGTTGTTATTGAAAATGATCAGGGAAATCCTGACATTTCTCAAGAAGCAATTCCAGTTTTGGACAACAATGAAGTTCCTCCCGTAGAGCAAATTCAACAACCTCAAGAAGTGCCATTAAAAAGGTCTAATAGAGAGAGAGAAGATACGCAATTCCGGATGATTACATTGTGTATCTTGTAGAACAAGTTGATCCTATGGGCGTGATTCCAAATGAATATTTTGCGTACCTTATCGAACAGGAAGATTCTGCTGGAATTGTAGAGGATGATCCAATCAATCTTCGTGAGGCTCTTCAAAGTTCTAATTCTCTAAATTGGATCAATGCTATGAAAGATGAGATGAAATCCATGAAGGACAATGATGTTTGGGATCTTGTCGAGTTGCCAAAAGGTGTGAAACCCATTGGTTACAAATGGATATTTATAACCAAAAGGGATTCTAAAGGCAACATCGAAAGATATAAAGCTCGTCTAGTTGCAAAAGGATTCACTCAGAAGGAAGGTGTTGACTTTAAGGAGACTTTTTCTCCAGTCTCATCAAAGGATTCTTTCAGAATAATTATGGCACTTGTAGCTCATTTTGATTTAGAGTTGCATCAGATGGATGTTAAGACGGAGTTTCTTAATGCAAACATTGATGAAACGATTTATATGGTGCAACTAGAAATTTTTTCCAAAGATTCAAAATCTATGGTGTGCAAGCTAAAGAAATCCATTTATGGTCTTAAATAGGCTTCTAGACAGTGGAATCATAAATTTCATAAAGTGATTACCTCATTTGGCTTTGAGGTAAATAAAGTTAAAGATTGTGTATATCACAAATTCAGTGGGAGCAAATTCATTTTGTTGGTGTTATATGTTGATGACATACTACTAGCTTGTAACGATATAGGATTATTGCACGAAACCAAGAGTTTTCTCACTAAAAACTTTGAGATGAAGGATTTTGGCGACGTCTCTTTTGTTTTAGGTATACATACACTACGAGATCACTCTCAAGGTATCCTTGGGTTGTCACAAAAGAGCTATATCGAAAAGGTATTAAGCAGATTCGGTATGAAAGGTTGTGCATCGACGGATATACCTATAACTAAGGGAGACTGGTTTAGTCCCAAGCAGTGCCTCAAAACAGACCTTGAAATAAAGGAGATGCAAAAGATTCCTTATTCCTCCGCGATAGGAAGTCTGATGTATGCTCAAGTTTGTACTCGTCCCGATATAGCATTTGTGGTGGGACTTTTAGGCAGATACTTAAGTAACCCTGGACTGGATCATTGGAAAGCAGCAAAACGGGTTATGCACTATTTACAAAGAACGAAGGACGTACTCATGCTAACCTATAGGAAATCGGACAGTGTGGAGATCATTGGATATTCTGATTCCGATTTTGTAGGATGCCTTGATAGTAGACGATCCACTTCAAGCTATGTTTTTGTGTTAGCTGGAGGAGCTATATCCTGGAAAAGTGTCAAACATACACTTGTAGCTACCTCAACCATGGCTGCAGAATTCATGGCTTGCTTTGAGGCATACATTCATGGCATATGGCTGCGTAATTTTGTCACCGGGCTGCGTGTGGTCAGTGGTGTTGAAAGACCATTGAAATTATATTGTGACAATAAGTCAGCAGTTTTGTTCTCCAATAACAACAGAAGCTCTGTGAAGGAGAAACACATTGACATCAAGTTTCTGTCATTGAAGGAAAAGGTTCAGAATGGTCAAATTTCCATAGGACATATAAGAACAGACTCAATGCTAGCAGATCCGTTAACCAAGGGATTTCCTTCTAAGGTCTTTCACGAGCACATTGCTCATATGGGTGTTGGCATTTTTTGTAGTACCTTGGTCTAGTGGGAGTTTCTATGAATATTCTGAGTTAAGTTTATGCATAATAAGGATGTAATGATTTCATCATAATATATTTCTGAACTTGTTTTTGAAGTTTTGGGTTGATCTCCAAATAAAGTAGGACTAGTTGGAAATAGACATGTTTTATGGAATCACATTGCATGTAATTTCCATGCCACTCATCCATACTTGATCTATGTCATTGAATATACTAATGTGGCGACCACGGAAGGTTTAGTTATGATCTTGATGTAACGAGTGCCGCCGTGATCTCATATTATTATACGAGATGGACCAGATTGATATAAAGGAGAAGCAGTCTGCAAGTTTAGCCAAGACGTGTACACATAAAGAATTTTGGTTAATATAATTGTTTTTGGTCATATGTAGCCCAAGTGGGAGATTGTAAGATTATTTAATCTTATATATTGTGGGCTTACATATTTTATACAATTATATTATAAGGCTAAATAATTAATGAGTTTAATTTAAGTGATTCAATGAAGGTGAAACCCTAGGACTTCTAATAAATTGTATGGGCCCAATGGGTGGATACCGGCCAATAGGTTTGATGGGACTCTATTGGGGCAAATAAATAGAGAACTAGGTTATAGTCCACAACATGCCAATTTCATTCAGCAGCTTTTCTACGATACTCATCCAGAGTAAAGGCAAACCCTAGAGATTGGCTGAGGAAGACTAGCAAACCTGTGGCTACCATTAGCTTTCAATTGAGATTCTGCAACAAGTTTAATCGCTACTATGGATTCAGATATGTAATTATAATTCTTAATATCTTGATATGATCGGAACACAAATCTCTACTTGGTCTAGAGACTAAAATAGGTAACTCTAATAGGTTTGATAGCAGAGCTGTCTTCAGGCAATTATGATGCACATGTATTACAAATGCATTACGTATGTTGCAATGGGTAATCCAAACAGACCCTAAATGAACTTGATGATATATTTTTTACCGTTGTGTTCATGTTTGGTATGTTGCTTATAGATGTTGAACAAGGAGCATTAGAAAGCTGAAGACTCTAATTTCAGTGTGATTCTGAATTTAGATCCTACAAGCCAACTTCAAATGGTTTGGCTTATGTTTTTTTATTTTGTTATGCTAATACCATCCAAACACTACCAAGAGTCACCAAACTAATTACTTACATCATATCCAAACTATTATTTATAACAAATACACTATTCTGTAAAAAAACAAATCTATACTACCTATAGTATAAAGCGGAGACAATGTCTTCGCAAAAATTTGTGTCACGTGTCATTTCTATAATAAAATAATCAGCCGGACCTTCCTTTATATAAATTAGGTAGTTAGAATCTCATATAATCTTATCCCGTAAAAATTGCTTAAAAATTATGAATTATCCTGAAAAATATGAATTATCCCTTACCAATAATTAGTTGTAATCTTAAAAAAAAATTATTTAATAAAACGTGATATATATCGTAAAGTAATTTTTGAACAAATCCAGCTTATTTATATTATGAGTTGATTTACTATTGGTAAAAAAAACACTAATCACAATACGAAGATAAATATATGTGATCTTATAATTTTAACGTGATCATTACCGTTATATATCTGTATTAAATTGGGTTTATAATCACATTACCCGTACATGGTACGGGGGTTAAATTAGTTAAGGTCTCAAATCAAAGGAGTCCAAAAGAAGAGAAGATTGCATCCAAGAAAACATACAAATAATAAAGCTTTCCTACGAGCTCTTGAGTTCACGTAATACCCAGCATCTCGTGCATCTTTAATAAAGAGTTTACTAGTGTAAATGTGGTATATGCAGGATGTTAGCTTATACTTGAAAGATGTTCAGTGTCATGTTGCACGTTTTCTAGCTTTTTCAGTCTTGTAGGTCATTTTTTTGGAATATATATACGTGGAGGGAGGTTTAATAAAGAACATTGTTTATTTAGAGAACGAGTGAACAAATGTTATACATGATTATAATAACAGAAACATAGTGTTGGACTGATGTTCCCTCGGGATCAGTCGAACAATCAAGTGATCTCTCGGGATCAGTCCCATGAATTTTGATGATGATAAACGTCATAAGGTTTAATGGTTTGAGTTTTGCCAAAGTGTTTCAGGAGAACATACGTGCAAAGGAAATAAGAGAACCAGAGAACAAGAGCAGAAAGAGAGATTGGTCCCAAAGGGATCGATGTGCCAGCCAGCCACGCACAAGAGGTCTATTTAAGGAAAGCGCGAGTCTCCTTGAATTAAGGATGTGTATCTACAGCTGGAAGAGGTTGTTATTATCCTTTAAAAGGGTGATAATAATTATGGGAAGCATATCTTATTGATTTGGTCATTACTTGGAGCCCAGGGAGTCAAGAAGATATGATAGAAGATCTTGTTGAAGATTTGATTGTGTAAATCCGTGTATGGTTAATTATTAGGTGGAAAGATATTATTTTATAGCAAGAAAATAATATCACATCATACCTAATCGTTTACTATAAATTAGGGTTTTTCTATGGTTGGAAATTACCCGCTTGGAGTTCTTCTACTAGAGAGAAAAGGAGACTTCGTTTGGAGAAGAAAGGCGGCAACTTTAAGGAGTTTTGGAAGCTTCTTAACCAGCCATTGGAGCTCTAAGAGGAGAGCTTCATCATCGTTGTTCAGAGGATAAACGATCTGCACAGTCTCAGGGATCAGTAACAGTAGACGCACTTGTTGATACTGAAGAAGGACTCGAACCCATTGAAGCTTGAGAGGTCAGGTTTCTGAGGTATAGTTGGTCTACTTTGAGTTGCTTATACGTTCTAAGGGCTAGAAGTTAGGAGAGTTTTCTAGGAGGAGTCTAGTTTACGTTGGTACCTTAACTTGCCGTTGTAGTTCGTGATAATCAATAAAAGTAAGTAAGCCATTGAAAATCCTTCTAACGAAGGTAGAGGTTTTACTAAAGTGACTAGTTGGTTGCTTTGGGTTTCCTCTCTAAATATTGTGTCCTTTGCATGTGTTGTTTTCGTTTCGTGATAGATTGATCCCTGCTAAGGATCAGTAATCTGCTTGCTACTTGTTTCCTGTTTGCTTCCGCTGTCTAGTTCTTTGATCCCCCAAAGATCAGGGTCTGTATTCTAACACGTCGATCCTACACATAGTATTTTTATACATTATTGCAATCTTTATATACGTGTCGTTGTATTGGGTGGTCAAATATATACATACATTTTTCGCCAATGGTCAAATTTATTAAAAACGAACCAAAAACCTTCAGATACACAGGAGGAAATCATCTCAAAGCAACAAAATACACCAAATCCTATACTTCCTCCAATCTCCCAGCAAGGCCTCATTCACACCATTCTCAGCATAAGAAAGTGCAAGATGAGACACGATGCCATAGCGTAGGACATGTCTGCTGAAAATTCCTCACACCAATGCTGCCCCATTGATGCTCCTTTTCAACAGATCAAGGGAGGAAGCTTAACAACACAAACTACCCTGAGAACCTAGCCCGCCCAAAAAACAGGACAGCAACACACAACTCACACACAAAAACAGACCAAAGGAGGATCGAACACCCTGCAAGGTCCTAGACACAATTCATGCCCAGTGCAAGTATGAATTGGCTAAGACTCGATGCATTAATGAAGGCCAAACCCCTTCTCTTCTTGCATCATCATGCCAGGCTTAAACCTAAACACTCAACATAGAAGGGAGAATGAATCCTCCTTTGCACTCTCAAACTAACCCAACCACCCAACCAAGCCAAGACTAAAACTGCAGCCTAGCCCTTAAGGCCATCCCTCGTCTTCCAGTCGTCTTGAACCTGGCAAGCATTCAGAGCTTGCACTCATTAATAGCCCTTTTAGCACATAGTTGAGAGTCTGGCCTCTTACTATTATAGATGACATCATTTCTCCATTGCCAAGTATGATACACCACTACCAAGATTCCAAGGAACTTCGACTGGAAAATATTATTCTTCCTCTGCCTTGACTGCATAAACCACAACCACCAATCCATCAAGGAATTCTTTCTGCTGATAATTCCTAGCCAGGACAGGACAGATCCTGCTACACTTCTAACAAAAGCTACATTGGAACCATAAGTGATCCTCAGTTTCTCTATCTGAGTTGCATAGCACACAAGTCCCACTTGGAATGATCCCCCAGCTACACAACTTGTCCGCAGTAGGCAACCTCTTCAAAGTAGCCAGCCAGCAAGTGAATCTCCACTTCTTAGCCATAGAGCCATTCCAAAGTAGATCATTCCAAGGTTGGCTACTCATATGGCTTCTCAGTAAATCATAAGCAGCACCACGATTCAATTTTTCATCACCCTTCAAAATATGCTGAATAGAATCTGGGTACATAAAAGAACTACTAGACAAATTCAGGGATGTACTCAGTGTATCCCTTAACCTCAATATCTCTCTCCAAATCCAGGAGCCTTTCTCAGATATTCTAATGTCCCAAAAACACCTCCCCTTAGTAAGATTTTGCTTGACCCATTTTGTCCACAAATTCTCTTTCTCAACAATGATATCTAAGGCCATTTTCAGCAGCATTGTTTTGTTCCAAGAGAGAAGTTCCTTAAAATTCAATCCCCCTTCTTGGTAAGGCTTACAAACCTTCCTCCAAGCCACCAAGCTTCTCTTACTCTCACTAACTCCAGCCCACAAGTATGACCTACACAGGCTCTCAATCCTCTGGATAACTCTCTTAGGCAATACAAGAGCCTGCATCCAAAAGCTGAGCACTCCCTCAATCATGGATTTTATAACTTGCATCCTCCCAGCATAAGATAACTTCCTCACATTGCTTCTTTGAATAATCCCACAAATCCTGTTAATAACAGGGGCATAATCATGCACTTTCAATTTCTTACAGTGAAGAGGAGTTCCTAGGTACCTTATAGGAAAGATCCCAAGCTCAATATTCATGTCTCTACTAATCTCCTCCTTCTCAGCATCACTCATGCCCCCAATGAACAGCTTGCTTTTGGCAGGATTAGCCTGCAGCCCAGACTCCTCACCAAATTCCACCAGACATTCTTTAATAAGCTTCAAAGTTATCTTGGTTGGCTTGCAAAAAATTAGGAGATCATCCGCAAAAGCCATGCAATTTAACTTGATCTGCTTGCACTTGGGATGCCAGCAAAAGCCCTTTTTCTTGCTTAGAAACAACATCTTCCTGTAAAAAATTTCCATGACAATAACAAAGAGAAATGGAGACAAAGGATCTCCTTGCCTTAATCCTCTCTTTCCTGGGAAGAAACCTCTTGCTTCACCATTAATAATGACAGAGAAAGGGAGTTGTAACACACTGCATTATCCACTACACAAGCTGATCAGGGAAATTAAAGAAAACCAGGGCCTTCCTCAAATACTCCCATGACACATAATCATAAGCTTTTTGCAAGTCCACCTGAATCATGCATCTAGGTGAAATACCCTTCCTATTATAACCTTTGACAACTTCCTGAGCCACCACTGAATTGTGAGCTATATTCCTTCCTGGCACAAATGCTCCTTGATTCTCAGAGACAATATCTCCCAAGAATGGCCTAATTTTCTGAACTAAGATCTTAGAGATAATCTTCAAAAAAGTATTGCAGCAAGCAATAGGCCTAAACTCCTTAACCAAGAAAGGCTTATCAACTTTTGGAATAAGATTGATGAAGGTGTTATTGAAATACCTCAAGAGGATGCCATTTCTGAAAAATTCAAGAACAGCTTTGCTGACATCTCCCTTCACCAGATTCGACCTTTGCTTAAAAAACCAACTCCCGAACCCATCTGGCCCAGGGGCCTTGTTATTCCCAATGTCAAAGACTGCTTCATGAATGTTTTCCAAGGAGGGGAGCTGAATCAGAGCATTATTCAAAGAACCATCAATCACCCTACCACCATACTCAGAAAAATCTGGTTGAACACTAGGGTGCTCAGTACCAAACAGATTGATATAAAATCCTGTAATCTCTGCTTCAATGCCAGCAATATTCTCAACTGTATTTCCATCCCTATCCTTCAAAGCAAAAATAGTATTACGAGCTCTTCTAGCCTTAATTCCATTATAGAACATTGAAGAAGTCTCCTCACCAATCTGTAGCCAATCCATTTTTGCTCTTTGAGCTAGAAAGCTTTGATGCTGACTCATCCGAAGCTGCATCTCTTGTTTTGCTTCCTCCACAGCAGCCTGCTTTTGAACATCAGAAAAATCTGCTTGTAAAGCTTCATGAGCAGCTTTAAGCTTCTCCACACTCTCCTCCATTAGAATTTCCAAAGTCTTCCCATTACAAAACTGCCACTGCTTTAAAATTCATTTAACTTTATTAAGCTTTTCTCTCAAAACAAACTGGCAGGTCCCCTGAACTTGAAACTGCCAAGCATTGTGAACAATAGTATCATAACTCTCTTCCTTTGTCCAGTAATTACAAAATCTAAAGGGTATCTTCTTAACCACCTGAATAGGATTCACACAAACAATGCAAGGAGAGTGATCTGAGAGGGCTGGATCAGCAAAGAAGACATTAGTATTAGCAAATTCATCAAGCCAATAACTATTACTCATGGCTCTATCCAACTTGCAAGCAATTCTGTCTCTTCCCTCCTGCATATTGCACCAAGTATATCTAACTCCAGAATAATGAATATCATTGATATCCAGTCTGCAACAAACTTCCTCAAGCTCACAATTAGGTTCATCATCCCCATTTCTAAAAGTGAGCTTATCATCACTCTCCAACAAACAATTGAAATCACCTAAGACCAGCCAGGGCACTTGAATATTCATTTTTATCCCATCCAGCAAATTCCACATCTCTCTTCTACCCACAGCTGCATTAGAGGCATAAACAAAAGTGGCCAAGAAAGGTCCTAACCCTCTTTTGTCTATAACTTTGCAATGCATAAACTGATAATGGGAAACTAGCATTTCCACATCAACCTGATCAGGGTCCCAAGCAACCCAAATCCTACCTCTATCTCTGTCAGAACTATTAGTGACAAACTTCCAGCCTCTAAGTAACAAAAAAACTAACTTCCTCCTCTCTATTTTTTGTAATTTTTGATTCCAATAAAGCAATCATACTCAGCTTATTTCTTCTGGTAAAGTGGTTTACCATGTTTATTTTAGAGGATGCATTGCATTCCCTACCATTCCATGCTCCAATCTTGACTTCACTCATTAGCATCCATTTTGGGGCTGCTTGGACCCCCTATTCCCTCAAACCTGTTTTTAACAAGAGTAGCACTCTTAGCCTGAGTTTCAATTCTCTGCCTAAGATCATAAGAAGCTTGGCTACTAGGTTTCCTCTTCAATTTCTGCCAATTATCCCTCTCATTAACAACAGCCTGAGAAGTAACATCATGTGAAGCTATACCCTGTTGAGCAACACTCTGATTAGCCACATTTTTAGGAGCCACACCCTCAACAGCCTTTTCATTAACATTCTCGACATCTTGACTAATCTCAAAGGCAGCCACATTGTTGTCAATCTCAGTAGTTGACACTCTAACCTCTGTCTCAACTCTAACCTCTGGGATCTGAGCTGGCTTTGCAACCCAAACTTTCTTTTGAGTTATACCTTTCTCCTACTTTTTATCAAGGTCCCCCTTTCCTGACCCCTTTTGGAGACACCTATCAGTTCTATGCCCAAAAACACAGCAATGATTGTAGAACCAAGGCACCCATTCAAACACCACTCTCTGAACATACTTCTTACCAGAGACATCTTCCAAAACAACTTGTCTCCTCCTAGCTTCCTCAAGTTTGATGCTCACAAATATTCTAGCATAGGAAACCTTTTTTTTCATAGCTGTAACAGAATCCATACATATAGGAATTCCTATCATGCTTCCAATGATGCTCAACATATGACCTGACAGGAAAATTGGATCAATTTCAGGCAAAACTACCCAAGCTGGAACAGATTCAAATGCAGACCAAGCTATCAACATTCCTGATTCCCAAACTCTAAGCTCTAGAGGCCTCCAACCATTGATAATCCAAGGCCCAGCAGAAATCACAGCATCCCTATCCCCAATAGTCTGAAAATGAAAAATCCAGACTCCATTGTTCTTCTGCATCATACTCTTAGGCTGAGCAGGCCAAGCTTTACCAGCAAACTCTTGCAACTCATTGTAGGAAATATTAGGTCCAATAACAACACCAATAAGAATAGCATTCCATTCCTCAGCCTGAGCCACAATATCAGATCTATCAAATTTGAACACATTCTTATCAACACTCGGCACATATTCCAGCTTATTTGCTTCATCAATTTTGCATAATCCATTCAAAACCTCAAGATAAGATCAAGTACGTGGATTAGCATTATTCATCTCCGAATTATCAGGTTTTGAGTTCAATTCAGCAGAATCAGAATTAGGATTATCATATTTCGCAGAATCAAGTCCAAGAGTAACAGAGTTAGGGTTAGAATCAGTCATCGAAGCATTCAGAGAACGTTCCTTCAAATCGATCAAATTCTCAACAACCAGATCTGGAGTCGGAGATCGATCAGCAACAATCTCCTTCCCCTTTCCAAGCTCACCAGAGGAGCCGGAATCCAAAGATTGAGCACCAGAGTACTCGCCCTCTTCCAAAATCCCCAAATTCTTCGAAATTGCCATGACAGGATCACGCCGAGCAAACGCCTTCACCTTCGCCTTTGCCTTACGAGCCATAAGCACACTCCACTTGCCGGAATTCGAAATCAAAATCGAAACTCCGATCAGAACTCAACAGAAAACCGCCTTGCCGTGTAGAACACGAAAGGGAGAAATCGCCTTCCTGCAAGCTCTCAAGGGGTGGGATTAAATATATACATACATTATTATAAAATGTTATCACATAATTTTAACACTTATATACATGTTATTTTATTGATTGGATAAATATACATACATGATTATAATATGTTATATACATGATAACTGTATTTATATACATGATTATAATCTCTTATTTGCATATCAATTTATTGAGAAGATATGTGCATAATTATAGTACATTATAACAACTATCTTTAAAATTAGTATATATGAACAATAAAACGACATGCATGTAAGGTATTATAATCATGTATGTATATTTGTTCTTTCAATAAAACAGAATGTGTATAAATATACATTAAAATCATGTATAGGTTTGTCCATTATGTAAAAATGACATGTATATAAGGTACTATAATCATGTATATAATACTTATTATCATTATAATAAAAAATATATATAATCATTTATAATATTTGTCCGTTTTCAGAAAAAATCAGGTGGGGCACATTCTTTTTTTTAAAATTTTAGGATATCTTCAATCTGAATAGTTGATTCTATTGTTTCTAATAGACAGAAATTGCACACTCGCAGTGGCGGAACCAGGAATTTACCTCAGAGAAGGATAATTAGCTTAATCTATAATCGTTGAAAAAAATTAGAAATTGGATCAATAACTTGGAATAAACCCAACATCCCTTAATCTAAGTCTAAATTAATCCTAATCTGAGTAAAGAAAATGAAAGAAATTTAAGTTCTTTATTAAACCTAAAGTGACTTTTAGGAAACATCATGATCCAATTGATAAGTTAAAGTTCAAATCGATAAATTTTGAAGACGAATCTGCTTTGACGAGGGTCAATAGACAACTTTTTCTTCTTGTTGGTGGTTGGTAGTGATTCCAGCGAGGAACTCTTTCTTCCTGTCCACAGCGTTGGCTCGCGCAACAACATAGGTGACTCGTGTGATTAGACGGGCGGATGGCTTCGCCGTCGTGGAGGTGGGTGGAACTGTGGAAATGAATCGGTCGGCGGATGGAGGCGAGAAGATCTAAGGCATACAGGGTCGGTCCTAACAAATTAGAGGTCCTCGGCGAAAACTAACTAAGGGCCCTTTTTGTATAAATTTTCTTCCATTAGTATACATAAAAATCTATCTCTTTTTTTTTTACAATTTTTTTACGGCCAAAGTAACTTTATTTCAATTATAGTGTATGACTAATATGTTTGTTTATATATGTGTTTTTAATACTCCATCTTTTTCAAAATAGTTGTTCATATGACCACTTTTTCTAGTTTCACAATACTTATCTATTTCACAATTTTTTTATCTCTTTTCATTGATACCCCTATAATTAAATCAATCATAATTATATACATTTTTCCATGTTTCTTTACACTAATAATTAACTCTGCACTATAAGAGTAATATAGGAAAAATAATTATTTCTTAATATATATAAAAACACTATTCGGAGAACTATTTTATAACGGAGAGAATATTATATTAGTATATATTAACTATATAAAAATTGTTATAAAATCCTAGTGGGGGCTACAACCCGAAGTGGACACCACATGGTTCCGCCATTGCACACTCGTTCTCTATATAAAAAGTGATCTCTATCGAACTTAATACTATATATTATATATGTATATTTACATCTATATATATGTATATGTATAATTGTATATCATTTATATACACACATACACAGGTAAAAATTAAATAGTTGCTCAAACTCGGTGATTCATTGAGTCAATTGTTTCTTATTGATGGAAGGGGTTTATATGTTTTGAATTTTCTAGATGCAAAATAATACTAAGCTCTGTTCGGCAGGCCAGGTAGTGGAGAGCGAAGGAAGAAAAATGCTAGCGGAATCCAGTCCCTTTAGAATACAAGAGTGTTATTTTTTAGAGGATTCTGCCTCGTTAGTGGAACACGCTGCCCATTCCGGGGTGTCGAACATAGCTATTCAATCGATCAGTCGCAATCATAACCTGAAACCCAACAAAAGTACATATATAATTAATCTATTTGTCGTTCTTGTTTTTACCATTCTTGATTCGAACTCGTTATTACAAACACACGGAAATAATTGAACAAGGAAACGATTCTTGACACCAACCAATTAACTAGGTTAAGCAAGCTTGCACCATTGTTACCGATCGTAGTCCTCATCGACTTCAATGTTATTGATTAGTCCGACATTAGTCAATAATAGCCAGACCAGGGTAAGCAACTCTCCGCCTTTACTCAATCGCTCCAGATGGGCCCTCCCCATGCACCGCGACGCGGTGCTACATAGCAGCCCTAGCCACATATCTTCTACAACACTCGTCGCGGCCTCATGTCCTAACTCTTTTAGGTGAACCTTGATGTGGTCTACAAACGTGTCTACAAGATCTCCGTTCATGGGTGCACTACTTCTTTTTGAATGCAAGTACGTCAATGCCTCCTGGACTTGAGCCAACGTCGGCCGCTCTTCGCCCTGGCATGTCCTCCTCCACGTGGATATCGAAAAGCGTTCCTCGAATTCGATCCGCTTGATCTCCCATTGGTCAGCTATGAGATTACTTCCTTGGTCGACCAAGTCACAGAAGAGGTAGTCAGCCACCTGCTTGGAAACATCTGTTGTGTAGTTGGGTTCCTCCCCGAACAAACACATAGTGGCCGTGTGACACACGTAAAGGGCGTCAACATGTAGAGCATTTGTAAGAATAATGTCAAGCTCTTTCCACCTATGTTCTTCTCTCATGAAGCAACCAAGGTTGGAAAGCTCCAACGATGCTCCATCTCGGGAGATAGCATCAACTTTATCTTTGATCTGCTCGACGATGCGCCTTTTGACTTGCGCGCTCACCTTCACTGATCGGCTTAAGCGGACTACGTATGTTTCTACGAACTTCCAAATTAGAGATGCGCACTTATTGTTGCTAAATATCCAGTTGGGGGCATCCTTCAAGTTGTACTGAGGTATAGTTCCTGACCACCGGTTGATCATGAGCCACCTACTCAAAAACCCGTGGTCTCTAAGCGAGAGTGCTTTATTCAACATGTCGGATTCCCTAACCCATCTCATCTTCGCGAGTTTTGGGATCATGGCGTCGGAAAAGAGGAGCTTGAAGCAGGAGACTACATCAACAACCGCGCCTCCAAGGACTAGGGCATTCGTTACCCGGACATCAACCGAGGAATACCTTGTCTTGGATGCCAATCCCCAAAGCACAAGAGCCGCCATTTCGCTACACAACGAAACCGCGTGGAGAGTCCGACCAACCTTGGTCTCCACGATGAGCCACGTCTTGGTGTAGAAGATGTCGTAGGCGAGGTTCATCTGGATCTCCATCTCTTTGAAAGCTTCCTCTGGGTTGAGCACCTCGAGCAAGTAACGCTTGCTTAATTCATATATTTTATTGGTAGCATAGATAGATAAGTCCGCAAATATCCACTTGAAGCTTTGAAATAAAATGTACGAGTACTTCACAATTTCAACTTCACTAAGCCTACGTCTAGAGGGAGTATTATTTTGGCTCAAAGACTCAAAATTACTGCCGAAATCACGATTCCGGAAGGCAAACAGGCGATCCTGGAAGGCCGAGTCTCGGAACTTATCCATCGAGGCGTAGTAGAGTGCCAAAACCCTCTCTAGGTACCTTAATTACGCAAATTAGGATGCTAATTATCGATCATAATCCAAGTTGAAATTAATTAGAACAACAAAATTCAACTAGATATAAAAGTAGAAGTTCATGTGCATGTCAATCATCTACATACATATAGATTCAGGTTTTATTAATACTCGATGTAAGCAGGTACTTTTTCAATTTATCAAACGGTATAAATTAGAACGTCCATTTTTCAATACCTAGAGAAGGCAGCAACGAACATGAACAACGTAGGCGCTAGGAGTGGGCTACTATAATGAGGAGTTAGAGCCCGATGCATGATGAACAAAGTCAACCCGGCTTGTCCAAGGAGGTGAAAAGCGCTGCGCCTCCACGTCTCGTTGTCCTCCAAGGAAAAGGCGGCAATGGTGGTCGGACCGCCAATGTGTAGGAGCAAAAATGGCGCCCAAAACGCCTGGAGGTCGCCATAGTACTTGTCATGCTCACTCCCATTGGTTCGGGTTCTAGGCGGCGGGATAAGGCCAATGGCGTAATATGCAGACCAATCGGCAAGCAAGTATGTTAGCCATATTAAGCCGATCCACACCATGTTTGAGGTTCGTTTTCGCATTGACGCCGTTAGGACCAAGATGCATTGGAGGCCGAAGCTAAAGAGTAGAAAACCCCTTAGCTCCCATATGTTCCACAACTGCTTAAATGAGTTCAAAAGACTCATTTTCTAGCTAGCTTGATTGTGGGTTGCTCTATTTTATCCCTGTTTTTCTTTATTGAAACGAAAATTGAGTTAATGATACAAGTGTATTACAATCATATATAATCATATATATAGTTACATGCATGTAGCTCGTAACAATGAAAGAAGGCATGCACAAAAAAGAGGATTTTTGCGTACATGTTTCTTTTCCAAGGTTTCACGTGTCAACAAGAAAGGAACAGATACTTAAACCTCAATTTTCAATTTCAAAAGAAGAGAATATCCTACATCATATGTTCCAGCTTTCTGTACAAACCCACGACGAGTATTGCTTTTTCTTTATATATAAGTTTCGCAAGTCAAATTGGACGACTATTTGAGTTTAATTATTAAATATGTTGTTTTTTCCGATCCCAAACAATATCATTAGTCGTTAGATTAATTTGATACTTTCTATCAATCATAAAATGATTCATATGCACTTTTAATCCTTGAAGAGTTTTATTTTTTTCCTGTTAATTTGATTGTTTCTAGAGTAGTTACCAACCTTTTTCTTTTCTTTTTGACGTTTTAGTTTGGATTGAAAATACTACATCATTTAAGAAATAAATACACGCCGTTTTAGGATTCATCTTAAAATTTAAGAAGTCAAATAACTTGGCTTAAATACTCTTAATCTTATCAATATCTTTTATTTTTCAATTAGTGTGGATAATATTTGAAAAAAATTATAAAAATATATAAAATGACAAGTATTTCTAACAAGTCAATCAAGTTAAAACAACAAGTATTACTTAACGAAGGGAGTAGTTTTTAAGTGAACAATTCTTTTATAAAATAATGGAAAATTGGATGAAAATAATCTCAAGTATCGACTTTCAAATGAAAATAATCCCAAGTTTAGAAATCACCGACAACGAACCGAACTATTACAATATTAAATGAAAATGATTTTCCGGTAACTTCTCCGTTAAAATGGATGACGTGGCAAATGAAAATCTGACATGGCAAATTGATTTTTATTTTTTCTTTAACATGTAACTCAAATAAAAAAAACAAAAGCCACATCAAATATATTAGTATTAATTAGATTAGATATCATCTTTAATTAATTAAAAACAAAAACCAAAAAAACCCCTTCAAATTCTAAATTGACATTGCCAGATCTGAAGTTTAAACATTGAAGAACAATGGACATTCCCCAACACTGAAGAAGAACAATAGAACAAAGAAAAAATAAAGATAGTGTTCCGGGTGGAGGTCGCCCATCCGATCCGTGTCAGATCCCAGAGGACGGTGGCGGCTTCAGAGTCGGACGAGGTGTGGAGTTTATGGAGCCTTGCTTTTTCCAGAAATGGATTGAGGGTGAGGCGAAAGGCAGCGCCCGAGGACAAGAGGCGGTGGACGTGGACCGAGCGGCCCAGGAAGGTCCGAGACCATGTTAGGGCGACGGTTCCGAGGAAGGTGTGGTAACAGACACGTCGTTAGGTCGGTGGCGCCGACGGTGGATGAAGGTGGTTCGGCGGCGGGGGACGAAAATAGGAGGCGGAGCCGTGGCGGCGGCTCAGAGTTTGCTTGATAATTTTTTTTGGTTTTTGTTGGGAATGGGGGTAGAATGGAATTTGGGGGAACAGAGGAGTTTGGGTTGAGTTGGAATTGAACCGTCATGCTCGGCGTACAAGGTTGATGTTGTGAAGACTTTGGAATTTTTCTTTGCTCTAGTGTTCTTGTTCAATGTCCAGATCTAGGGAATGTTCATGCTTCATCGTTGTTCTTCAATTTCTAGATCTGGAGAATGTTAATTTGGACTTTGAAGGGTTTTTTTTTCGTTTTTAATTAATTAAAGATGATGTGGCTTTTGTTTTTTTTTAATTGAGTGACATGTCAAAGGAAAAATAAAAATCAATTTGCCATGTCAGATTTCTGTTTGCCACGTCATCCATTTTAACGGAGAAGTTACCGGAAAATCATTTTCGTTTAATATTGTAATAGTTCGGTTCGTTGTCCATGATTTCTAAACATGAGATTATTTTCATTTGAAAGTCGATACTTGGGATTATTTTCGTCCAATTTTCCTAAAATTATAAAAGTAGACAGACTATATATATTCTAAGGGCTTTAAAGTGTATTTTTAGAAATAAAATAAACTTCGGATAAAATAGATTTACGACCTAAACAAATTTCCCATGAATAAATGTCTTCCCAAAGAAAGAAAGAAAGAAGAAAAAGACGAAAAATTAGGTAACATCTCAACCCTATATACCTCTTACGACTAGATCACCCCATAAGAAATATCCCATTAGTTCCTTTATTTTCTTATTCTTTTCTTCTTCGTAGTCAATTCGGTATTAGTTACAACATTCCTTTCTTTTCCTTCTTTCTTTACTTATTCTTTTCTTCATCTTTTGGCTGGATGAAATAATATATTTATCTACACACCAGTACAATACACAAATCTCTACTTGGTCTAGAGACTAAAATAGGTAACTCTTAAGAGGTTTGATAGCAGAGTTGTCTTCAGGCAATTATGATGCACATGTATTACAAATTGATCATATTGTGTTTCTTATCCTACAACAAGTGCGTTTGGATTACCCAATATAATGCATTATTTTGAAATGGGTAATCCAAACAGACCCTAAACGAACTTGATGATATATTTTCTTACCGTTGTGTTCATGTTTGTTATGTTGCTTATAGATGTTGAACAAAGAGCATTAGAAAGCAGAAAACTCTAATTTCAGTGTGATTCAGAATTTAGATCCTACAAGCCAACTTCAAATGGTTTGGCTTATGTTTTTTTTTTTGTTATGCTAATACCACAAAAGCTAATACCACCCAAACACTACCTAGAGTCACCAAACTAATTACTTACAATATACCCAAACTATTATTGATAACAAATGCACTATTCTGTAAAAAACAATAAGGTCTCAAATCAAAGGAGCCCCAAAGAAGAGAAGACTGCATCCAAGAAAACATACAAATAATAAAGCTTTTGCAAGAGCTCTTCTTGAATTCACATAACACCCAGCATCAAAAGCGTAAAGAGATACAACAAACTAACGGCACAAACTCAGTAGAGGCACAAGCCTCTTATAATGACACACAAACTGACAAACCCAATTCTTAAAAAGGGCAACATCAAGCTATATCAGATGAGATTGCTATATAGTGATACAACTCTCAGTTGGACCATACATGAACAAGTCCAAGTCGATTACCGGTGTAAATCTCGTTCCTTTCTTCGTCATAAAAGAGGGCTGTGATGTCCTCTAGAGCTTCTTGAACTGTGCTCCTCATTCTTGATGAAAGCGACCGCTTCTTTGGGTTTTTCCTCCTGCCACCACTGCTAGGACTACTGATGATGTTATCATCTGCTTTCTCAGAAGAGCCGTTTTCAGCTCTTATCTTGGCTAGGCATTTTCCTGTCAGGATGTTGCTTACGTTGATAGAGCCAGCTGCACAACGTTAGCAAAGTTCTGTTAGAACAAGATGCATGTTTCACTTAAGCAGGCATTATAATGCACAAACATTATAAAAAAACATGCCCGTAAAACCCATTTCCATACTAGGCCTTATAATGATAAAAGTCATAAAAAATACACTATAGAAGATCAGGGGCTGAGCGGCTTGATGTCTAGCAGTATAAAGAACTTATGCATTATAACTGAAAATATAGTGTGTACATCAAGATGTATTATAACTGATGCCAAAATGCTTTAATTTTTCGGGGCATCCAAACACCCATTTCTTACAGTAGGCATTATAATGCATAAAACAATATACATGACTTATACAGTTAATACTACATTTTTATGCCTCCAAACAGGGCTCAGGCTAATTTTGCCTTTATATGTTTTATTTATGTCCAATGAAAAGAACCCCAACACTAGCAACATCTCCCAATCAAGCATTATTGTTGCAACTTTTTCAATTAGGAAAATAGACTCAGAGAGAAGGCAATACAGTCTTCGCAATAGAGGCAAACAGAAATTGGAAGGAGTGAAGGCAAAACATTTTCATCTTTATTTGTTTTGGGTCAAATAAGAAAATTCATCCGTGTAATGGAAATTCAGATACAATAAGACATCTAGAACTTACCTGTCCCTTCAGACAACGGATCGTCGGGATCTGCTTTACAGTATGAAATTATAAGATCTTGGTCACTTGTGATATATATGTTGTTAGTGTTGCAATCAGAATGCCACAGCAGATGATCCTCAAAAGAAGTAACAAGTTCCCCACGGAAATTCCACACAGCCACAGTCCGATTTCTAAAGGTCAGGAATAATTGGTTCTCGTACAGAAAGATGAACGCGGATGGGGTCATGAATTCTGTTCTGCTGACTTCCTTCATATCAGAATTACGAACCTGCATATAATAGCAGAATGATGTCAAGCAAAGTGTGCCTCCAAATGAGTATAAATTCAAGCAGAAAAAAGGTAAAAACTAATAGTAGTTCCAATCACAGAGGAAAGACTTCCTTACATCAAGGATCTGAAGATTTTCATTCTCTTGCTTTACAAGGAGCTTTTCATTGAACTGTTCAATGAAGTCCACCTTTTTATTCCGGTGAATGAGATGATGGAATGATTTGAGAACTGTGCCATCCTCTATAGAAAGAATTTTCAAAGGAACATAGCTAGCCCCTTTATTAAATATTAGTAACATAATACCTGGGCTGTAACAAGACCAATAAAATTTCAGTAAGATTAATATGCAAGATTATACAATGAAAGCAAATTTGAACAGTTGATTGAATTTACAAGTAAATGTAAATAAATAAATAGGACAGTTGACACAATGGTATGTCCTAACCTACAATGCTGCAAAAAATTCTACATGAATCTAAACATCAAATTCTCAAATATGTATATGAAACCACATGCAAAACTGCCAATAATACCGAGCCAAGACAAACCTAAAATAGTTGGGCAATCAGACCTCAATATAGAAAGTAAAAATGTTTCACACAAATGATACCACATGTGCTCAACTGTTCATGGTACCAGACATGAGACCACAAGTATCTAACCAACTAGGCCTATAAACATGATGCTTCTTCATTATGTATCTACTAAATCACTCTAGAAGTCCTATGTTAGAAGTCCTATTTTAATAATAATAATAATAATAATAATAATAATAATAATAAAAGGACCTCTGATTACTGAAAATAATGAAAGAATAACACAGAACAGAAACACACAAATGCAATACCTGATTTTGATCTCTTGAACGTTTTTGTCAGATATAGAGTAAAGCATTGTGTAGTTCTTCAAATCAAACACCTTGTATACACTGAAAGTTTTGAACCAAAAATGTTATTGGTATAAATATAAGATTCTTGTTACATAGACTAAGCAGACCAGATGAGGAACTAGAAAAATTACCTGTCCTGCGCAGAATATGTGAGAACCTTCCCATTTACATCATCAAACTCTACAAAACCAGGCCATTTAAGTGACTCAGATTCAAAAAGTGCAAAACCAGCATCAGGCTTGCCTCTCTTTATGTACCTGAACATTTCAAGAAGCAAATTAATACACACAGAAATCAAAATAACTTTCCCATTCATCCATCACAGTTCTTGTGAGTTTTTCTTTAATAAATCTATAACAGAGGCAAGGCAAGAATAACCTACTCTATCCTGGTCGATCTGCATTTTAATGAGCTAAAATTATCAGAAGCATAAACTGAAACAGTGATAAGAGAATCATTGTTTTTGTTGTAGAACAAGCTCCGTATCACTTCATCTTGACAGACATTCAAAAAGCACACTCTTTGATTGCTCTCTGCAACAAAAGATATTTCCATTAGCCATCCTTCTTGGGAATCAAACTGCAACAGAGACATACTTCAAGAAATAGAGACAACAAGAAGTATTAACCTCGACTGAATGCTGCACAGATACCAGACTGAGCAAGGGCAAAAACAATGTCATGAGCAGCCACTATCTCAATAATCTTAGATCGCTTACTCAAAAATGGCAACGCTGAGAAGCAATGTCCTTTAGGATCATGTGTATCATACTCCTCCTGAGGCAAAGAGAAGTCATTTTAACAGAAGAAGAAGAAAAAAAGGGTAACAATGACTACATTTAGTTAATCCACATAATCAACACAAGAAGCTCATTGATTGAGAGGGACCTGGTTAATCATCATTACTTTCATGGAGAAATTTTGTAGCAACAACGAAATCACCTTTTGGCAGCACCAATGAATACATTTAGTTACTCAAAATTAATGACAAGTGTTCCATAATCATCATAGATTCCAAATTAACCAACAAAACATGATGATGACAATGACAATGACAATAGCTGCACTATTGCTACAAATTAGCATTTTCTGGTCTAGAATGTTACCAAAACATAAACCTATATCAATTTAGAATGTGTAAAGCCCATGTCAAGTTGCAAGGCAGCTCAACAATAAGATCAAAGCATGGCAGTATGCTACAATGAATAGTGACATATCAGCTTAGTTCAAAGTTGAACAAAGCTTTAACTAAACTTCAAAATCATATTGCTACATCAAGGGCTTAGGTGAAACTGTAAAGCAAACAATAAGCAGCATTATGCCTCAATATCCCCTTCCAACATTGTCAATGTACAAGTTCAAAACATTAAAAAAACCCAAAAATCCAATACTCTGTGCTGTCTTTTCAACGTCCAACACTATCAATACCAGTCTGAACGAAGGCTTCCCTCCAACTAAACCAGATTGAGAAAATAAAATACAACCAAGAAAATAAAGAAATGCATTGCTTGAGCAAAATCATTTCACATGGCACAACTACTCACTATTCACAAAACATACACTCTTGCAAGTTTAACAAGGAACAAACATCCAACTGCACATCTGTACCAAAATCACAAAAATAAATATCAAACCTTTTATGAGCTGATAAAATATACTCTTCACCTACCACACAGCTTAACACCTCTACTTGTTCCCCTACCAAGAAAACCCTAGTTGATTTACCCACATACTTTCCTCAATGAAGTTCAAGGAGATGAGCTCAAGACCTGTTAAAACTAACCATTTAAACCAAACCTTCCTCACTTCCCACTATCCCTAGTTGGTAGGTTGAGCACAAACAAACCAATTACAAAGCACATACGCCCCAAAATCAAAAGAAAATTCACTGTCAGCACCAACCTCACCCGAAACCCCAATTCACACAACAACAATAAGCAACAAAATCACAAACCTTATAAAAGAACAAACAAAATCCCAAAAACCAAATCAGTAAAGGCAAAAACCCTAAACCTGCAGACAAATGTTCCGGAATCGCTCCTGAGCGTTGCTCATACTGAAAGCACGGTCCCGTTTGGAGCAAATCTCCCTCCTTTGAAGCTTCCTAACACTATTCACGAACCCATCGATCTCCCTCGGCCTCCTCTTCGCCACCACTCTCCGTACACTACACGGCCGTGGACTCGCCGAAATCCTCCTCCCATCCATCCCCACTCTCTCTCGCCTATTCCTCCCCTTTCTCTCTCTTTCTCACACTCACTCGAACCAAAACCCTAATTTCCACTCGAACAGTTCAATTCAGCATCGATTTCTCAAGCAACTAGGACGAATTAGGGATTCAAGAGCAAGAGCATCGAAAGAAAGCATCGAAAGCTAAGCCGAGAAAGCCGAATTCCGAAGGAAATCTAGGGATTTAGCTCAGTTTTCGTCGGCGAGTGTTCTTGAAGAACTTCGCTCGCCGAAACTCGGAACAAGGGGAGAAAAAAAGGAGTACGAATATAAGGAGAACAGTGCAACTGTGAAAATAAAAAAAGATTTATATAATATAGTAAGCCCTGTTTATTTTATTTTTCCTTTTTCCTGATTTTTTTTTTGTTTGAAAATTGAATTGTTTCTTTGTTTGGGTGAAATCTCCAACTTTGAGCGCCTGAGATTTGTCCTATTGTCTGTTTTTTTGGGAATTTGGGGCATTTCAAAATGAAAATGCTTATGGAATGGGAAATAATGTGAAGATTAAATACACGTAAGTAAATTGTATAGTGTGATTATGATTTGACAATTTATCTCTTAAGTTTTGCACGGGAGAGATGGGGAATTATGGTGTATATGCGCAGGGAAAATATTGCGGAAACGATTGTGTTTTGTGTTTAAATAGGAATTTTGTGATTCGGGTTTTACGAAAAAAATAGTTTGATGTGTATGTATGAAGTATTTTGTAAAGTATATTCGATATCATTGATGTAAAGATTGTGTATGGTTATGCTTTGAATTTAGTTCTTATGATCAAGTTGTATAAAAGTACCTAATTTTACTAAGCTCATGAATATGTTTTGAGGCATATGTACAGTCTATATACTCTTATTGTACCATGTGAAAGTGCTTGTTTTTTCAATGGAGAAGTGTTTTTTTTTTACATTTCCTATTCTGTTAGAATATCTTTATAAGATAAAAAATATATGACATCAAGTTTTTGGTTCAAGATAAATAGAGCTTGTCAAAGGTTAATATTAGTTTTACTTGTGTTATGTTGTGAATGGGATATAAGCAAGTTTGCATAGCTTAGCTAAGTTGTAAGACAATGATTTAAAAAACAGAATTTATTAGTAAATTTCTCATAATATAAACTTGAGGTTTAATACTAAAACCCCTTTTATATGTATCCATTTATCACAAAAGAAAGTGATTACTATATGTATCCATTTATCACAAATTCAATTTCACATATCTCATGCTTTGGAAGGTCGCCAAAATATAAAATGGCCTCTTAATGGGCCAGTAATTGTATTTGGGCCCAACAGTTCCCCTACTTTCTGGGCTGGTTGGATCTTTCTTTACCATGAATGTGCCTTGTTTGGGTTATTGTTGGTATACTTTGCAAAGTTTGCAATAAACAAAATAAGGGATTGTTTGGTGTAATATTCTTGCTTGGAGTTGATTTGGTTATGATTTGATTGATTTCCTTCTAATCCCTATAGAAGCTTATACTATATATATATATGCTGTATAGAGATATATATAGACACTTGTTATGAAAAGATTAAGACTAAGGCCACTCTAGTTTTCTTAAAGGAATACTTAAACAAACTTTGGAAACACTCTTGATTATTAGAAGGGAGAGAGGGAGAGTAAGAACTTTAGAGATGTATTTCTTACTCTACTTTGGTGCAAGTTTTACAATGGTAGATGATCTCCTTTTATAGGAGAAATGTGAGGTAAAACCTAGGTAAATTTCCATGATTTAACCATGGAAATAATGGAGGTGAAGAAGGTGAATAATTCACCTTGTACAATTTACCTCCAATCATACATAATACAAACAATACATGTTCAATCATCTACTCATACAAATAATGGAGATGTAAGAAGGTTAACTTGTAGATGTGTATAAAAGGGTGATTAGTAGATGATGTAGATTATGGCTATAATCATGCATTCATAACACTCCCCCTTGAATATTCACCTTCTTTCATGTTGTAGGAGATGGGTGTGCGTTGCCTCGTTAAAAACCTTGTCAGGAAAAATCCAGTGGGATAAAAACCTGAACGAAGGGAAAAAGAGTGCAACTTGAAACCCATTGTACGCTTTAGAGTTGCCTCATTAAAAACCTTGTCAAGTAAAACCCAGTGGGAAAAAACTTGATCGAAGGGAAAAAGAGTGCAGCGCGTATGATGCTCCCCCTGACCTTAACATAGATCTCGAAGTCTGGACATTCCAATTCTGGATACTAGCTCTCCGAATTTCTTAGGGATCAAAGACTTTGTGAATAGGTCATCCAAATTGTCATTTGATCGAATTTGTTGGACGTCCACTTCACCAGCTTCTTCCAAATCTCGAGTAGAAAAGAACTTTGGAGATATGTGCTTTGTGCGGTCTCCTTTGATGTAGCCTTTCTTCATTTGAGCAACACATGCAGAGTTGTCCTCAAATAATGTTGTTGGATCGTCAGTGATCGGCCGCATCCCACTTTCTTTCTGGATGAATTGGATCATTGCTCGTAAAGATACACATTCTCTTCCTGCCTCATACAAAGCAATCAACTCGGCTTGGTTCGATGATGTGGCAGTCACGGTTTGCTTCGTTGATCTCCATGAGATAGCAGTGCCTCCATACGTGAACACATAACCATTTTGTGATTTGGCTTTGTGTGGATCAGACAAGTATCCTACATCTGCATATCCAACCAGGGTTGCATTTCCTTGGCTACGATAGTACAACCCGAGCTCATGTGTACCCCGGAGATAGCGAAATATGTGTTTGATTCCATTCCAATGCCTCTGTTGAGTAAAAATATGTAGAAATCACAAAACATATTTTATTTGATTTTTTAAATTTGAGTTCGACCCTTTCTTGTTATCCTTTTGATTAAAAGTTGCACAAATACAAACTTTTTTGGTTTGTTTTAAGATTTGGGTTGCACCCGCATTTTAACGGGTTGCCTACATATCTCCTTACGGAGAATCAAGCCTCATGTAGTTCGATGTATTTTAATTTTTGTGTGTGTGTGGTTGTTTTCATGCATCAGAGAAACGAGACTAGACCCACCTTCTAGGAAGGGTTATCTAGCTCCGTCCCAACTATCACTTGCATGACGCGAATAAAATTAAACCCACCTTCTAGGAAGAGTGATCTAATCCTTTCGCATTTGACGTGCACAAAATTTTTAGTGCGTATTTTCTAATTAGAATTAATTGGAACATGCGACTGAACTCGATATATTTGATCGAGTTACCTACGTAGCCCTTTTGTGGGCGTCAAGTCTTTACGTAGTTCTCCATAAAAATTTGATTTGGGATCGCGATTGAACTCGACAAACAAATTAATTTTTGTCGAATTTCCTACGTACCCTTTCAAAAGGGATCAAATCTATACGTAGTTCTTGAGGTTGAAACAGTGTGCTAAAATTAATTAACGATTGATCAGTGATTACCGTAAATTTTATCTTTATAATTTGGACTTATAAATGGGATGATTTATACCAAACCAACTTAGTACACGATTTGTTTTTGTTATCCATTGCCAATTTGCAACGTAAATTTGGACTTACAAATCCCTTGTTTTTGTTTGGCTTTGATTGGCAGCTGGAAGTCCAAGCAGGTGGCATCGTATATAAGGAGGTCCGTTAGTTAGCCCTTTTTTTTTTAATAGGCTTTTTTTGATCAATTTTTTAATAGGCCTTGCTTCATCCAGTACGCAGTACGCGTATGAATGTACACGTGATCTCTTGGGTTTGTTTCTTTTTTTTTTTAAATTGGACTTTTCTTGTTTCGTTTTTATTTGAGCAAAATTTAAGAAATCATTCAATCTTAAGTGTTTATCTATTTGTTAGATAATTCTGATATATTTGGATTTTGTAATCAGATATCTAAACCAAATTATATTTTAAGGAATTTCCCTATATATTGAGACATCAGACTGCAAACTTGGTTAAACATATTGTACAAGTTATTCATCCAATTTCAACAGGTGCAGATTCCCCTCAATTTACTTTGAACTTTCAGTTTGATTTTTTTTGGCTTCATTTTCTCTCTACGTAAAAAACAAGGAGGATCAATTTATGTGCTCTTCATCTTCTTCCCAAATCACTAATTTAACAAATTATTTAACTTCTTGCTTTGATTTTCCTTTCTCCTCTTTTAAGTAAGACTTGTGGTCCTCCCCCCATGTGTAATTGGCTTTTCTCTTTTCAAGAGTTATGTGTTGTCACATCACTCTATTTTTGGTTTGTCATGTGACAACTTTCTTCCCCGGTGCAGATCGTCTGTCCCAAGCGTTGTGTCCCACATTGTGTCCCATTAACTTTAATTGGACCACGTGGCACTTTATCTTTTATTTTAAGTCTTCATCTTCTTCCCTGGCTGCTCTCTTCTTTTTCTTTTTTTTTTCTGCTCTACTTTTTTTTCTTTCTCAATCAATCCACAAATACTCAATGAACACCTCAACGTATGTCTCTAAATTTGGTTCCAAAATGCCTTCCTATACTCCGCTTTCAACTTTTGTTCCCCGTTATTATCAAGTAATTGCAAGTATTTAGGTTTACTAATCTTAATTAAGGCATCCCATTCAAGGCCAAGGTTGATTCTCCTCACATATTTCAGTACAACAAATATGAAGTTGAGAACTTGTCAAACCTAATTCATGTTCATATTTTAAAAAATCAAAGTCAACAACTAAAACTATTCTTTCCAATAGAATTTCGATATACAAATTTGGATTCAGTGATTAGGAACAAATTGACGATATGGACTTATGGAGTTTAGACCTTTATGTTTAAATCAACAATTGAGTGCAAATAAAAGTTCTGCTTGTGTTGTTAAATTTTAAAAGGGTGGGGAAGATACAAGGTGAAATTAAGGGGCAATTCGAAACTGCAAAAATTTCCAAACCAGGGTGAGGAAGATGAGTTGAGTCTAATGAAAGGTCATATAAAAGAAATTAATAATAGAGAGTTTAGTTTTCCACGTGGTCCAATAGAGTTAATTGGGACACAAGATGGGACAAGGACTTGGGACAGAGGATCCCATCCGTTTCTTCCCTCCTTCTCTTTGCTTTCATGTTTTTTCTTTCGGTTTCAATAAGATTTGGGGGAAAATTTGCCCGTTAAACAAGTCATTAAGCAAACAAACGATGACCAATTTTATGGGTTGTATACCCAATTTGTTTTGGTACGATTCACTAAACAGGAGGAGGTTTCTTCCTATTTGCTTTTTGTCCAAGGAACTAATTAGTTCCAAATGTTTATCACCTTCCAACAGGTTTTTTGATTAATTAATCAAAGGGAAATTAATTAATTTCCAACTTACAGGAACTAATTAGTTCCGGGTCGAAAGTGACATCAAATTTGGTACATAATTATGTACTTTGATCTTCTTCCTTGATTCTCCTTAATAGGCAAACTTGGGTAAATTATGGCTTAATTAAGCCCTTTTTTTTGGAGATTTTGAATTGAACTTGAGAACTTGGGTACACCAATCAAACCCATGAACAAGACCTTAATTAAGATCAGGGTATAGATTTAAATCTGAAATTTTGATGGTTGAAGGGGGAAATTTTGAAGAACAAAACAAACCACCAAAACGGATTTTTAAGAGGAGTGTGATAACCTACCTTTTCTTCTCTTGATCCTTGTTGCTTTCTCTCTTGTTGTCTTGTTAGAACTCACTTTTCAATTCTTGTCTTCTTTTGCCTCTTGCTAACGTACCAACAAAAAATATGGAACTTCCTCCTATGTAATCAGAATTGGTGGAGGTTACAAATTAACCACCCACTAAGCCCCTTTTCTTTTCTTCTTTTTTCTTTTTTGTTGCTAAAGTGGGGTCCACTCCATGTGGTGGAGAAGTAACCCCCCACATTTGTACGCACATGTGGAGTTGCATCAAATTCAATTTATTTTTTTTTTCTTTTTTTTTTTTTGTCTTCTACTTTGATTTATTGCTATTTTCCCTTAAAGACACATTTGGGTCATTTAAGTCTGGGACCTAACTAAAATTTAAGCATAATAATATCACCCTCATCATTAAAATTTACCGTTCAACAGCCTCCTTGTAGGAGCAACGCTATACCTGGACAACAAGTTCACAGCAAAAGCTATATCTGGTCTTGTATTGTTAGTTAAATACATTAAAGCACCAATTGCACTTAAGTATGGTATTTCTGGACCAAGAATCTCTTCGTCCTCTTCTCGGGGACGGAATTGATCCCTCTCAACATTCAGGGATCGAACTTCCATTGGAGAGGTCAAAGGGTGCGCTTTGTCCATGTAGAACCTCTTAAGGATTTTCTCAGTATAATTAGATTGGTGGACAAAGATTCCATCCTTTAAGTGCTCAATCTGTAGGCCAAGACAAAGCTTTGTTTGTCCAAGGTCTTTCATTTCAAATTCTTTCATCAAATATTTCACAGTATCTTCAAGTTCGTTTGAAGTTCCAACGATGTTTAGATCGTCAACATAAACTACGATAATAGCGAATCCCTTTTCGGATCGTTTGATGAAGACGCATGGACAAACAATATCGTTCTTATACCCTTTTCTCATGAGGTATTCACTGAGACGATTGTACCACATTCGCCCAGATTGTTTTAACACATATAATGACCTTCTCAATTTTATGGAAAACATTTCTTTAGGTCCACGGATATTGGCCTCAGACAATTTTAGTCCTTCTGGGACTCTCATGTAGATGTCTGTATCAAGTGTTCCATATAGGTATGTAGTAACGACATCCATGAGGCGCATTTGTAATTTCTCAAACACAGTCATGCCAATTAGGAATCTCAATGTAGTTGCATCAACTACTGGAGAGTATGTCTCCTCGTAATCGATTCCGGGTATTTGAGAAAAACCTTGCGCAACTAGCCTTGCTTTATATCTTACAATTTCGTTTTTCTCATTTCGCTTGCGCACAAATACCCAGTTATAGCCGACTGGATTTACACCATTTGGTGTACGAGCTATGGGTCCAAAAACCTCTCGCTTTTCGAGCGAGTTTAGCTCTGCCTGAATAGCCTTTTTCCATTTTGGCCAATCTTTTCTTCGTCGGCACTCATCGACTGATTTTGGCTCAAAATCATCATTTTCATTTACAATGTCACTAGCCACTAAGTAGGTAAATGCATCATCGACAATGACTTCCTTTCGATTCCATTGTGTACATGTGGACACATAGTTTATGGAAATCTCATAATTATCGACATTCTCATTCTTGTCGAGGATATCATTTTCTTCTGAGATATTCTCATTCTCAATAGCATTCCCTTCATCATCATTATCATGATTCATCGTGGCTTCTTCTACCATGCCCTTTTGTACCCTTGTTTTTCTTGGTTTCAAATCTTTTGAACCGAATGGTCTACCATGCTTACGGCGTATTGTAGACTCACTTGCAATGGATCCATTAGGCAATCCAGTGGGTACTTCAACCCTTGCAGGGGCATTTGCGGCAGGTATATATGACTTAGTTACCCTCTTTGTGTCAGTAAAAGCATCGGGTAACTGATTTGCAATATTTTGCAAATGAATGATCCGTTGTACTTCTTGTTCACACAATTTCGTTCTTGGATCAAGATTAGACAATGTAGTTGCATTCCACGTGATTTCTTTCACATGTGGATTTGCATTTTTGTTTTCTCCCCCTAAGGTTGGGAATGTATTTTCATCAAAATGGCAATCAACAAATCTTGCTGTAAACTGATCGCCAATTGTTGGTTCAAGATATTTAATGATTGAGGGAGACTCAAAACTAACATAAATTCCCAATCTTCCTTGGGGACCCATCTTTTTGCGTTGGGGTGGAGCAATAGGAACATAAACCGTGCATCCAAATATCTTGAGATGCGAAATGCTTGGCTCCTTACCAGATACTAGTTGTATCGGGGATTGTTCATGATTAGCACTTGGCCTTAATCTAATTAAGGCTGTTGCATGCAATATTGCATGTCCCCACGCAGATGGTGGCAATTTTGATTTCATCAATAATGGTCTAGCAATTAGCTGCAATCGCTTTATTAAAGATTCAGCGAGACCATTTTGTGTGTGAACATGAGCCACTGGATGCTCAACATCAAGGCCAATTGACATACAATAGTCATTGAACGTTTGAGATGTAAATTCTCCTGCATTATCAAGTCGGATTTTCTTTATTGTATAATCCGGGAATTGGGCTCTCAATCGGATTACTTGAGCAAGGAGTTTAGCGAATGCAACATTTCTTGTTGACAATAGGCTTACATGTGACCAACGTGTTGATGCATCAATTAGCACCATGAAATATTGAAATGGTCCACATGGTGGGGTAATTGGCCCACATATATCTCCTTGGATTCTTTCTAAGAATGCAGGAGTCTCACTTGCAATTTTGCTTTTAGAAGGCCGGATAATTAGCTTTCCAAGTGTGCAAGCAGTGCAATTAAAATCACTGGTTGAAAGAACCTTATTGTTCTTTAGTGAGTGCCCAAGTGAGCTATTTATGATTTTGTGCATCATCACAAATCTTGGATGACCCAAACGGTCATGCCACAATGTGAATACAGCTTGGTCATTCGACCTTTTACTAGCTGTAACATTGACCTCAAACGGATTAATATATGTATGGTATAATCCGAAGGTTTGCGTTGGCATCCTTTCAAGGATTTGTTTATGGCCAAATTCACGTTTTATGATGCACAAATATTCTCTCCCATTTTCATTCATGGTTTCCATATGAAACCCATTTTGACGCACATCTTTAAAGCTCAGCAAATTCCTTCGAGATTTGCTTGAGTATAGTGCATTATTTATCACTAACTTCGTTCCATTGGGGAGTAGAACGAGGGCTCTTCCAGAGCCTTCAATGAGTTTCGACACACCGGATATTGTAGTAACATTGCCTTCAAAAGCTTTTAACTTTGTGAAGTATTCTTTACTTCTCAATATGGTGTGTGTCGTCGCACTGTCTAGAAGACATTGCTCTTTCCCATTGTGTTTCACCTCAAGTGAGCTCATTTTTCTATGCATACAAAGAAGCATGATTAAGGCATTAATAATAAAAACTTCATATATTTCACAAGGATAATTATTATACAAAGCCTATTATACATAGTCTATTATACAAATCTTATTATACAAAGCCATGCGAGATTTAAAGTGAAGAACAAGCATAGAAGATACTACAATTATTATACAATAACATGGAAGATAGTAGATTTATTTAGATGCTAGTCATCTAAGCATCAAAGCCAAAGTCATCGCCATTGTCATGGTTAAGGAAGTCGTTAACATCCAAGCTAGTCACTGGTGACCTATTTCCACCATTATTCTCAATGTAATTGGTCTCGGTACCTTTTCTTTATCCTTCTCGGCTTTGTACAACCTCACTAGATGTGGAGCTGTACGGCATACCTTTGACCAGTGACCAGTCATGCCACATCTATAGCATGTGGATCTAGCTTTTGGAGAGGATCCTGATGGACCCGTCTGGACCTTTTGCTTCGCATCCCCCTTGTAGCCATGGTTATCATGGTGGTTATCATGGCCTTTGTTGTAGTTTCGACCACGCTTATTGCCACCACTACCACCACGGCTACCTCGGCTCCAATAGTTACCACGACCTCGACCACGCCTATTATTATGGCGTGATCGTTGCCCCCTTTCATTAGCGTTCCCATCATGGAACGCCTTTTTCATAGCATTTGCTTCTGGGGCGGGTGTTGAGCCCGTAGGCCTAAGGTTGTGGTTTCTCATTAGGAGCTCATTATTTTGTTCAGCAAACAACAACACTTTCAACAACTCGGAGTATTTTGTGAATTTTCTCTCTCGGTATTGTTGTTGCAATAAAATATTGGAGAGATGCATGGTGGAGTAAGTTTTCTCCAACATTTCTCCTTGTGTGATCTCTCGACCACATAGCTTCAACTGAGATGTGATCCTATGGATCACACTATTATACTCAATGATGGACTTATAGTCCTGGAACATTAGAGTGTTCCATTCATATAGTGCTTGTGGAAGCAAGACCTCCTTTTGATGGCCATATCGCTCTTTCAAATTCTCCCACAAATCCTTTGGATCCTCCACAAACAAGTACTCGGTTTTGAGACTTTCATGAATGTGGTGTCGGAGGAACACAATGGCTTTCGCCTTTTCTTGTGGGGTAGTTGTATTCTTATCATCGATTGTTTTCTCAAGGCCATTTGCCTTGAGGTGAGCCATGGCATCAACCTTCCATTCAAGGTACTTTTGGCCCGACAAGTCAAGGATGTCGAACTCCCTTTTGGCGATGTTTGCCATTGGCTACTATGCATAAGAGATGTACATTAAACAATATTGTAATTTATGAATCGTGCATGGGAAGATTGAAGCAATCAATTTAACATGCATGTAGATGATATGCATATAAGATAGATAGCGTATGCAACACAAAAGTAAATCAATGTAGGCATAGACAATAAAAGTAAAGCAATATGTATGCATATGCAATATTGTAAGACAAAAGTAAAGAATCGTACGAAGTATAATTTAACAATTTTACAGTCTTTAGAGTTTCAAAGTCCTTAGGTCCTTAAAGTCCGAAATGTCCGAAAAGAGGTCCTTAAAGTCTTTAGAGTCCGGAAAAAAATTCGGTTCACCTTTTACTCATCCTTTAAACCGTTCACTTTTTCACTTTCGTATCTCCTTCTTCCTTCTCCATTTTCGATCTCCACCACCACAAAAAAACTCTCTCGATTTTTCCATGGCCGACGACGAGATTATGCGTCGTCTTAGGGCCGGAAATCAAAGGTTTTTAATCGAGCTTTTTATTTGCCTTGTTCTAATTGTGGTTACCAACATCATTCTCATAATCGTTTTGCTTAAGAGTTACTTTCAAGCCGGTCGGTGAAAATTAGGATTTTCAAGAAGAAATCCAGTTAATCAACGAGTGAGGTAAGCAAATCTAATTCCTTGTTTTTATCTTATGTAGATCCAAAACATGTGATTATTTTTGGTAAAGAAACGTTTGAAATCTAGGAAGGGAAAACGAGTTTCTGATATAGAAGATCCCAAATTGGGCAACTATAGAGCATACTCCTCAAAACAAATTTTGTAAATAAACTTCTTGTATGTTTAAGATTAAGAAGAGTTAGAGTTGGTACCTTAGTACTTAGGAAGCTCAGTTGGTAATTAGAGACTCGTGCTGATAACGTGTTATGAAAAGATTAAGACTAAGGCCACTCTAGTCTTCTTAAAGGAATACTTAAATAAACTTTGGAAACACTCTTGATTATTAGAAGGGAGAGAGGGAGAGTAAGAACTTTAGAGATGTATTTCTTACTCTACTTTGGTGCAAGTTTTACAATGGTAGATGACCTCCTTTTATAGGAGAAATGTGAGGTAAAACCTAGGTAAATTTCCATGATTTAACCATGGAAATAATGGAGGTGAAGAAGGTGAATAATTCACCTTGTACAATTTACCTCCAATCATACATAATACAAACAATACATGTTCAATCATCTACTCATACAAATAATGGAGATGTAAGAAGGTTAACTTGTAGATGTATATAAAAGGGTGATTAGTAGATGATGTAGATTATGGCTATAAACATGCATTCATAACAACACTAAATATAGTGGTGAGATTTTTTGATTTTTAGAGAATATTTAGCTAACTATGCATGTAAAAAATCTGAAGTTTTGTCTTCGAACATCCAATCAAGCAGTTAAACCTCCAATGATAATACCTAGAGGTCATCAATTAATTCTCATGCATAGGGCGCTCGACCAAAAATAAAAATCTAAAGTTTTGACCATTATATATTTTGCCGAACGGTGCTAATTATTGTCCCATCAAATTCACAATGTTCGTGAAAACAACAACAAAAAAATTGTGGTCAAAATGTCATGCTATAAATTGGATATTGCTCATAAGATTACAAAAGGTACGGTGCAACTTTCGGTAGCTTTTTCGATTTTATGGGGTATCATATACTGTAATTATCACGCCTTGTCCATTCCAATAATGGAATGGAATATCAATGCAAGTTGCTTTGATATATACTTACACAATTTATAGTATTTTCTTTACCATAAATAAATTATTATTTTATTTTTTATAATAAAATATTTTACTTTTTATTAGTAAAAATTATTATTTTATTTTTTATAAAAAATATATATATTTATGACACACTCAAACAAGAAGTAGGTTTAAGACACAATTCGAAATCATTAACGACATTTAAAGTTACCCGTGAAAGATTGAGATGATTCGAGCTAACGTTTTTACTCACTTCGAACGGTTTAGTATTTGTCAGATCGTGGCGGACATCCTAGCTCTTAGTCAAAGTCATTTGTCCATTTAAAGCCGCTCTAAATCATGCAAATATTCGACCAAGATTTACGCGATCTTATTCGTAAAAATGTACTTAGTGGTCGTTGTCACAAGATAACAAGATCCTACATTATTTCTTAGGACAAAAAAATCCACTTTGGGCAACTAGCCAAAGACCACTCCTTTATATCATTAACACGTACACGAAACATTACACTCGCTCAAACTCTCCCCTCTTTTGCAATGGAGCTTGAAACCTTGTGCAAGGACTTCATGCTAATCAAAATCCTTCTAATGAGTGGCCTAACTTGCTTTCTTCTCCACTTCATCTTCTTCGCCAACAAAAGTACACGAAACAACGTCGTCCAATTCATTGTGGTGTCGATTTGGGGGCTTACCAATTTGAAGTCTCAATTAAGGCAAAGAAGAAAGCTGAGAAATCAAGGTATAATAGGCCCTCATCCTTCTTTCTTACGTGGTAGCATGGCCGAGATGCAGAGGATCATTCGTGCATCCACGGTGAACCAGGCTAAATCTCCCTCAATCGACGGCTCTCATCAGTTCGTTATTTGCCATGACTACACTTCCTCCATATTCCCTTACTTTCAACGATGGGCCGAAAAATATGGTTAGTATTTCATATTTTATCTTCTAACACGAAAGTTTAAGTTAATGTACCATACGATGAACAAGGCTAAAACTTTTTTTGCTTGGTGTTCCTTTGTTGCTCGAATCGTTGAGCATCCGTTTAAACTTTAAATACAATACTTTAATTTAGAACATATCGTCTCAATCTTTTAAAGAGTAGTTTCTAACATATTGTGAGTCGAGCCACGTCCAAACCCCACTCAAACAAGTTCACTTTAGTCATTATCAATCATCACAAGATTCACCGCTATCCCTTTCGGATTAACTATACTCTAAAGCAAACAAGTCCAAAACGCTTTTCTTTTTGGTCAAGTACAAGTCCAAAACGTTGATTAGGAACATTAACCTAAAAGGTTTAATTTAAAAACATAATACCCACAAAAGTTTGGCTAAATATCTAGTATAGTGACATTCTAGCTATATCTTCTAAGCGACGAATTACAAATATGGTAAAATCTAACCATGAAACATCATATTGTGAGTCGAGCCACGTCCAAACCCCACTCAAACAAGTTCACTTTAGTCATTATCAATCATCACAAGATTCACCACTATCCCTTTTGGATTAACTATACTCTAAAGTAAACAAGTCCAAAACGTTTTTCTTTTTGGTCAAGTACAAGTCCAAAACGTTGATTAGGAACATTAACCTAAAAGGTTTAATTTAAAAACATAATACCCACAAAAGTTTGGCTAAATATCTAGTATAGTGATATTCTAGCTATATCTTCTAAGCGACGAATTACAAATATGGTAAAATCTAACCATGAAACATCAGATCGTGGGTGTCACGGTCAAGTAGTCTTTTCTAGGAAAAGTAAATTTGGAGCCAATGTTAAATACAACTGGTGCAGAATCTGAGGCCCACTAGGTGTCATAAACTTTTGCTTTTTAAAATAAAATTATGTATGTTTAACGGTCCAAGCTAAACTCAAACGTGGAAAATGAGGATATACATGAATGAAAATATTGATAAATAAAAAACATATTGATAATATATACAGTATATTTCTATCCGTTATTACCCGATTTTTTATTCGGGTAGGCTCGGTCGAGTTGGTTTCTTTTAAATTCACTTAAGTCGGAATTACGTCATGACAGGTTATAGATTAATCGGATCGGTTTGTTATGAATTTTCAATCAGGTTGGGTTGTATATTTAATTAAATTGTGGGTCCAAAATGATGTTGAATGAAAAGAAGTGATTTAATGTTAGCGTCCTTTGTCATGTCTATCATATAGGACTAGTGTACACATACTCAACCGGAGACAGACAACACTTGTACATAAACGAGCCAGAGTTGGTGAAGGATATGAGCCAGAGCACGAGCCTACATTTTGGGAAGCCTTCACACATTACCAAGGCGCTCGCTCCCATATTCGGCAATGGCATCATTCGATCCAACGGCCTCCCATGGGCGCACCACCGTAAAATCCTTTCGCCTGCCTTCTTTATCGACAAGGTCAAGGTAATCGATTAATCGTGACCTAATATTGATACATATCATATATTTAATTTCGGAATCTTTTCATCATGCTTCACCTCTTATCCTATTTGGCAATCCGACAACATATTATATCCGACTTGGATCGGATAGCCAATACAAATATCCGGGCTATCTAGTTACTCAAGAATTCATCTTAATTTAGTCGATCAAATGATTTTGGATGAATGCATATTTGTTGATCCGGGATACATGAGTCAAATATTTAAGCTATCCCATTACAAAAATATTGTTGAGAGATTAGAAAATTTTCCAAACCAACCAAATAAAGTTAAAGATGATGGTATATAAGTCATTAAAAAGGTAGATCCAACCTTATATCAATATCAAATACAGTATAATACTAATAAATAGGTGTGGGTAACTCTTAAACATATAAATTAATTTAACGATATATATATATATGAATAATGCCAAATCATCGGATATATATCATACCAGAACCTCAATCCGAATTTGATCCGAATATCAGTAAAATACCAACCAAATCGGTTAGGAAGGATTTTTTTCGGATCGGATGATTTTGTTCCCTAGTAGTACACATATGTTTATCAAACAAATCGACCATAAGTTAATATGTTTTTTGTTGATGATAGGCAATGTCGGGAATGATGATGGAGGCAACTCAACAATTGGTGTCGAAATGGGAGGCGGCCATTGAAGAGCAAGGAGGAGAAATGGCTGAGGTGAAAGTGGACGACGATCTAGCGAACTTGACGGCAGACATGATCTCAAGGGCTTTTTTTGGAAGCTCTTATTCAAAAGGCAAAGAGATCTCCTCAAAGCTAAGGGCCCTTAAAAGCCTCATTTCCAAACAAGGCTTTCTTTTCAAAGTCCCTATCTTTAGGTATGTGACACAACTCATAATAATCAAGCTTACAAAAACATTCCCAATGAGATGGACAACAGTGCGGGCCAGCCCGGCCCGGCCCGCAGGCCAACCGGGCTCAACCCACCCCGGTCATGGGCCGGGCACGGGCTGGAAGCCCGGATCAACCCATCTTGGGCCCTCTTGGTTGGCCCGGTAACATTAATAAAAAAAATTATATTTTAATTTATAAATAACTATTATATTTAAATGCATGTATACAAATTTATATACTATTTTCAAACAATACCCATTTAAATTTTTAACTAAGGATAAGGCTTTGAAAAGAATCAAACATTGTAGGTGTTATATAATGCCAACAACTCCTCACTACTTTCAAATTTTCTAATGTGAGATTGCATTTGAGGAGTAAAAATGTACATGGAGTGATACAAAAACTTCCCACATTGGAACTTTTGAGAAATGGAAGAGGCGAGTGGTGTTATAAATACACATACTTTACAAATCTTATGTATATGATTTTGAGTTGGGCTCTAGTGGAGCACTTTTGTTAGTCCATTACTTAGTAAATATTTATTAGTATATTTACTTATAAGATTTTAAATATTTATAATTTTTTGGGTTCATTTCGCTTAAAACCGATCTGAAACTGAAAAAGACCAATGGGCCAGCCCGGCCCGGCCCGCCACAGCCCAGACTGGGCCTTCTTGTGTCGGCCCGGCCCGGCCTATAGCCCAGCCTGCCTCAGCCTGGTATAAAACCGGGCCGATCCTGAGTCCGGATTCCCTAGCCTGGCCCAACCCAACCCATGTCCATCACTTACTCATTCAATTGTAATCCTTTATCATTATCTATTCCCGTTAGAGCTGCAAAAATTCTGGATTTAGACTAGACCGACTCTAAACTGAGGACTGGACCGGATCGGACCGGTTAACCACGAGTTTGGATCCGATCGAGTTTTTCCGGTCCGGGTTAGATTTGCACAACCCTACTAAATTATGCGTAAGGGGAGGGTTTATGTAATGTTTGTCTTTGATAAAAAAGAAGAATAAAGGTCAATAGTTTTTCTCTTGCAAATTAATACGTGGCATACACATATTGGCATATTGCTAGCTAGTGCATTTCATTAAGTAAAAATTGTTGATTGTGTATGATGATAATATGATCAGATTCTTCCATAGCAAAGCTCAAAAAGAGATCAAATCCTTGGAGAAAGAAGTAGAGAACCTAATATGGAACTCAGTGCAAGAAAGAGTGCAAGAATCTAACGGCAAGCATCATCAGGAAATGAACGGCAAGGATCTTATGCAGCTGATGCTTGATGGGGCAATCAACGGTGACGATCGCGAGGCTGCAGGGAAATCATGGGAATCCACCAAGCAATTCATTGTAGACAATTGCAAGAACATTTACTTCGCCGGCCACCATTCCACCGCCGTGGCTGCCTCTTGGTGTCTCATGCTTCTCGCCCTCTACCCCGATTGGCAGTGTCGGATTCTAGATGAATTGGCCGAGCTCTCCAAGAACGGTTTCTTGCTTGACCCGGACGCCATCATGAAGATCAAATCGGTATGATCAAAGGTTATCAATATTTAAGCCAACAAATTCGCTAAGCTACTAAGTTGGCTTGACAACAAGCCAACTTATTAACTGATCAATGTCATCACCTATCAACTAAGCTAATAAGACTTGACATGGTATGTTATTTACGTCTAAGGAATCGAAATTTATGTGACAGGTAACGTTGGTAATTCAAGAAGCATTAAGGTTGTACTCGCCAGCAGCATTCGTGTCAAGGGAAGCATTAGAAGACTTGAAAGTGGGAGACTTAGAGGTGCCCAAGGGAGTATGCATATGGACCCTGATCCCGGCCCTCCATAGGGACCCGAATATATGGGGGCCAGACGCAAACGAGTTCAATCCCGAGAGGTTTGCCAACGGGGTGTCGAGCGCATGTAGTGTCCCACAGGCTTATGCGCCCTTTGGGCTTGGCCCGAGGCTTTGTGTGGGGAAGAACTTTGCCATGTTAAAGCTCAAGACCATCTTGTGCCTTGTTGTGTCCAAGTTCAGCTTCATGTTGGCTCCTTCGTATCAGCATTCGCCCAAGTATGGCATGATGATTGAGCCGAGTGATGGGGTTCGAATCCTTGTTAGAAAAAACGTGTCGTTGTAAAACCATTTGTATCTTGGTTTGGCTTATTGTGGTCAGTCTTTCACCACAAAAATTGCATTCCTATATGATAAGTATAACCAAGCACTATATATGTGGTATAAAGTTCCAGGCCACAAATTTCACAATGCTCTATATCACTATATGCAATGAAGAGGTTTATTTACAGAGAGAATATTCATGCCTGAAAGCACCATTCCTCTGAGCTAGAAAATACTCTTTGTAAGAACTTCTCAACAACTGATATGAACTCTTCTGGCCTCTCTTCATGGGGCAAGTGCCCACTATTCTTGATGATCTCGAGCTGAGAGCCGGGTATTACCGATGCAAGCCTCTTCGAATTCCATGGAGGCACCAACCGATCAGTATCCCCGGTTATAATCAAAACTACAAAAGGGAAAGTGGAAAAAAAAGTTCACCAGAATGAGAAACACAATCCATTATTGTAGATTCATGATTCAAATTTAACATTAGAAGTTCATGTTAAGTCACACCACCTGGACAGGCAATCTCATTAAGTCTTCCAGTTGGTTCAGAATTCATCAACATTGCAACTGTGTATTCCACAAGAGCCTTATCCCAGCCTTTGGTTCTTAATGGCTGCACTATACAAGTACAAACGATGAAGTTATAGTAGATAAATGGTTTCAAGAAATTGATGAAATTAGAGGGGAAAAAAGCTCAAATATCTGACCTTTGTATAGCCATTAAGAATATGATCAGTTATCTGGTTTCCATCGTACCATGAGTTCTTAATGGCAGCAATGCCAAACTTGTCAATGATCAGCCTCACCTAGAAAGCATAAAATGGCATACTTTTATTGCATTATACAGCAACTCATTATGTTCAAAACCCAAAATATTTCTTAAGTGGCCTCATTTAAATGGTAAAGGAAAGAGAGGTTTATAGAAGTTCACCAGTGTCACGGCTACTGCAGACCGCAGAATAGCAGAAACCGCTTTCACATAAACAGTATTGACCATGTTCATCATTCCTTTGACCAAACGCTTTATGGTCAAAGCGATAAACTCATAAGCCTTTGCCAAAATCTGGCCAAGCTTCATGAAAAAGCTTGCTTTTGATCTTGAATCTGGGTCTTGGTCTTTGTTCTGCATCTCCTTTTCTTCCTGGCTTCTTTTGTTAACTTTGTTATCATAAAGCGGTGACACAATTGCAGGCGCGACAAGGATCAAGGCAGCAACTCGCTCGGGGGCCTCAAAGTATGCACCAACAGCAGTTAAAGATCCAGCTGAATGCCTAATAATAGAAAGGTTAATTCAGTCATTTGGTGGCAGAACAAAACAAAGCAATTTCGTAATGTAGGTGATTCTTTTTTGTGTCACTTTTAAGTGTATTACAAAGAAACTTACTATAAATAAACAGACAAAAATCATATTACCCTACAAGGATAGACTTTTTTGATGCCAACACATCCATGAAGTGAAGAGTAGTGAGCACCGAGAACTTGGGGGAATACGGATTCAGAGACTTTTCGTCAACACGAGCACTAGAATCCCCCGAAAAACTGACTCTTGAAGTCAGCCCGAACGCGGGTCTATCAAACGCAAGAACCTTTGAACCAATACAACGTGAGAGGGGCTTCATAACTCTATGCCAAGAGAAAACAGAAGCTCCAAATCCATGCAATAGAACCATAGGAACTCCTACTGTTTCAGTCTGTTCAAGAGCTTGAGAAGACGATTCGGCTTCAGCTACTTTATAATGAACCTGCACACCCATGACCTCTTTAAAACAACTGTCTGGATCAGCCAAGTGCGCTGGGTCGAGTAACTCGTCTTGATCTATTCCCGCTATACTCCGCTTCTTTTTCTTAGGCCTTGCACCTAGCAATTGCTCTGCGTAGTTTCGAAGAATCAGTACAAACACCTGATTGTCTATTCACTGCTAATCCAGTGAAGTTGTGCAACTATGCATATACACAAATGGCATATGGCAAGAAGACAGATTAGTTGTAACACCCCTAAGCAATTGCTCTGTGTAGTTTCGAAGAATTAGTACAAACACCTGATTCCCTAATCATTGCTAATCCAATGAAGTTGTGCAACTATGCATGTACACAAATGACATATGGCAAGAAGACAGATTCAGTTGTAACAAGTATCATAACTGACACTGTCTTCTTGCAAACAGATGATCATACTGTTAGAGAGCTTCCCAATCGGTTCTATAGAACAAACACCACTATTATATAAATAAGGTACCCATTGGCTTAAGCTTTGGACAAAAAGGTGAATTTCGACTTTATATACGAAATGGTTAAATTTATTCCCGACACGTCATCCAGTTCTCTCTCGGCCCACCGAAATCTCACACATACAAATACAATGAGGTTGATTGTACTATCACCACCAACACCAATTAATACACAAAACACACATGAAAAATGAATTGTTTTGAACACTTATAAGGCCTATGCAATTGTGCTAATAGACAGTTTTCAGCTATCAACAATTTTGAACCATATCATCATCAGAAACTAACAATAAACCTTGCAATTGAAAGAAAAACAGCACAATTTAGCAAGAAAGGAGGCCAATCTAACGAGCACTAACCAGAATATTGGGGAGAAGGAGATCCGTCGAAAGCTGGAGAAGGCGAAGAGGCAGCTTTAACAATTGTGGAAACTCTCAGCCTCTTCTCAGATTCCCAATTCTCAAATTTCAGCTGAAAATCCTTCCTCCATTGAAACGAAGACGAATTGGGCGGAAATTGGCGGAGATTAGAGCCTCTGGAGTTGTTCGAGTGTTGAAATTGCAAGTTGATGGCTCTTTCTGCCATTGTTTCACATTCCGAGCTCAAAACAACGGCGGATTTGATGAAGAGGAAACTAGGGATTTGAGAGCTAGGAAGTGTAAGAGCAGAGAGGAGAAATTTGAGCGACTTGTTAGTCGTGAGCTTTTGCCACTAACACCACCAAGCACAATCTGCAGATTATAAAGATTGGAAGGATTTGTAATTTGTTTTTGGAGCAAAAGATTTTTTATTTAGAAATTACTTTTCGGGTAATATTCTACAAATAAATAAATAAATTGCAAACTATAATTTGAAAAATTGGAGTAGAATTTAGAACCCATCCTTTGGTAATTGTTGGGAAAAGTAGCATGAAATTTTAAATTAGTAAATAAGCTCAATTATAGACATTTTTACAGTATATTTTTGCAATTACTTCAAAATTTACGATTGAGAGTTGTTGTAGTAACTTTTAAATTGTAGTAACTTTCAAAGTACAGTAGAATCTCTGTAAATTAATACTCGATAAATTAATAAATACGGTAAATTAATATTTTTCTTTAGTCCCGATTTGGGCTAGTGTAAAATTTGATGATTTTCGATAAGATAATAAGATAATAAATTTTCAAAAAACCACTACGGAAATATAAGGTCCCAATAAAATCATAAATTAATAATTACTCCCTCCGTTTCATAATAAGTGTCGTTTTAGCACTTAAAATTTGTTTCATAATATGTGTCGTTTTAGGTTTTCAAAGTGATTTAATAGGGGTGAATGATGATAATTTTTATTGGAATGTGTATAGTTGACTAAAGTTGTTCATGCATTGGCCAAAAAAATGTAATGAGTGGTAAGATTAAGAAAAAGTTGTAAGTTTTAAAGTGAATGATTGTTTTTCTTAAAAACTGTGTTAAGAGCTAAAACGCCACTTATTGTGAAACGGAGGGAGTATTATATAAGGAATGTAAAATAATACCAAATATCCAAAATTTGGTCGGAAATTTTCCATATTTTATTTTTAGTAAATCCGTTAATAGGTTGGGCTATACTTTTATGATTTTTGTAGTTGGTACTAATTTTGGTTCAATGACAATACTTGATATTAGGTAATTGGAAGTATTTCTATCACTAAAATCTCTATAAATTAACAAATATTAATTTATCGATGAATTAATATCTCTATAAAATAATAAAATATTCCGATCCCGATACTATTAATTTATAGAGGTTTAACTGTAGCATGAATTTTTACAGTATATTTTTGCAATTACTTCAAAATTTCCAGTATATTTTTACAGGATTTGTAATTTTAAATTGTAGTAACTTTTGTAAACTGCATTTAATGACATTTTCAATTATCGAGCATCGGGTTGATAAGGTCCGAGCTTTTGAGAGTTGTTGGGATCTTGTTTGACCCGTTTTTTTTATCAGAGTATACCCATTGGTAGGCCAAAATCTTGATAATATAAAAATGATGACATATTTAATTATAAATTAATATGAAAGCGAAGTTTTGGTCATCAATTTTGCCTTCATGATGATAAAAAAAATTTTAGTCTTTGAATAAGAATGTGACACGTGTACAATTACACTACTTATTTTTCTATTTTTTATTTATCTAATAAAATAATAAGAAAAAAATACAATTTTATACAGTATTTTGATGACCAAGATCTTTGAACAACCATTATTTGTACTCTCAGGTTTCTTGGCTCGTTGGTTCGAGGATCGGGTTGATAAGGTTTGCGCTTTCGACTCGCCGTAGCCCAAAGTAGGCAACAACATGAAGTTAAGGAATCATCATAGCTCTAGATCAATCCTTACACAACTTATAGTAAAGAAAGGACGTACAAACTTCAGCTAGTCCAATAAAAATCACAAAATTTTCATAGCATATGTATATGTTTATACTTTATACTAAACTCATTTATTCAGCTTAGGGTCTTAAACCCAACTACAGAGCTAAAACCTCTCAGCAGCCCTTGAAGTAACAGCTCTAAGCTCGGCGTAAACCTTAGCCGGCGGCGAGCCCAAAACAAGGCGCGAAAGCGCCCTCTTTGCAACCGTCACATTCACAGGGCACCCCAAGATGTAAACCTTCTTATCAGCAATCACAATCCGGGTCCTTGTCGCGTTCTCAACAGCAAACTTGGTCCTCCCTTCCTTACCCGAAAGCCTCCCTATCGCCCGAGACAAGTGCTCGCCCTTGAGCGTGGGCTCAGGGGCGGACCTAGCGGTGTGTTAGGGTTCGGTCCAGTCCACCCTAAAAGAAATATATAAAAGATAAAATTAGTTTAAATTTAATATAAAAATAGTAAAAATTAACGTAAATTTAGTGTATAAGTAAAATTTATGGTAAATTTAGCCCACCCAAAAATAATTTGACAAAAATATAGTAATTTAGCCCACCCAATTTTTTTTTTCCTGGGTCCGCCCCTGCGTGGGCTTCACATCATTGATCTCGAACCAGTCCACTTGCATGGCATCGACGCGCAAGAGCACCTCTGCGTCTTTGACATCAAACCCGAACATGAACCCGAACATACTGGGCTTGGCCATCAGAGATCTCATGAGCATTCAATGGAGGGAATTTCGGTTTCGAAGGGACCGGGTTGTCGCAAGGCGGGTTCGATCCAGTTGCTCCTTCCAATTCCATTAAGTTCATGGCTCCTACAAATGATCAATAAGCTCCCATGTTATGCAAGGCAATAAACAGTACGTGTTTTTGACCCATGTTACCCGGTGTTTCCGGAAACACGAAAACTTAGAAACTCAAACCCCGGAACTCGTTTTTCCCTAAAAACATAAAATTCGTGTGTTTCTGTCTCCGTTTTCGTTTCGTTTCCCGTTTCCGTTTCCATGTAACATAGTTTTTGACAGCTAGAGCTCTTTGGAATCAAATGATCTGAACAATGAAAGCTTACAAAGATTTCTAGCTATGTTACCCGGAAACTTCAACAAAGTGGACTTTCAGAAACACGAAAACATAGAAACTCAAACCCCGAAACTCGTTTTTACACTAAAAACATGAAAAATCAGCACAATACAATCCACAAGAACAAGCATTCACATCACTACAAAAACTCAATTAAGGTTATGGGCTCGTCTACAAAGGAAGGAATTTTCGAATTCCGATCATGAATTGATCAAGAACCCTAATATCTCTGCAGGTAATTTGTGCAATGTGAAAAAATCAGATAGAATTGAAGCAAGATTGGACAAACTACCGAAATCTATTCAACAAGACGAAGCCTTTAGCAAGCACAGTACACCAAGAAGAAGAGAGGAACACGAAATTGGGTCTTTGGCAAGGAATTCAATGACTATTACAAGCAATCGAAAATCGAACTCAAACACATCAAACAAAATTACCTTAGCGAAACAAAAGAGGAGAGGAATTTCGAGAGGGTTTAGGGTTTAGTCAAAGTTCTTAACTTGGTAAAAATGTCGAGGAAACCATTTTCCTTACAAATTTAACTATTCTGATAATTTATTTTTGGCAAGGATTAAGATTTTCTATATGTAATTTATTAACATCCCAAAACAAACCGTAGGTAGACTTGTCAATCGGGAACGTCAGGTCGGGTCGAGTTGGGCCGGGTTCGAATTATTTCTTTACAAATTTAACTATCCAGAGTTGACCTAATCTTTTTTTTTTGGATAAAGAAAGAAATTAAGCTAGGCCCTGAAACAACAAGCTATCCTAGAGCATCGATTGCGACACGGATGAGGTCCATAAGGACCGAGTTACTCTCGAGCGAACGAGACAATGCAAGTGAGACGATCCTAAGTTGACCTAATCTGTGTATGCACTAAGCATAACGTAGAGATAGTGTACAGTCCAACTTGGACTAAGCTAAGGTCGACGAGATCGACATGCAAGTATGATGCACAACACAAATTCACACAAAATTCATATGTAGAAATATCAATAAAGAAGAAGAAACAAAGAAAAGGAATTGACGCTAACACCCGAACAACAAACGGCCATGATCAAGCTTTGGCCGCCTTGTGAAGTCATTGAACTCTACAATTATATAACGACGTTCCCTTTGCCAAACGGCAGGTGATGGCTGCCCTTATTGTGAATGCCACTTTGTACTCGACCGTGTAGGGTTGTCTATAAATATTGAGCCTGAGTTAATCTTGTGATATGATTCATTTTATTCTAGGTCACATTCGTACCTATTATTCAAGTAGTACAAATGAATCACAATACATACAACTGTAGGTTCTAAAGCCAAGTAACTGTATTAATATTTATTTTCACATTAACCAGTCTCTACAAACAGGATTTGATGAACTAAGGCGCGTTTTGTTTACACGAAATAATGCATTATCAATTCAAAACAATGCATTATCCAGCGTAATCGAAACGCTCCCTTATTATTCTGTTCAAAGGGATCTGCAGAAAGCTCAAAGCTTAGCTCTTGCAGACTTGTTATCATCAAATACAATCATCACCTTTCCAATTGCTTTCCTGTCTCTGATTGCTAAGAAGGCAAGATGGGCCTGTACATTGCAGACAAGTGACAAGAAACCAAAAATCAGAAACAGAATGTAAAGATGTTAAGGGGGTTGGATCAATAAAGAAAGTCATTCAGCTACTATTAAACAGTTTGGCGTAGTTGTTGTCAGAGCAAAAAGATGAAGGATTGAAGATGATCAAGCCATACAAATGTCAAAAAAGGTTCACAAAAATGCCATGCAACTCAAAGTATGATTCTAATGTTTACAGAATTTGGCAATTACAGAAGCTCTTAGAAACAAAAGAACAAAAGATGGAGCTCTTAGAAAGATTGTTTCATATGGGTGACTCACCTCACCCTTACTGATTTATCCTCTCTTCAAAAAACCTTAGGGAAATTTGAATTATGATTATTTGGGTGTTCATGTATTACCGACAAATTCTAACAGCGTTACCTAGCTATCAGATCTGGGGAAATTGAAAAGTTTTACTCAGCTGGCATTGGTAGGCTCTATCAATTCACATTTTTATATATTTAGCAAATGCTCTACTCAAAATTCGAAGGCATACTAATAAAATGACTTAGGTATTGCCAAATGATGCACTTATATTTGTAAGCATGAGTAAATGCACAGTTTGATCAAATCTCTGGCTACAAAGACGAATTTTTTTTTGAAAACTGTGATGAGGAAAAATATGCTGGTAACAAATACTCATTTCAGATGTTATGCATTCAAGGTGTTGACTCATGAATATATGACATCTAGAGAACTTTAGCAAGAAGTATAAGAGGATAGCGATGTTAGCAGGTACAGCTCAAATTGTACTTATCAGCTGCAAATCAAATACTGACCTCTGAAATACTGAAAGCATGAGAAATGTTGACTGAAATCAAGCCTTTTGCATGCCAGGAGAGCAGATCCTTCAGTGAATCTTCAAGAAAACCAGGTCGATTCACTTTGTAGCTACCCCAGTAAAGTCCGTGTATTGTCCAATTCTGCTCAATAATACCAAGCAAAACATCTTTAAAAACATTGAGATAACATAATCTCAGCAGAGCATCAGCGAATGGAGCAATAACGATTCTTTCAAAAAATGTTACAACAAGTCTAAGGGTCCGATACTTTCAACAGCGAAAACGTCAAGTGTGTGTTTTTCACCAAATAATACATTTAAACGACAGGTACCTTCACAAGAGCGATATTTGCCGGGATAACAGGGACCTCTCCACTGGCAAACCCGATGACCAAAATATTTGCTCCCCAATTCAGTAGCTTCAAGGAATCTTTAGTGAGCTTGCCACCCACAGGATCATACAACACATCAACACCTTTAAGCTTTCTCCCCTTCAAAAATTCCTTAACACTTTGAATAATATTTTCTCGACTGGGATCAACCACATGATCAACACCTAGTGACTTCAAAAATTGCACCTTCTCATTTCCCCTAAAAGCAATATATCACAAGAGAGTAAGAAAAATCTTCTGGTTTTCTTACTCATGTAAGCAACTCAGTCTTTGAGAATTATAAGTTAAGCACGAACCTAGCAACAGCTATGACAACTGCTCCACAGACCTTCCCAATCTGAACAGCCGAAACTCCCACTCCTCCGGCTGCACCAAGAACTAGCAAAACCTAAGCAAATGGAACAATCAAGTCAACAAGAAATCCAACAAAATGAAAGCTGGATATTAATACAACTGAAAAGGGAAAACCTGTCCAGGGGCAAGATTAGCTCTATGAACAAGAGCAACATGTGATGTTCCATAGGCAACCGGAAGTGCTCCGGCAGCAATGAGATCACATCCATCTGGCACTCGAAGCCTCGTAGGATATCAACCAAGAATTCAAGAAAGAAAGGGTATAAAATCAGTATTTCCATCGTTTTGTCACTAGCTTAAACAACAAAGTAAGCTTCATCAAGAAAGTGCAGAAGAAAGGCCTAGAAGAGTTGAACACATCAACATACAAAGGGAATACACAATTTTTTAGCTATGCGCATCTCTTACTATACCAATAAAGAGATACATCCAGAGTTTATCAGTACTAAACAATAGTTGGTGATCACATAAAGTCACTGATTACAAGTCAACATTTTCATAATGAGATACAGATTCTAGCCTTCTAGCTGAAATCAATCTGACAAGAAGATCATTCAAACTGGAAGAAACTCCATCCTGAATCTACTAATAGCTTATCTCCTCCTAAAATTGATCTCTAACTATTCAAATTGCACTGATCAAACAGCTTCTATTGATTGAACGAAACCAACAGGAAAACCAAAGCAACATAAAAAGAGTCAAATTGACAAACCCTAGAAAAAATCAGGAAGTCAAAATTGAACCAAATTCAAAGAGTTCCATAGTTCATGATCTCCAACTACTCAAATTGCACTGATCAAACAACGTTATTGACACAGCAAAACCAAAGCAGCATAAAGGAGTCAAAATTCACAAACCCTAGCAAAAATCAGGAAGCCCTTACAGATCAGACTCCTCGGCGACGATGAACTGAGCAAAGGTCCCGAGCGAGGCGAGGCCACAGACGCGATCGCCGACTCGGAAGGCGGAGACGGCGGGGCCGACCGACTCGACGACGCCGGAGTAGTCGGCGCCGGGGATGAAAGGAAGAGAGGGCTTCTCCTGGTACTTGCCGAGCACTTGCAGGTAGTTGGCGAAGTTCAAGCTCGTTGCTCGAATTCGAACTTTGATGGAGGTCGGCGATTTGAGCTCGGGAATTGGCTCGGTGGCGGAGATTACCACCGGCGAATTCTCGCCGCCGGCGGGCAAAGTCGGGTCGCCGAGCTTCGTAACTACGAGCGCTTCCATATTTTATTTGTTTGTTTGTTTTTTTGAGCAAGGAAATTGATACTCCCAATTTTGTAATTTTAAAGTTTATAGATGGTTTCTTCCAATTTTTTTGTTGAATAAAATATGATTTGGTTCAAATTTTTTTATATTTATCAAAAAAATAGAAAAATTGAATTGAATTTTAGTTCAACAAATTCTAGATTTTTCGATTTTCGGTTCATAAGTGAGGACGAAATGAATCCATCCGAGGCAACATTTGATCGTTTAGAGATCAACGACTCCCTCACCTTCATCATCTTGAGGCATAGTAGTATACTACCAAGTACTAAAATGAACAACGCATTATATTACCAAAATTCCCACATGAACCACCAAATGAACAATGTTTGTATTCTACGGTCTTGTCAATTTTCCCCACGATCTCGAATCTGAGACCTCATGGTATACACATAAATAATGATCAACGAGTGAATTGACTAGCCAAACCCTTTTTATAATTGTTTCAGTGACACAACACACTCATTTATCTAGAAAATGTTGCATCCAAATTCAAATAATTCAATTAATTAAGCTCCATTTCGACCAAAAAATTTATTAAGCTCCAAGCTAATGCCACATTTTGGGCTTGGGCCTCCAATAAAAGCTAATGCCCCCTTACGCCATCGTCCATTTGCCATTTCTTTTACCTAAGTTACACCATCAACCTGGACCTAAGTTACAACATCCTACACTTATTACAATCAATTGTGAGAATATAGGTGACAAAATACTTAAAAGTCTTAACTTTAATAAAAGGCCAAAAGGGTAACAATACAATATGGATCAAGGGTTTTAATGAAAAAGAGAGATTACTAAAAATGCATGCCTTTTAATCCATCCATATTTAAAAAAATTCATGTTCATTGAAAAACAAGCACAATCTCTAAACTGGTGCAAGAAATGAAAAGTTATTGAATGAGACATATATAGTGAGGACACAAACAAGCCCTTACATAGATAGTATATGCATCAATTGGTTTACTTTATTTAAATGGAATCAAGCATTAACAAGGATCAAGTTACATAAGGCCAATTATATGCTTTGTTCAACAACAAGCTAGTACAAGATCATTCTCATGAAGAGATCATAAAAGGTGGAATACATAGTGAGCCATCTTATTACCACCCCTACAAACACACTACTAAAGCTAGGTCCTTGATTTGTACATAGTAGCGTTCACCACCAAGGCTGCGAGAAGCTGCGGACTGCCCCCGCCGTGCCCATACTCGATTTCAACCACCTCACACGGCGGCCAAAGCTTGATCATGGCATCCTGTTGTGCCGGAGTGAGCACCTTGTCCAGTAGCGTCTTCACATAGACCCTTGGCACCCTGTCGATCCCCAAACTCTTTTGGGCCGCCTCTGTGAAGTTGGTTGTAACGATTGCCCTAAAAGGACCGGGGCGGTTTAGTGACTTCCCTAGCACGTAATCCTGCGTACATAATACATTCATGAATTAATCAACCTTGTAATGTTAATACTAATTAAGCAAACAAAATGATGTACTAATTACCACTGTTCGATCTTTCAAACGAATCTCTTTCCATCCCAATAATGTCTTATTAAAACAAGTTGGCTTCGGAAGTTTCGGACACGAAGCATGGCACTTGTCCTCGGTGAAACCCGGTACGCCCTAATCACAAAAACCATTATATATTCAATCAAAATCGAAAAAATACAGGCCTTGCTACACTTGTATGTAAAAACTAAAAAGTAGTTTTTGGGAAAAATTGTGTTTTGGTCTTTAAAAAAGTAAAAGGTAAAAATATTACACGCATTTTAAGAGTTTTAAAAATAGTTTTTGAAGAAAAATATACTTTTTGATGGAAGTGTAGCAAGGTCATATCTATTAATAATAGTTAGTATGTAACTATAGAGAGTTTGAACTGACAATTTCGAGATCCGCACAAGTAAGATATCCCGACTTGAGCATCGTGGCTGACATGTAGACGGCGACCAAGACTTTGTTGGAGTGATCATGGAGGATCTTTGTGACGCTGACCCCGCCAGCGCTACCGCCCACTAGCACCACCTTTTCATGTTCGGGGAGCTGAGCCATGAACCGGTCCAATGGCTCATTGTACTCCTCGAACGTGTTGACCTTAGAGATATCTGTCGGGTCGATCCCTGACGCCTTGAGGTCGATAGATGTGACCTTGTAGCCCATCATCTCAAGCTCATATCTCACTCTAAACCAACTAAAGCCCCCGGTCGAAAACCCATGGACGAAGACCACTTGGGGCTTACGAACCGGAGAGTAGCGTCTCTTCTTGCAAGTCGATACCTTGGTTGTCGATATCAAGGCTGGTTTTTGTAAAAATAAAACAAATTAAAGGGTTAGTTTATAAGGAAGAAAATGACAATTAATGTTGGATGGTATAGAGAAAAAAGAACACTTACGAATAAGAGTTATCAAAAAGAGAGTGAGTATGGTAATGAACTTGGCCATTTCTCCAGAGGGTTTCTTTTAATTTGAACACCTTCAAACGGAACAAATTAACCAAAAATCAGTAGATCATCATTCTTAGTTTCTTACTATATTATAACATAGTCACATTTCACATTGTACAATAACATTTTAATTCTTTTGGTTGAATACAGCAACAAATTATTAAAAACATACCATTACACCAAATATTCGATGATACAAATTAAATACACACATACATATAAGCACTTTCATGCACTTTCAGGAGCCTATTTTCATTAAATTCTCACAAATTCCTCATATTTTAACAAATTAACACCCATAATTAAGCACTTTCTTACAAACAAATAAAAAAAACTCCCCTAATAATTAAGTCGACTGAAAACATATTAGAAATCCTTGTTTTTCCTTAAAACCAGAACCACTTGTGAGAAAACATGCCACGTTTCTCCTTAATTAACAGCTAATGCAAGATTGTTACGTACGGATGCCTGATTTGCTACAATGTAAATACATAATTAATCAAGCAAATCTAAGTCTTTTTTTCACAAGAAGAAAAAAGAGAGAGAGGGGATCAACTTAATTAAGTACCTTGGTAGAGTAGTTTGCAATTGGGGATTAGCCGATTGGGTTAAGGATGATTAGAGAAAAGAGTGGGATTTGCATGTGTGTTCGTGGTGTCCAAATGTAGTCCTTATATATAGTGCTAGATATAAGTGTTTTTTTTTTATATTATTTTTTTGAAATTTAATTAGAAAAAGTAAGAGTGATCGAACTTCACAAAAAGATCCAAAAAAATTAATTTATGTCATGTGCTAACAATATAATTGGCTGCCCAGACATTAATTAACTTGATCGCTTAAGTAAGTGTAATCAACTGTGCTACTCAATTCCAATTTCAGTTAATCCACTTCTTCCAAAACTTTAATATGCTATAAATGAAATACATTGCTATATAACTATTGCGTGATCGTATTGAATTGAAATTGCTTATTCGTAACGCATGCAGGTGTTATTGTTACATTGAGGAGTGTGAACAATTATTTAGTGGTGTAGGTTTGAAGATGTGAGCATGGTCTTTTTTTTTTTGTGTTTAACCCTTCTTATTTCACATTTTTTTGAATTTTACAACATTTGTGCTAATTTTTTATATTAAAAGAAGTACCTTTATGTAGCTCAAGTGCTTGCAAAAGTTGTGAAATGAAACTATATATGTATGAGGTGGTAATGGTATTAATCGATTCGAAAATAAGAGGTGATTAAGTACAAAAGTGTGTAACAACCCATCGCTACGTACCTAGCTAGATGGTCGAGTCGGATGATACGGAGTGTGCAAAAAACTCGAATCGAGAATGTTGCTCCATAAACGAGCTTCTACAGTTTCCGATCCGGATTAGAGTGCCCTTGGCCGATTGAAGTAGGTGGAAGTCCTTGTTGATTTTTACTTGATAAGATAATGATACGTACTTAGTACTAAATTATAGTATTAAATTCAAGAACAAATAATGATCATGTACCAAATTATATTCAAGATCGGAGTACTCACATTCTCTAAATTCATACTTCTTCCTTTTTATTACTATAAATGAATAAATAAAGACCTTATCAATTAGACTATAGTATTCACATTATAACAATCTATACATTATAGTATTATCAAATGTGTATAGATATGATCTGCTACATTATGATATGCAATTATTCATGATCTTACTTACGAGTATCGATCACTTTTTGAAAAAGTTAAAAGGGGTTAACAACAAATAAAAAAAAAAAAAGGAAAGCAATCTTTTCTTTTCACGTAATGGACCACATGAAATCATCAACCATGATGAACTTGGCATAGTCTAAATTAAGAAAACTCCAGCTACACTTATTGGTTGCAAACATGTACTATGCATGTATTAGTAAGCTCCATTAGCACCTCGACACCTCATGCACACATGCACGTGCATTTCGATCTTACATGAAAAAGTCGAAGCAATCGGAATTTAATTAAGTAGCTAATCAAGTTTATTAAAATACATCGAATCTTCACGGGTTCTTGCTCATTTGTTTTGGTTTTAGCTCTTATATAGGTACGTACGATCATCATGTGATGATAATTAAGAGGTCTCAACATGGTCTATTTTCCAAAGTCACGTTTTGACTAGCATAATCGTTTGAGACATGCGGTGAAATTCATTACCATCCAAAAGCTTAAAATAACATAATATATAACTTTTTTTTTCATTGATCAGGAACATGGCCTAAAGCTGATCTCTCAATACTATTATAAATTTATAATTTTAAAAATAATTATTATACTCATCATGCATGAGCATGAGCATGATCCATCAAACTTGCATGCCCAAATTCCGCTCATGCATACATGACTTTTTTTTCTAAGGACAGACGGCACTCTCCCGAGCCCTCAAAGGGCGTTTTATTAATATTTAAAAAAGGGCGAAGTAGTCAACAAGCGGTGGATAGCTTGACCCCTTACATTATGAAGTAACAATAAATATATCCTCTCAGACGGCCGCGGGACACGGCGGGGCACTCAATAGATGAAGACATAAAAAGAAAAAAGAAAAAGCACTAGACACGAGACTATACACAACACGGAATAATGCATGCATAAGCGATACATCTATTAAATACTCAAGCAAAATAATGGTACATCTACATCTATCTTAACCATGCAACTCCATAAAACGCTTAGCTTTCTCATACACCTCTTTTATGTAGCTCCTAAACCTAACCAAATCCAACTTCACATTTTGCTCTTTCAAATACACATTCATCACATCCACAACCCATCCTTTTTCTGCTAGCAACTCTCTAGCATCTATGAAAACGGGGTCATCTTTTTCATATTTGCTAGACAAAGTACTCTCATTGTAGCTCAACTTATACTCCATGTACTCCATACCTAATGCCCTAGACGCCTTCCCGAAAAACAGATCTCCGAGCCACTCGAGCCCTAGTGGCGCGATTTGCACCACCACAGAGCCCGGCCTAAGGAACAACAAGTGCATAAGCCCCGCCCCGTGGGCCCCGATCAATGCATGGCTCTCGTCAATGAGCTTATACGCGTCACGCAGTGAAAATTTGTTCGACGGCTTGTAGATGACCACATCAAACCCGACCTCCTCTGCCACCTTTCGGGCCTCATCTTGGTTCAATATGACCCGCCCATCTAACCCGGTCCGGGCCACCCAAACTAGCTTCGGCCGACGTGGACCGGGCTCGTTGGGATGACCCTTGGGAGCCACCCTTAGCTCACCTTCTTGACCATAGGCGCTTCTAAGAAAGGAATGAAAGGTGGACATGGTCAAAGCTTGTGGGCTCGCTTTCGGGTCCACGGCCATGATCCCATGAGTGACGAGGCCCACTACGGCCCGATTAAAGCAATGGGCTGAAGTTTCATTCTCGAGGTTGATAATGGGGTGTTTGGTAAAAGCCCGTAAGATCTCTTCATATTTGTGGGCCCACCATCCATGGGCTTGTTCAACGACCAGGATGACGTCACGGTCAGTGAGGTTGAGGTCATTCAACGTGATGTACAACGGGAGGAAGCCGTCGGTGAAGGCATGGTAAAAGTTTCCGGCGAGCCCTCCGGCGGAGAACACGACGGCCGGAGAGTTATGGTGGACCTCACATTTTGGGCCCATTGGGCCGGATTTTAGTGTGATCTCTTTGATTGGCTCCATTATTTTCTCCTCCAACTTTCGAGGATAAGGCTTGACCTTCTCCAATGAGCTATTGCTCCCAAACCGTCCAATCGAGTAGAGAGTTGCCTTGCTTGGGTCCAATACGGTTGGGCCATTGGTCATGCAAATATCGTATCGGAAATGGGACCGGTCGCAGGTAAACCCTGGTGATTGGTCCGATTCCGTTGCTTGTATCAAAATTGTTGGACGATCATGATCTATAGTTATAACATTAATCGGTTGAAAGAACAAGGTGACTTTATGCATACCTCGAAATGTTTGAAATTTGTTTTTTCATAATATTTTATCACGGTAGATATCATTTTGAAAAAAAGAATAACAAGGCCTTGATAGTTGTCATAATAGAACAAGATTTGAGAACATACCTTCATTTGTTGATCGATTCAAGTAAAGGAGGATCTGAATCGAACTATAATGAACGGCGATCAATATGATAATTGTTAGTATCAAAATGGCGTACACGATTTTAGCCATCGACCACGAGTTCTTCGCAAATAAACCAAACGCCGTATGAGGGGACCTTTATTTGAAGATTAAGGTTGAACTCTCTGAATAAGATTGGAGAGATAGAATACAAGTTAGTCACATTGTATATGAATAAGTTCCGCTCACATTATGTATTTCTTTTGTAGGAGGAGCGGTGGTAGGTTGGTTTTTAGTGAAGTTCACAGTATGCAATAAGTAGAGTTCTAAAAATCTATCTTTGCCTAAATTAGCGTCATTTGCATTTATGGCTAATGTATAGCGCCTTTCACATGTATGGCTAATGATTTTGCTTCATGAATATACATAAGTTTCACTTCTTTAGTCAAATGAACCTTTTTAGGGTTGGGCAAAATCCAGTCCGGACCGGATTTTTGGACCGGGACCGCCGGTCCGGTCCCGGTCCATTAAAATCAAAGTTCCCGGTCCCGGTTCGGACCGGATTTTTATTAAAAAAAATTATATGAATTTTAATGTTTTATATTGTATTTTTAATATATAAGTTTCACATTTATATTATATACTTAATAATATTATACTTTTCATTAACTATATATGATTTTTTTAACAATATTATAACTTTTTTATATAAAAAATATATATTTTCATAAAAAAGATTTTTTGTTTTTAAAAAATACTAATCCGGTCCAAACCCAGACCGGATTTTCCCGTTCCGTTCTTGGACCGGCATCCCCAGCCCTAAACCTTTTCTCTTTTTTTTTGGTCGAATGAACCTTTTCTCTAAAACTGCTTTTAAAACTTTTCAAAAGAATACTATTTCTTTATTTTTTACATTTTTCAAGATAAATACAACTAGTTTTTATCCAAAAAATTCATTTTTTTTCCCAAAATCTAAACAACGGTGGTAGTATGTTCCACTAACATCACCCTCGTATAGACATACAGTATATGGTAATGGGTCGGATTTTGGGTGGATGAGCAATTTCCAAATCCTACCCGCATTATAATTTTCTTCCACCCGAACCCGATCCCACTTGATAGCATGAGTCTACCCTCACCTCTCATGGTCAAGTTCGAGCCATAAACTGTCATAAGGTATTGGGGATCGCCCTAACGGATATCTCCAAGGTGTCCAATGACTCGTAATTAAATGTGGATTGTTTTTTTTTTGGTTGAACTTAAATGTGGATTGTTTACTCGTTTTTTTTTTTACAGTATAACACTCCATCCACAAATTATGCATTGAAAAAAAAACATTTAAAGCAAATTTTATCATGTATTTTCTGGTTCTAAACAATGACAATTGCAAGTTAATTATCATATGATCGATTAACCGATGTTAAGGCATGCACCTAAGCACCTTTAATGATATTTACACATACAAATCTTAAAACAATTAATTCGCAATATATGAACACAACATTTCGTCAATGCTATACACATAGAGCTTCGGAGTTGAACAAATATTGTAAAAACACATATTTGAGTTAGTATTAATTCATGTAAGCATAGGAAGTAGCATTGACAATCAAAGCAGAGATCAATTGAGGTTTCTCATAGGGGACGTCGTGATCGTTGTAGATTTCGACGACTTCGCATGGCTGCCAACGTTTTATCATGTTGTCTTGACTCCGGGGCGGTATAGCCCGGTCCAAACTCGTCTTGATGTAGACTCTCGGCACGTTGTCGGCTGAGCTTTTCTCCGCATCCTTAGTGAAGTTGGTGCTAACAATGACTCGAAATGGGCCCGGGCGTTTCATCAACTTCCTCAACGAGTCACCCTACATAAAGCTTCATTGTCAAAAATTAACGCTTGCATTAAAGTGTGTGCAAATGAATCACGGGTATAAGACCACGGACTTAATTTCACATCTTCTCTCATGCCATCTTTTGACATTATGTAAATTCAACGAGATTTCATTCTAAAACAAATTGATAACAATGATTCGAAATGGGCCCGGGCGTTTCATCAACTTCCTGAACGAGTCGCCCTACCTAAAGCTTCGTTGTCAAAATTAATGCTTGCATTAAAGCCTGGGGGCTATAAGACTGCGGAGTTTCACATCTTCTCTCATGCCATCATTTGACAATATGTAAGTTCGATGAGATTTCATCTTAAAACAAACTGATAACAAGAAAAGTACTCCACCGACTTTATAACAATATGTAATACCTCTCTGAGAGTTATTATTGGGACGACCGAAGACCCCACCAATGTTTTACTGAAACACGTGGGTGGGGGAACGGTTGGACATGAGTTGTTGCATTTGGACTCGCTAAAACCTGGTATTCCCTATCCATGTAAACAAAAACTAATCAAAGTGAAATATAGCTATTTGATGTTCTCTTAGATTATCAAATCTGTTTTTTGAAATTTTATTTTATTTTTCTTAAAAAAAGGGAAGCTTTGGAAAAATATAGGTTCTTTAATAATCATTAAAAACTCTTTACTCTTTTGAGAAAGACAAAAATTGGCCTTTAAGTAAGAATCTATTTGGATCGTTGGACATAAGTCATTATAATACACAATGTCCGACGATCCAAACAAACCATTAGAGGGGAAAAAAGGCTCCACTCGACATATCTACCTTTTTAGTTAGCTTGAGTTTTTTCGCAGATTTTCGGCTAGCGTTTTAAGATTCTACCCTTCCCTAAATTGTAAATTTTTAGCTAAAAGCGATTTTAAAAAAACGCTCCAACTAGCTTAAAAAAAACATGTCAAACGGAGCCTAAAAATTCACACTATCGGGAGGGGTAAATTTTTGACACTCTAATTGAAAAGCTACGAAAAAACTCAAGCTAGCTGAAAAGCTAGATATATAAGCCGAACGGAACATATGACAAACTAGTGAAACTTACATCTTGGAGATCATCACAAGTTATGTACCCAAACTTAAGCATTGTAGCAGAGATGTAGACTGCAACATGGACTTTGTCGGCATAATGGTGTAGGATTTTGGTGAGGCTAATGCCGGCGGCGCTGTGGCCTACCAACACCACCTTCTCCTTCTTGGGTAAGCTAGACATGAACTGGTCCAACGGCTCATTGTATTGCTCGAATGTCTCGATCTTGGAGATGTCGGTTATTTCTTGACCCGACGCTTTGAAGTCGAGAGTCTTGACGGTGTAGCCGAGCGACTCGAGGATGAACCGAACCCTAAACCAATTCCATGCACCGCCCGTGAACCCGTGAACTAGCACCACCCTTGGCTTGTTCTCCGGAGGGTAGGTCGACTTCTTGCACGATGCTGCCTCGGTTGAGTAATGTAATGCTGTTTAATTTAATTGCCAAAGAATACGAGTTCAGTTTTCATATATCGGTTTTTCTATTGTGTGCTTTAAGGGCACATTATAAGCATACTAGATAAGAAAACTAAACCCTAAAGAAGAAACAATGAACCCGTCACCAAAATAGATTGTGTGTCCTAGGGGCTGACAATAGAAAATTTCTTCATATATTTACTCCTGAAGGTCCTAATACGTCATTTGGAGCTCATTATACCACGATGAAATTATCTCATTAGACCATTAGGAAAGAAGTGAATGTCTGGTTAGATTTTGGGAAATGGTCCATAGCAGTCTTCTAAAAATCGGTTTAGGCGCCCGTCTAGGCCCCGCCTAGGCGCTAGACGGTGCCTCACCGTCCCGACTAGGCCCTAGGCGGTTGGCTGGGCGACTAAGTGGGCTAAGCGAGCACCTAGGCGGTCTGGACGGGCGCCTAGGCAGTGTAGGCGGGCGCCTAGGCGGCTAGGCTAGTTGGTTAGGCGGTCTAGGCGAGCCCCTAGGCGGTTGGGCTAGTTAGTTAGGCGGTCTAGGCGGGCTCCTAGGCGGCTGGGCTAGTTGGTTAGGTGGTCTAGGCGGGCCCCTAGGCGGCTTAGACGACCTCCTAGGCGAGCTGGGCGGGTCTAAGCTAAGGCTAGATGGGGCTCTAGGTGTCAATTTATACATAAATATTAAGAGGAGATTGTTTTTTAATCTATATTCTCACCAAATAAGAATAATAATATTATATTTCCAATAACTTATAAATCCGCCTAGGCCCCATCCCACCGCCCAGCTTCCGCCTAGCGTTTTTTAGAACACTGGTCCATAGTTATGTAAGCGTGGTGTCTTATTGTTACTATTTTTTTTTTTGGTGTGAGGGCATCATTAGTGAGAGTTGAACCGGTGGCTTATGCACCTTGAAATGCCCGAAAACGGTTTGTTGTTATTATTAAGGAAGGGGTCTTTGTGATACTAAAACATGACTAAAATTAGTCTACTCTAAAAGATAACGGGAGATTGTTTAGAATTTCAAATGAGATTACTATGGGTATAAACTTCAATGTTTGAGTGGTCGAATTCAAGTAATTTGAATGTGAATTGGGTTTGAATTTAATAAATTCTAACTGAAAACCAACTCCTACCAGAAAACCCAAAACCCCGTGAGCGTAAAAAAGAATTGACATTCCAATTTTTTTTGAAAATCATGGAATGATAAAGTATTTTCTACGAAATGCATGAAATTAGAAAAATATTTTTTGCATATAAACAAAAAAAGAAGACAATAGTTTCGACCAAAAAAAAAAAGAAGACAATAGTAGATACAAATTATTACACATAAATCTTAATATTTCTTAAGAAAATAACAAGGCTAACATAAATCTTCTTTGAACAAAGACAAGAGTAGATACAATAATTTAGTTTGGTGTTGATGATGGAGGGTTCTTACATAAAAGGGTGATCACAACAAACATTGTGGCAACAAATCTCGACATATTTGTTGGGGAATTCTTTTGGGCTAATAAAAACCTCGTCATTTTGCAAAGAAAAGAAATCAGGATATTGTAAGTAGGCTTTATATATAACCTGCATTTGGAGAAGAATTAATTAAGCGACTCAAACCATGAATTTGCTTACGACAAATAGCCAATGGATGTGCAAGCAAACACTAATTATACAAAGTTAATTTGAAATTAGCGAAAATGACAGAGAGAAGGTAAATTATAACTAGAACCAAAAAACCATTATTGGCGTCCCTTGGAAATTTGGAATCACTAAATTAAGATAATTGTATTTTCTTTTGAAAATGTTATCAACGTTGGAAATTTGGAGGTAAACAAACCTATTTTATAATTCCTTAATTTCTTGAGTTTTATATCCATAGATTACTTTTATCGTCTATTTGAACGATTATACCTCTAAAAATAATACCTGAATGTCTTCAATTTAACTTTGGTGACCAATACTTTCACCAAAATAATTACTCTTATATTAGTGATTAGTTTTATGATGAAACGTACTTTATTTGACCTATATATGTATTATATTAGACTTGTCTCCTTCATTTAACTCTCATGGCTAACAAACTCGTCACTATTTTATTTTAGTATTCGTATTTAATTACATTATTAATTTTTTTATATTATTAATTAGTTTTATGATGAAATTTCATTTGACCCACTTACATATGTATAAGGCTCATCTCCTTCATTTGACTTTCATGACTAATAAATTTGAGTATTTGACATCGCCCCAATTAACAAGATATAACACATAGTTTATTTACCCTGCACTCCCATCGACATAGTAGTACAGGTCAACGAAAAGGCCAAGACCAAGGTAAAGAGTCATTTTTTAATCCTTTCAACTTTTATTGACTATTTGTTGCTTTCTATTCAATCAAACTCATGTAAGATTAGTGGTAATTATGCTAGTTAAATAATTACGGAGTATACTACTCTTACATCTTGAAACATTTATTTGAGGATATTAAAAGATAATAAATGTGTGGTAAAAACTAATATTGACATCTTTTGACTAAACATGGACATCAAGGAGTTTCAAAAAAATTAGTTGTATCTTTAATTACCTGAACCGGGTACAAACCAATTCGGTTCTCATCTTGATCATGGTTTGTTTGTTGAACCGGCTCCAAAAATATTGGCTGATATTGTGGATATTAGAAATGTCGGATAAATGGATGAACACCAAATCCATTGTATTGATTCATTTGATCAAGAACATTCGTCACTTAAGTGCAAAGAACATTGCACTTCAATAACATTTGGGTAAATTATATTGCTCAATTAAGTTGTAAATCAAGCCTTCGAACATTTAGTCGATCGGTTAAGCCTCTAGGGTAGTACCCAGAGGTCTCCGGTTCGACTCTCATGGGTAGTACCCTCGATTAAAAAAAAGTTGTAAATTAGAAAACCATCAACTATTAATTGAGATCAATAATCATGTAAACGAAGAAACGGCCTTGAGGAGAAACCCCGAGAGAAGAAGAGGGCTAGACAGGAGAGGAGAATGGTCGGTGTCAATCTCATACAACTCCGCCGGCGGCCACCGCCTTATCATCGCCTCTTGTTGCTCCGGCTTCAGCACCGAGTCTCGTTTCGTCTTTATAAACACCCTCGGAATCTTTTCCGATGACTCCAACTCCGATTCCGACACCTCGAATGAGGTCAATAGGGCTTTGACCGGGCTTGGCCTTGCTAGTAACTTTGTTAGCGCCATGTCCTACATACCAACATTGATTGTATAATAACGTTAATTTCGAATTAATATGATTTTGTGTTTGGGTCGACACGATAATTATAATGCAGGATTTAATATCATTATGGTGGTAATCCAAACTTATTCTTATAAACTTTGTGATAAAAATAGATACTAAAATATAAAGATATGGAAAAAGAATGTTTTAATCTTGACCATTCATTTGTAAATCGAGGGTCATTATCTCTCCAGCTATACTTATTTTAAAAGCTAAATAAATTTAATTATGTAATTCTATAATTGCAAAAATGGGGAATTTGTTATATAATATCAAATACCTCAAAAGAACATATTTGGTTGATCAAATTGGGAGCTTCTTCGAGGTTGATATGGGCAGTTGTTGATGAGGGTTCACTTGTGAAACCATGCTCTGAAAATTGTGGTACTCCCTGAATTATTTTTAGTAGTTAATATCAAATTTGAAAGTTCAATAGAAAATATTGCATAGTGATTAATCATGCACCATTGGACCAAGTCATAAAATATGCAACCATTACAATGAATTTTTCGACCTCTTCATCTACCAGACATATGCGTAGGAAATCGAATTATTTCCTTACTAAAAAAACAAAAGAGCAAAACTGAAACTTACAATTTTGAGATCCTCAGGAGTTTGGAAACCAAACTTAAGCATTGTAGCAGCAATATAAATCACCATTTGAATCTTATTAGAATACTTGTGAAGAGCCTTTGTCACACTTATTCCTCCAGCACTATACCCTACCAATACAACCTATTGAAACACTCAAACACACCAAAAACAAACACAATTAAATCTAAAACCACCACTAAAAAGTAATTATACATTCAAATTAAGCCATGATCTTCGTTTGTGAGTTAATTATTTTACCCTCTCATCCTCAGGCAGAGCAGCCATGAACTCGTCCAACGGCTCATTGTACTCGTCGAACGACCGAATCGTGATGCCATCAGTCGGGTCGACCCCGCACCCTCGAAGATCAAGACATGTGGCCTTGTAGCCAGAGCAGGTCTCCAACAAAGGCTTGATCTTGAACCAAGACCAGGCTCCTCCACATAGCCCATGTATCAGCACAAAATGTGGCTTTGATGGCGCTTTCGCATTTTCGCACTTTCCTCCCTCCATGGCTGATCTTGATCGAGTTCTTTAACTATAGGATGTATGTTGAATTCTTGATCTATCACCCCATTTATAGCCCAATTCTGGATCTCTTTTTATGGTTATAAATCAGAAAATGCGTTATGTATCCTGAATTTGACACTTTATTTTCTTGTGAACTTGGCAAGTTATCAAGTGGGTAGTGCATTTTACAATCAATTGGAACAAGCACCTTTCCCAGATTCTTGAATCCTTTGTATTGTTAATTGTATTGAAGATCTGGATTAGAAGTGGAATTTCTGGAAATTAATGCCTTTCATAATCAATGCATTGCACCAACACGTATTAGAGAAAGTGTTATGTACATTATACATGATCTTTTATTGCCCAAATCCATGCACTTTTTCCTCATCTATATCACATATGTGCTTTGTTTTTGTGGCATATACAATGGCCTAAAAGCAAGATAAATATATGCATGTTCCTGATCAATTATATGTGTACCCACCTCTTCCTCGAGCTCTTCGATTGGAGGCGATCGATACACGCTGGTCTTGAAGCATGTTTAAGTTGGGAGCTAGCAAACGAGTGTATCGGTCGAAATACAACAGTTGCTTCAGCAAAAGCGCGAATTCTCTAGGAAACCTTAGTCCGTATGATTCGCTAACCCGCACCTGCACAATGGATTCAGCTTTCAATTTTCGTTCCTCGATACCTAAGGGCTCGTTTGGTTCAGCTTTCGGTTATTCGGTCACCTTAATCTATGATATATGATACTAGTCACCTTTATCTACAAAACTCTCAAATAAATGGTGTTCCTGATACTTAGATTTTAGTTTTGAAAAGAACTGGAAGCTAAAAAATGAACTAAACGAGCTCTAAGATGATCATGAACCCGAGAGTAAGGAAGTTTAGTTGCATTTTATATCATCTAGGTGACTCAAAATTTGCAAGAAGGCAAAGAAATGTTCAGATGATGTAGTTTAGAGAAGCTCACCAAATCAAGAAACAGGGCATTCATCTGCCTCTCATCAACCAGTAAACTAGCAGAGACAGCAGCTGAATTTGTACTAGCTCCTCTTGCGGCTGCGACAACGATTTCTGTATCCAAATCCTGTCAAAGAACAAACCGATATAACTTGAAGAGAGAGATTCAAACTACTAAAAACACATTTCTCATGAATACAGGCAATTGACTTCTACACAAATCAGAAGCATCATGTAAGTATAGCTTGCCTGTATAGATGAAAATATCTTTCGTAAATCATTTGCAAAGGCCTTAGAATCTATGTCCCGGCTTGTAGCACCCATTTCTATTAAAGCAGTTGCCATTGGTTCATATTCTTGCGAAGCAAGCGATGACAAGAATACTTCCATTGCAGCCCATGTTTTTGGTGATATGCGTCCAACAATGCCTAGGAAAAAATGTAACCTTAAATAAGACCAACTTGAAATAGACCATCAGAACAGTCTACAAATGATTAAATTTCAAAAACACAATTTGCAGTTTATAAAATAGATCATCAAACATGTTTTATTAAAAGCAAAGGAACCGGTTCAGCCATTACCAAAATCAAGAAACCCAATACGTCCATCACGTAGCAGCCAAAGATTACCAGCATGAACGTCTGCATGGAAGCTCTCACAAGCAAGCAAACTGCCAAACCTGAATTGAATCTCCCAGAAATGGAAGTTAAACATTGGGAGTCGAGTTCAAAATGGACAACAGTTTTTAGTGAGAAGATTAAAAAGGGTTCTTAATCTCACCAGACATTCAGAGCTGTTATAAGACTGGTCTCTGGACTGGCAACAAGCGAATTTATCGAGTCTAGGTCAGTCAGAGGAACTCCATAAAGCCTTTCCATAGTTAGAACTCTTCGGCTGCTGCAATGGCGATACACCATTGGAGCTGTAGCCTGTCTCGTGAGCCCCATGGTCTCCAAGTAATTCCTAAATGACTCGATGTTTGTAGCCTCCTTATTGAAGTCAACTTCTTCTAGCATCGACTCTCTAATGTCTTTCACAATTCCAACCTAAAACGAGAGATGAGTAAGGTCTCTAAATTTGAAGTGTAGAATCTAGTGGCAATTCTGAAAGAGCCTTAATTTACCAGGGAAGTACGCCTGAGTTCAGGGTTCAAGAACTCCAAAATACGAGCAACAACATAAACAAAGTTCAAATCAGCCACTAGAATATCTTCAATCCCTGGCTTCAAGACCTTTATCACTACATCCGCCCTGGAGCTTTTTAGCCTTGCACCATGAACCTGAGAGATGATTTCCTTAAATACACGAAATGGAGAACAAATTACACAAAACATGAAAAACCAAAAGACCTGTGCTATTGAGGCTGATGCAATTGGCACTGGATCGACATACTCATAGACACTCTCAATTGGTCTTCCCAGATCTTCACGCAAGATTCTTTTGATATCTTCAATCGGGACAGAGGGCGCTTTATCGAAGCATTTCTGAAATTCCTCAACATATTCTGCTGGAAAAAGTGTAGGTGCTGATGCTATGAACTATCAAATGCAAAGTTAAACTTGCATCAATTATTACTGACCAAAAACAGCATAAAACAAGAAGGGTTTATCCTGATGAATAGAGCTCAGATTGCACAAAACAGGAAATGACTACCTGACCCAATTTGATATAGGTTGCGCCCATTCGTTCAAACAATCTCCTCAAGTAACGAGGGGAGAGTGCTCCAACTTGCATGTCAGTTGGTATGCTAGACATACTTGCATTCTGCATTATTATCATTCATGAGTTAAGACCAACTATCCAATACGAGCATCAAAAACCAGCGTTATAGTGGGCTACAATAATACCTTGGATGCATCTGCTAACCACTCACTGCCAACCCCAATCAAGGCCTGAATCCCTTGAGAAAATCTCAAGGCTCCACGAGGACCGGTGTTTATCGAGGTCTGGACTATATCTTCAACCAATTTAGGCAGGTTTTGAACACTATCTGAACCAAACCATGTCATCACAGGCAAAGGTTGTTACTCTAGTGTAACAGAAAGCATTGGAGGATACATCCAGAAAGCAGAATACCTTGAAGACGTGATGTAAACAAATCCTGTGTCTGGGAATACTGAGCAAGAACACTCAACCTAGTCGATCGATTATTGAGCTTCTTTGACCAGCTCGAAATTTCCATGGCCTTCAACTGTACAATTGAATTCCGTTTTTCATGAATTCGCGCACAGAAATACCAAAACGGAAGCGAAATTAAAGGATCTAAGCATTCAATTGACTTGAATTCATAATCCTAAACCTAATCGATCTATTATTGAGCTTCTTTGACCAGCTCGAAGTTTCCATGGCCTTCAGCTGTACACTTGAATTCCGATTCCTTTTTCACGAATTCGCGCACAGAATACCACAAACGGAAGCAAAATTGATGGATCTAAGCATTCAATTGACTTGAATTCGTAATCCTAAACCTAATTAGTAGCTAAACCTAATTTGAAACAAGAGGGGAACAATTAGGGATGCGAGAGCGAACAAAGAGAGAGTACGTACCTGTGGAGGTAAGCGAGTGTAAGGAGAACATGATTTGAAGGCGATAATCGCCATTTCTGCTCTTCTTCGCCGGCGCCGGTGACGATTATAGAGACCGAGCTTTGGGCTCTGGCTTTATACGCCGATGAGTGAAGTCGTGAGCTACAGAATGCCACGTGGCCATACTAATTTCTGCGTATGAAATTTTTTTGGGAGGTGAATTTACAAAACCCCCCCTTAAATTCTACCTTATTTCGGAAAACCATCCCTAGATTACAGTATAGCACAAAACTACCCTCAATTCTGTTGTGAAAGGAACCATTCATGCCCTCCTAACGCTTGAACGTTATGATGTTTACTCCGTTGTGATGTTTGAATGTGAGGGTGGAGATGTTAGAACAATGAACGTACATCCTCGAACAAGTCGATTGTTTCGGAAGCAAAAGCAAGCTAGTGCTTTTCGAGTACGTTGGCATGCGTGCAATCTTGGTGGATTCGTATAGGTCGGGCATGAAGTTGTGGGTGATGGAGGAGCATGGGCTGTCTACATCGTGGATGAAGCTTTATACGCTTTAGTCGGGTCTACTTGAATTCGAACCTAATTGCTCGTAAGTCGAACCACATCCAAACTATAACTCAGGCTACAAAGCAAATAAACGAAAAGTTCTCAAGGACATTAATCTCGATCATAAGATCTAATTTCTAGACATTAATCCAAACATTCTTAAGAGCAAGAACAACGACCAAAATTACTCTATAAATTCGTTAGAGGACGACAACAACAACATTTATCCGGACATTGTCCTCGTAATCACAAATCTTGTTCGTTTGAACAAATGTGCCCTAACTTGTGAGTTGTCATTTGTGACCGTTGAACTAGAACAACAAACAACATCTTAATTTTTATTCCAAAAACACCCTTCATAAAGCCTAAAAATTTCCTAAAGCACCCTAATCTTCCCGGATTTTCCAACTCTGGGCTCAACGGACTCAAAATCCCCAAACCGGCAAAATCCGCGAAACCACCACCTCCTCTTCTCCATTGATTGTTCAGCCTCCCGCTTCTATTTTCAGGCAATTTCTCCCCCCCTTGTGAAATTGGAGTCTCAAAATTTTACTTCTTTTCTGCAAAGTTCCCTTCTTTAGGTTGTTGGGTTCCGACCGTTTCTTGGCCTTCTTTCCGCATTGCATTCTGGTTCATTTCAGTGAACTTTTGTGGGTGACAATGCTCAGTGATTAGGGTTTTATTTTGGCGGGGATTGACCATGGCTAGGAAGAAGAAGAAACCCCATAGGTCAGTTAGGGTGTCTGAAAAGAACGGTAAATTTGACAACCCAGATGAGTCAAGTACTAATGATTTGAAAGCAAGTGAAGAGGTTGAAGAAAAACCCTATTTCGTCAATGTTGATAGGGTTGGCTGGGATGCTAGTGAGCATAGGGATTTGTCTGAAATCGCTCTTGTTAATTTGAATGTTATGCAAGGGTTCATTGGGTATGAGCTCACTGAGGAGTTTTATCAGGATTCGAGTTGTAGTCTGAGGTTTCGGGTGTCTGGTGTCGATGAGCATGCGAATCGAATGGCGATTGGGAAATGGCCAATCTTTTCTTTAGAGCAGGTTTATTTGGAGTTAGGGTTAAAGAGGGAATTGGATGGTGAGGAGGGTTTTGATGTGATTGTCAGTGGGTGTTTTGATGGACCTGATGATGGTGTTTCCGGGCTCTTCCACTTGGTCAGTGTGCGGTTTTTGACGCTGAGGCCGGTTTTAGGTGTTAAGTTGATGAATGGTAGTTCTTCTCTTAGATTAAGAGCTGAGATACTTGAGGGGGCGTTTGATGCTTGTGACTCGATTTTAGAGAGTTCGAAGCAGCTTTGGAGAAAGAGCATGATGAATGTCATGGCTTGGCTGCGGCCCGAGGTGACCACCTCAGAGGCTAAGTATGGAGTTAGTTTGTCAAGAGATATGGAGTTTGTTGCAGAGGGAGATGGTGGTGATTATAAGAAGGGTGCGAGATTTGAAGTTGCTAGATTTTATGAAGCTATCAAACCACCAAAGTCGGTACTGAGTATCTTTGTTTCTGTTTCGTGTGAATGAATACGGTGGATCTCTTTCTTATTTTGTCTACTTGTTTGCCATATGTAGAAATTATCCAATGTTGGAAGATGAATTACCTGATTTGATTACTGAGCTCAGACCTTATCAGCGTCGGGCAATTCGCTGGATGGCAGAAAGGGAGAGAAAAGCTTCTGGTGTGCTGGAGAATCACCAACATTCACCTTTATGTCTTCCTGTTGAGCTCTTGGATACCAGTTCCTATGTCTTTTACAATCCATTTAGGTGAGTCTTGCGTTGTTTTAACACTTGTCATTTACTGTATAGTTCTTTATTGCCTTTTTCGGAAGTTGCAATATCTTTAGACATAGGAAGTTTAGAGATATTTCTTTTTTACTTCTTTGGCATGTATTTAAAAGTTTTCTTCAGCAAAACTAGCTGACATGAGTCATGATGCTAGTTGGCTTCTTAAGAATTGCTTTTTAAGGCTTATTAGTCCATCGTCATGAAATGACTACGGGAGCAGTTTGGTTCAAATTCACATATTTGGTTGATAAATCTTCTTTACTTGTGGAATGAGCCAAGCCTGTTGGAATCAATTATTCTAAATTAAACAACTCACTTCACGGTGGAGGCTGAGATCATGGTCAAAAGAACTTTATATATGAACTGTGGATGAGCATATTTTTTGGTAGATCCATGTATTTGGTGCATTTTATTGGTGAAGTTAAAGTCATGGTTTAATTTGAGAGAATTTTTTCACTAGATTAAAGTTGGATTGCTGAAACTAATCACAATTCATTATGTTTCCATCTCTTAGTGGAAGTTTTTCAATCCATCCTGAGAGCCCCTCATCTCATGTCTTCGGTGGTATTCTTGCTGGTAAGCCTGCTTGCTGTTATATGTGTGCTCATCTTCTCAACTAATTAGTTAGTGTGCTCGAGCATTGACATCGAGATGAATCTACTTGCTACCTATAGAAATTTTCATGGTTTTAATTCTCGTTCTTTCTTGATACATTTATGCTTCAGATGAAATGGGTTTAGGGAAAACGGTGGAGCTGCTTGGGTGTGTGTTTTCTCATCAGAGGTCAGCATCTGAAGCTAGCTGTTTTTCGGACAATGTGTCAGATAATAACCATGAAAATATTGGTCTCAAAAGAGTGAAGATGGACCGTGTTGAATGCGTATGTGGTGCAGTGACTGAAAGCATCAAATATAAAGGGCTGTGGGTGCAGTGTGATATCTGTGATGCCTGGCAGCATGGAGATTGTGTTGGTTACTCGGCTTCTGGAAGACAGGAGAAGTCTAAAGAAGCTATCTCAGAATCAGCAAAAAGGAATAATAAAAGAAAGAGAAATGCTGAAGATATTGCAATAACGGACGATGAATTCATCTGCAGATTGTGCTTGGAATTGATTCAAGTGACTAAATCTCCAGTTGTTTCTGGTGCAACCCTTATTGTTTGCCCCACTCCAATAATGCCCCAATGGCATGCTGAAATAATTCGGTACATTTATTTTTTCTTGGATCTCTTTTATTTTTAGATGTTGTTTATCACCTCTAAGTAACAAAGGAAGTAGCCACTTCAGGGATTTTAGATTGACTACTGAGTATTTATGTTTATTGATAATCCCCCACTTTTTTCAAACAGTGTAAATGTATCATTTCTGGAGCATCAAAGCATAATTTTATGAATACGAAACATATCAGCTGATTGAATTTATGTTTTCTAGAAGCATGTTGTATATACCGGCATTTTAAACAATGTAGAAATTAGAACACTCTGTTTCATATTCATTTGATTGTTTGAATTCTGTTAATTCATGCAGTCATGCAGAACCAGGGTCCTTGAAAACTGTAATCTACGAAGGCATGCGAGAAGCATCTCTTTCAGAATCACATGCTTTAGGTGTGGGTGAATTAGTTGATGCTGATATTGTATTGACAACATATGATATATTGAAAGAGGATCTTTCTCATGACTCTGAAAGGCATGAAGGAGACCGTCGCCTGATGAGATATGAAAAGAGGTTTCTACAAGATCCTTTTCTTTTCCCTTTGTGCTGACGCCTACTTCTCTAATCATTTTGTTGACCTAGATTGATATTAATTGTTATCAAACTGTTCAAAAAGATAACTATCTCTAATATATTGCACAAAAACATTATCTTATCTAATAGTTGCTCCAAAGATGCAATGTTGAACTGACAATGAGCTAAATGGTAACTTCCATTGTCATCTTGTGTGAGATTTAGATAAGGATTAGTTTCTTGTAGTATTCCCTCTAATGAATAAATCATTAACATGTCATAGATATCCTGTTACTCCAACACCTTTAACCAGAATATTCTGGTGGAGGGTCTGCCTGGATGAGGCTCAAATGGTGGAGAGTAGTGCTGCTGCTGCAACAGAGATGGCTCTTCGGTTACATGCAAAGCACCGTTGGTGCATAACAGGGACTCCTATACAGAGCAAACTTGACGATTTATATGGTCTTCTCAAATTTCTAAAAGCTAGCCCGTTTGATGTCTTGAGGTGGTGGACTGACATCATAAGAGAGCCTTATGAGGTGCGTGCTTTGTCATGGGGGAGTCGTGAACTGTTTGGTCTTATTTGTGCATGATCATTGGTTATAGGCAAGATAATCTTAATACTTTTCAATAGTTTTGAATGTCTTCTTATCAAAAGACAGAAATGTAGCTGTGAAAAGCTGTATAAACTCTCCGTCAAGGCTTGTTCTGAAAAGGTTTACCTAGTGAAATAACTTTTTCTATCTCGTATTGGCCATTATGATCCTTGTGTAAAGTAAAATGAACGTCTTGCCAATGGATTAATTTAATCAAATGAACTCTAGGTTGAATAGGGTTAAAGGGTTTTATTTAGCTGTATTTTTTCTATTCAAAGATAAAGGGAGCAATAGCATAGTAGAGGCCTTCACAATGCCTTCCATTATATAAGCCTTTGTTACACTCATTGAGCAATTATCTTTGATCTTTCAAATTCCAATAATGGGAATAAATGTGTTTTTTTAATTTATATTCCATGATGTGAAGTTCCTACTCCTTTTAGTTTTCATCACTACTCTCATAGTTCAGTTCTAAGCCTACTATGTCATTGTATCTTAGGTAGGCACCGGGACAGTGGAAAGGTTGTTACAAAAATCTAATCTTGCAACCTTACATTGCAGAGGGGTGATCCAAGGGCAATGGATTTCACACATCGTTTATTTAGACAATTAATGTGGCGCTCCTCAAAGGAAAGTGTTGCTGATGAGCTCAAGCTTCCTCCACAGGAAGAATGTTTATCTTGGCTATCTTTTTCAGCAGTAGAAGAGGTCTTTTATCAGAGACAACATGATTCATGTGTCGCTATTGCCCGTGAAGTGCTTGAAAGTCTAAAGACTGATATTCAGAAACGAAATGATGCAGGTTATTTCCCGTGCTTAGTGAATGAGACAAATAAGAAAAATTCAAGTTCAATGCTTTAACCTTTGATATTTTTTTAAAAGGTGATGCTTCTGACATTGTCATAACTCATCATGAGGCGTCGAAGTTGCTGAATTCACTCTTGAAGCTTCGTCAAGCTTGCTGCCATCCTCAGGTGGGGAGTTCTGGGCTGTGCTCGATTCAACAGGCTCCAATGTCCATGGATGAAATACTGTCGGTAAGCTTAGCATAAAGCAATTAACTTATTTTTGAAATAAATTAGTCCGAGCCTATCGAATAACTGTAGTTCATTGAGGATTTCTCTTTTTAGGTTCTTGTAAGCAAGACAAAAGTAGAGGGTGAAGATGCTCTCAGGAAAGTGGTGTCTTCGTTGAACGGACTAGCGGGAATAGCTATCATTCGTTCAGAGCTGTCTGATGCTGTGCAATTGTACAAAGAGGCATTAGCTCTAGCAGAGGAACATTCTGGGGAGTTCCGCTTGGATCCTTTATTGAACCTTCACATACATTATAATCTTGCGGAGATTCTTATGTCACCTGTGCACAATTTAAGCCCATTACATAATAAACATAGTACAAATGGAAGAGACACAATTGAGGAAGGCGTATCTGATAAGATACCTAATGACTTTCGGGCTGAGCAAGAATGTGATAAGGAGCCTGATGTACAATGTAGAACTATTAGTAGTGAGAATCTTCGAAAAGAATGTGAAACTATAAAGGAGAAGTATTTAGTTGTATTTTACACAAGATTATCACAGGCTCAACAGGATTTCCAAAAGGCATATACGCAGGTACATTACTATCATAATCTGCTGTAGTGTGATAACATTTCACTATGTTAAATGGCTATTACTTTCTTTGTTTTTCCTTACATTGGTTGCATTGTATATTTAAATGATACCCCCAATGTTATCTCAGGAAATGTTGCAATGATAAAATATAGTTTTGGAATTTTCTTACAACTTAGAGATTCATGCTTTCTGCTCTTAATAGCCTCTTTTGCAGATAAATCTAAGTATGCCTATTTTTTTGCTGTAGCTGTCCTCCCATCACCATTATCTTTTTGGTTGCAGGTTTCGGATGCATACAAGAACAAAAAACGCCACGAAACCTGGTGGTTAGAAGCACTACATAAGATTAAACAGGACAAAGAAACTGTAAACGAGTTGACAAGTAAGCTTGAGAATGCTGTTTTAAGTAGAGATGTTTCAAAGTCTTCAAGAAGTGCACCTCAGTGAGTGTGTGAATCTTTTTATCTTTCCTAAAATTGCTCTCATGTGCATTTATTCAAGGAAAATTGCTCTCTAGCTTTTTCCTTTACACAAAAATTTCTTGCCTGAGGGGACATACACTCAGAGTGATGTTCTCCCTTTTACATTAGCTATCTTTAAGAACCTCATTTGTGTGTCTAGGGACTTCCCTCCTTGAAAAAAAATGATCTAAAATTGAGAGTAAAATAGTTGTCACCATATTAATGAGAAATAGCAATTGGAATAAGAATGAAATGAATACTAATTGCATGCAGCTCTGTATACGTGCCATTTTTGAGGAATTAACTCTAAAGAATCTCATAAAAAGCTTCTGCCTTTAATAGTACAATAACAATTCCAACTGTCTCACTATGCTACCTCTTTTCTGATCAATCGTTGATTCATTTCTTTTTATTTTTTTACAGCCTTCGGAACATCACCTCTCTCGAATACCATCTTCAGACGGGCTTGGATTCACTAGAAAAGTCACGGAAAACTCTTCTGGATCGATTACTTGAGTTAGATCAGACAATGGATCACCCTAGAGACGAAGATGTGGAGCGCATTCGATACTGTCCAAAGTGCTATGACAATATGGATGGTAAATTATGTGTTCACTGTGAAATGGATGATCTGTTTGAGGTTAGTTATCCAATTAAGTGTTGAAAGTCCTGCACCTTTGGCATAATTATTCTCTAACACCTCTTGTTTATATCTTCATTTTGTGTAATCTTAGGATTATGAGGCTAGGCTCTTTCTTTTGAAAAGGGACTCTAATGGGAGAAGTGTTGTTTCTGCTGAGGAAGCAATCAATAATCTACATAGGCAAAAATCAGAATTTAGTCAATTCATTGGGAACTTGCCAGAAAATAACAAGACTCCTTTGGCAGCAGGAGCTAAGAAAAGAGAGTTCGGAAAGAAACTAGAGGTAATACTGATGCTTTAAATCGAAACATTTTGTATTACATGTAATGTTGTAGTTAGAGGCCTTGTTTCCTCAAGTTAACTTATGTAAGTACCATAAAAAAATAGGTCTCAAGAATGCCGTCCGAGCTAGAGATAATCTTGGGAGTTCTAAGAGGCTATTTCAAATCTCAATTAGGAAGAGAGGGTACTTCAGCTGCTACTAAACACCTTCTTCTTCTCGAGGTGAGGCCTGTTTATTGATGAATAGTGATTAATCGGGTTGGTTTCAACGTGTTCATTTTGCATTAGTAATATGTTCCTTTTGATGGTAAAGAGCATGAGAAAGGAGTATCCACTTGTAAGATCAGTGGCAACCGCTCAAGCACAAATTCTTCGTGCTCATGATGAAATCAAGATGGCAACCTCACGTCTACGCCTGAGACACAAGGATGATGACAATTCCATTGATGCTATCAGCCTTGAAGAGCTTGATATTGCAAGTGTGGAGAATTCCAGTGAGAAATTTGTAGCGTTGGGCTCACTATCAAGAATAAGAGGGAAGCTTCGCTATTTACAGGTACTGCTATGATATCATTCATGGAAAAAATAATTTTTCCAGCATGAAAACCTTTAACCGTGTTATGTCCTTGGTTCCCGAATTGCCCATTTTCTTACCTGAAACAAATTCTTTGTCGATTTGTCAGTTCTTTATCTTATGATGGGTGTTAGTGTTATGCTCCAAAATTCGTTCTTGTCTCTTGTTTTTCTCTCTTTCTGCTCAACAAATCCACCTTGATTCAAAACAGTGGTTAGTTGATGAATTTAATTTTATTTCTGTAGGGATTGGTAAAGTCGAAACAGAAAACAGAAGCAGAGAGAGACAAAGAAGACGACGATGCGCCACAGGTCTTGCCTCATACACCAAGAGAAAATGATACCAAAGTCGATGATGAAATCTGCCCTGTATGCCAAGAGAAACTTCTGAAGCAAAGAATGGTTTTGGAGTGTGGGCATGCTACTTGTTGCAAATGTGAGCTTTCCTACATAATTATTCGAAATAATTTAATAAAATTGAATGGCACTTGATATCAGTTTCAATTGCTTATTGGAAGAAACATTTCTCTTCAGGTTTGTTAAATATGACTGCACAGAAACAAGCAACTCCTGGGAAGCTTCAACATAAGTGGGTGATGTGTCCAACTTGTCGACAGCATTCGGATTTTGATAGCATTGCTTTTGCTGACGACGATAGACATGGCTCCACAGATGTAAACTGCAACAGCTTTGATTCCTCTATTAGAGTTCGAGGCTCGTATGGAACTAAGGTATTTTTCCTGCCAGAAAGAAAGAAAAAAACATGCTAGATCTCTTTCTTTAATCCTGAAATAAAACTAGCTTTGTTGAACTCTGCCAATTGATACTGTATTTTTCATAGTACATTTGGTATAATACTACATTTAGATTTAATACTACATTTAGCATTGTAATACCCATATACTCTGCATGACATCCAAACAAGCCCTTCATGATCAATTCTTTGAGGTGATTTTAACTCGTCCATACATGTTGTGGAAGATTGAAGCGGTCACCAGGAGAATCTTGTGGATAAAGTCAAAAGAACCTGAAGCTAAAGTTCTTGTTTTCTCGAGTTGGAACGATGTCCTTGATGTTTTGGAGCATGCATTCGCTACGAACCAGATTAGCTATGTCAGAATGAAAGGAGGCAGGTTAGGAATCAAGTCAAGTGCCCATTTGATTTTAGTAAAGAGTGAGCATGCTCAATGTTTGATTTTTGTTTGGCTTTTGATTTTCGCAGGAAATCTCAGGCTGCTATAAGCACATTCAAAGGTCAAAAGGGCGCGAACTCTGTTCAAGTGTTGCTCATCTTAGTTCAACATGGAGCAAATGGCCTTAACCTTCTTGAAGCTCAACATGTTATCCTTGTTGAGCCTCTTCTTAATCCGGGTGCTGAAGCACAGGCCATCAGCCGGGTTCATCGCATCGGACAGAACAAAAAGACGCTAATTCATCGGTTCATGGTAAATTTGAATCTAAGCCATTAGTTTTCATTTTTAAGGACGCTGATCTCAACCGAATTCGTGTTTTTTTCGCAGGTGAAGGGAAGCGTCGAAGAAAGCATATACAAGTTGAACAAATGCAAGAGCGCTAACGCGAACGCGTTTGTAAGTTGCAACAAGAAGAATCATGACCAGCCAAATTTGACCCTCAAGGACATTGAATCATTGTTCTCAAATGTAGCTTGTGGTACGAAAAGCGCGACGGAACCACCGAAGGAAGAAGGGAGTGGGAGTTTGGATCATTTGCCGCCTTCTGTGGCGGCTGCCATTGCTGCGGAGAGAAGGCTCAGTGAATGTAGTGGAAAGTTAGAGACAAATGGTTGTATAGAAGATCAAAGTAGAGGAGATACAATGTGAGTTTAGGTTAAAGGCATTGGCTCTTCTTGATTTGTATAACATTGCTTATTGGTTGTGAGATAAGTTGTTGTTGTAGGAAAATCTTTGTTTGAAGAAAGTCATAAAACAAGGCCATTGTTGTAGGAACTTAAGGGGAAAAAAAAACACCTTCACACGTGAAAAATACAACAAACACGGCCAAAGAACCAAAACCAAAACGACAAATAAAACTCCTTTCGTCCTTGTTCACTTTTTTGATTCAATGTTTCAAAATACTTATCCACTTTTCTTTTATGTCGATCGTTTTTTTTTTCCAATCTCACTTCTATCCAATTTCTAAATTTATCATTATTATTCAATTATTCAATTTATTTTTATCTATTTTTAATTTCCTCCTATAAAATTATAAAAATACCCTTTTTAATCATATGGTTTATTCATTTTATTTGACTTTTTTATTTTCCAATACAACTTTATTCTTTTCATTTTATTTGACTTTCATCGCCTAGCTAGAATATATATGAATATGCATGCACAATAGTACAATACAAATCTTCTAAATAACAAACTTGTGACACAAATAAGTACAAAAAATAATAATTTAAAATGTAAGAAAAACGAAATCCAAACACACTCAAATTGGCGAATCGAAGTATACGTCATCCAACATTTGTACCACTAAAATTGACTAAATTGAGATAAAATACAAAAGTAGTAGTACATGAAGAAGATAAGTATGAACAAAGTGATAAAGACAATTCAATTTTTGCTTACTTAAAGATTCCTTCCTGCAGAAGAAGAAGAACAAGATTTGGGTTCATTTTGTGGGCAGACAACGCTCCAAAAAATGCCTCTTGCATTAATTAATCAATTAATTAATTACTTGTGCTTGGGTAAATTAGGGTTTTTTGACTTTCTTTCTTATGTCATGCTTACGTATTATTAGGGTTTGACCCTTGGGACGTGGGAATGAGATTTGGGTTTATCTCTATCTTTGTCAATCAGTCAAATCTATATCTCTCTCCTTTTTTTTTTTAAATTAAATTCTGAATTGAATCTTCAGACTGAGATGAGATGATGGCTGTTGAGGTGAAGGTATCTTGTGTCAATTTGATTTTGTTCATTTTCCTAGAAGATCTTTGTTTTGACTTTTGTTACTTTTGACTCTGGTCATTGTTTTTAGGTTGACCCTAAATCCATATACTGGCAACTATTTACTCATGAACTTAGGTCATGATACATGTGACCAGTGGCGGAACCAGGATTTTAGTCGAGAGGGGGCTAAATAGCTTAATTTAAATATAATTATTAAAATTTTGATTATGGATCGTTTGAACTTGGAATAAACCCGATATACTTAATCGATCTATAGGTATAAAATTAGTCTTAATCCAAGTGAAGAAAATGAAACATAATTAAGGTTTTATTAAATTTAAACTAAAGTGAATTTGAGGAAGCACTATAATCCAATTGAAAAGTTTAAATTTCAAACCGATAAATTTATATACAACACACTAACACAGGCGCCCCGTGTTTGGACGGACGGAGGCGGGGGATCTGAGGCAGACAATTAAGACCGGTCCTAACAAATTAGAGACCCTGAGCGAAAATTAATTAATAGTCGTTTTGTATACATTTTCTTCTATTATTATACACAAAAATCCATATCTTTTTAAAAATTAGCTAATATTTAATATTTTTCACTAAACATATGTTTCACCATCTTTTTTTACGGTCTAACTTCATTTCAATTATAGTGTATGATGGTGTTTGTTTGTGTTTTTTTAATACTCCATCCGTTTCGAAATAGTTGTCTATATAACAACCTTTTCTTGTTTCACAATACTTGTTAATTAATTGTACAGTTTTTCCATCAATTTCAATTTATACCCCAAATAATTAACTATATTATAATCATATATTTATTTTCATGTTTCTTTACACTAATAAATAATTCTATAATAATATAGGAAAAATAATTCTTTCTTATTATATATACAAATGCTATTTGGACAATTATTTTAATACGGAGGGAATTATATATTACTATAATAATATTTTTTATTTTTTTTTAAATCCCAGTGGACACCACTTGGTACCGCCCCTGCATGTGACGTTATGGAAAACAATTAAACAAATGTATCTATTAGTACAGTGAAGAAGACAACCTCATGTAGCCATAATTTGAAATTGTGCAAGAAGTAGGAGATAAATTGGTGTGAATCAAGAATAACTCTTCTACATTTAGTAGTTGATAATTAGATTGAATTAAGTGTACAAATGTTTTGATTTGAAGAATATGGTATAAATCTGTATAAACTTTGGGATTGCTATACTCATACACGAAATTTTTTTTACCTCGAAATTCGTAAAATATAAATATATTTTAAGGTATAAAAAGTAAAGTACTTTTTTTATGGAGTTAGAGATGTTTTAGGGTTAATTTTTACTTGATGAGCTCGAGCAATTAATTAGTGTACCTAGTACCTACTAATCAGAAAAGTACAAGCTCGGTTGATCCAAGCAAATCTCCTTCGTAAGACTCAAATAATCGAATTAAATAATAAAGTGTACATAATACTAAAAAAGATTATGTTACACACTTATAGAGAAGTGCCTGCCATCGATTAACACAAGTATACTTAAATTTGTTCCATCTTAATTTACATCATAACCTACATTTAACTCATGTATTGTCATAAGTTAAACCGTTGATATTAGTAGTAAGTAAAATCATTGGTTTAGGTTGGATCATTGGCTTTGTGATTTATGAACATAAATACAACATTAAGCCAAAAAAAAAGTATTGAATGAACATGATCGATCAAGTTTCAAGAATCAAGACCCAAAATACTTCATTTTGCATTGAAAATACATGTTAACTTAATTAACTTGTACGAACACCAAGTGAAATCAACTTGAGAAACATCAAAATGAGACTTCAAAATGGTTTACATTTTCACTTAATCACCCTACTTAACTACTACAAATCCTTCCTTCTTCCATTCTTCTTCTTAAGTAGCCTTTTATCATTCTTCATGGTTTGCATTGCAAACTCTAGCAATTCATGACTTGGCACCTCAACATTTGCACGTCCGATAGCTTAAGCGGCTTCTTGATGAACATTTGAGCTCCCTCTTCCAAACACCTAATCAATCAATTCAATAAACACCCACATTAAAAACACAACCTCAAAATAATCAATCATATAGTATGTCCCAACAACTCGCAGGTACGAAAACCGCGATCATGGCTTACTGGTCGATAATGGTTGGAACGCTCTCGGAAGACATGATCACCACCGGAATCCCCTTCATGCGAGACGACTCCTACAATTTTACGTACATTATCAAAAACACGATCAAACGCCATACTTGAAAACGCGCGATTAGGGTTTAATTTTCGAGTTACCTTGATTTTCTTGAGCAGCTCATAACCGGTCATTCCAGGCATGCAATAGTCCGAGAGTATCAAATTCACTTGGCCAGCTGAGGACCCTTCTTGGCCATTATCATTATCTCCAAGCCCTAAGTACTCTAGAGCTTCCATGGCATTCTCCTTAATTGTCACTACATTCAATTTGAACCCATGATTTAGTCTTGAGCAAACCTTGGACAAGACTACTTACATTTTCACATGAAATATAGTAACATGTTACGTACTAGCTGGTTGATATTTAAACTAATATTATCATTGTTTATGGTACAAAATCATGGTTTTAGACATGCACGAGACTAAGCAAAATACAAAGGGGTGGCCTTTAGGGTTCTAGGGTTTATTCCTCAAATATTCCACTTAGAAGAATTCATGAACATATAATTTCAATTTTTTTTGTTTGAACCAGTTTCCAACATTCTCTAGGTCAGTATATAATAGAATAAACTTAAAAAATACTAGACATTACCATAGCTTTACTATGCTAAACATGTCACCCAAACTCAAAACCAAACCAAACCAAACTTAAAAAATAAAGTGTACTTAATGACAAATGATTATGCTAAACTCCAAAAAAAAAACACTAATGCCGTCCAAAGAATGAAGAATATTCCAACATAATTCAACCACAATTTAACTCACATCAAAAGTCTCAATTACATTATACAGAGTAATGTAAATAATAACATAAAATAAAAAGGAAAATAACTCAAAAACGACGCCGTTTCATAAACTCCGTAAAAAAAGAAGAAAAAAGAACGTTTCTTGGAAAGCTTCAAAACAATGGCGGAAAAGGGGGCGGGAAAATCGAAACTTTTACCTCTGCAAGCCGATTTCCGGAGCAAACTCGCAACGAGAACACGATCGACATGACTATCATCAACGGCGAGAACGTGCGGAATCGAACCCATCTCAGACGAAGAACAAATCAACCCCAATTTCAGAGTAAAAACAGAGCAAAAACCGAAGAAGACGAAGAAGAACAATGATGGGATGAGAATTGCAGAGGGGTATAAAAAGGGGGCGAAGAACAGAGCAGACCCAAATCGAATCGAATCGCAATCGTCCTCGAATTCTCCCCGTTTGGGCAAATTGATTCGGTTTCAGAGCGAGTGGGGATTGAACGCTCTGTTTTTGTCTTTTTTTTTTCTATGTGTGGGCGATCTTGCTCTGCTGGCAATAAATGTCTGACTTTTGGGATTTTGTTTGATTTGTTTAAAATTTGGAGGGTTAAATTAATTGTTTTGGGAGGTTGACGAAGGAATGTCTTGAGACTGAAGGACAGAGTGGGAGAACAGAGGAAGGGTGCAGAGGGGATGAAAACAAATAAATTTTGGATTTTTTTTGGAGATTTGTTTTGTTTTTTAGGGGAAGATTAAGATAATTAAGATTGGTTTCTATCAAAAATGAAAGAGATTATATTATGCTTTTTTTGGGTCAAGAACATTATACTCCGTAATCCGTTTTATGTGGTAATTTTGAGATTTTGTGCATTTCATGTGATATCATTCGGATTTTGCAAATTCCATTATCTGTATTTTTATTTATTGATATAATATAACTATGCTTTTATGGTATTTTTTCTAAAATTATTAATTGTTTTAGAAATATGTTATGCTTTTTTGGGGTCAAGAACAATATACTCCGTAATCCGTTTTATGTGGTAATTTTGAGATTTTGTGCATTTCATGTGATATCATTCGGATTTTGCAAATTCCGTTATCTGTATTTTTATTTATTGATATGATATAAGTATGCTTTTATGGTATTTTTTTTCAAAAATTATTAATTGTTTTAGAAAACCGCCTAACAGTGTAAAGTTTTAGGAGAATTATAAAAATTTGCTTTTTATAGAACTTTATGGTATTAGTTGGAATATAGAAAACCTCAGGCTATTATGATGAATTTGCAGAAACATAAAAGCTACAACACGAAATTTTGAAAAATGTTGGACATTACATGAGATTAGTAAGACCTGGGGGTTGCCCTACAAAATTGTTAGGTGATTTTAAAAAAAAGAATGATGGGATTAAATAAATTATACTATTATGCTTTTTTTTGGGTCATGTTTTTGACGATACCCGAATTGCTCACTATGTGCGCGCTCATTCTCGTATACATTGATGTGGTCCTTCACTTGCCGCCTTTGACACTTGCCATCTCTCTCGGACACTTGTTGCTCCAATTGACAAATGTCCAACTCATGCATGTAATCAAGCCAATAGATACAAAGAATAATAAAGAAAGTAGGGGATTCAGTTCGATTGTCGGGCCTTTCGGCTCGGGAACCGGATCAGAGTATGACGTTTCCAGATCAGATTCAAGAGATTATTACAAAATCGTAAACAAACACGAGTCTTTCTGGCATGGTCAAATCCGTTGAGAAAGAACCTCTAGATTCAGTTTTAATTTGGTTTGTCTAGATTGGTTCAGTTTTGAACAGTAAAGATTTTTTATCCGATTTTGAACAGTAAAGATTTTTTATCCGATTTTGAACAGTAAAGATATCCTAGACTTACCTCACCTAAGAAGAAAAAACATATCCTAGACTTACCCAATTGACAAGACTAAATAAGTAAAAAAAAAGAAGGAAAAATCCCACTTTGCTCACTCTTCAACATGATAGCAGTAAATGTTCAGTCGTTTAGATGGACTCATGTACATTACATAAACATTAAACGCAGATGACATAAGAAGGAAAAAAAGGACAATTTCCCCAAACGAAGCTCATAAAACTTGTATGGAGAAAAAGAGCATTAATGACGTCATCATTTGATGCTACCCTTGGAAATGGAAGACGTGCAAGGCCCAGCTGATGTCATGAATGGGATCCCTTTATACGTCGCCACACCCTTGTCATCTGTGTACAGATGCTGCATGCATCAAAAGAAGAAAACTGATGTCACATATTGCGTTCACACGATTTCTCTACATTCACACACTTGAAGAAGAGAATTCAAGCAAATTCAGAATCAGAGTGATTGGTAAAGAAAAAACAGGTTTGTGCAAATTTGGACAGTCCGTTCCATGGTAAGCAAATTGAAGGGTTTAAGGTTGCAGTCGGGTTCGTTTGGGACGCAAGCATACGGTCAGGATCATATTGGACTTTATAAGATGGTTTTACAGTCCAAAACCGGACCAGACGGCAGTTGAGCCGGTCATTATGGTCCACCTGATTGAACGATTCTAATCCGGTCATTATGGACCGGACAGTTCAGGAACAATCCAGTGCGCGGTATGTTTCTATAGTTATGGTTTAGTGGGTTGGTTCCGGGAAAGATATATATTGTGCCTAGAGAGAAATATAAATGAAAAAAAAAACAGCATAAATTGTGCCTTAATAGTGAGAGAGAACTCACAGGTGTTATCTTATCCAACTGCTTCTTCTTCGGATTCAGAACATCTTCTGGCTTTCCATCGTGCCTATATTGCAGCACCAGTCATGTTAACAACGCTAGTGATAACATACAGAAGATATAAATGTAACATATGCAGCCTAGACAGGATACAAAATCTTCAGAAAACAAAATTTAAAAAATGTACACTCAATATACATTGGCAAATTGTCACCATTGTGCTTGTATCTGGAAAGAGTATATATTAGTAGTTTGTTAGTGGCTTACCCGGAAATGGCAATACGCTCTCCGGGTTTAGCTCCTTCTGGAGGAAGGAGTGGCTCTACAGCACTATGATCCTCACTCGAGGCACACAGAACCTGGAAAAAAGGGGGAAGTTGAAGCATATCAACAAAGTTAAGAATGTCAGATTTCACTATAGCAGAAGACACATCAATTGTTTCTATTCAACCTCTAGCACTTGCAATTTCTAGTACTTCAATGGTAGGAACAACAGAAATACACACTCAATACTCCCATTTATGTCATAAATTCACAGTCATCCACTATCTGATAATGTCTTAATCATGGTAAGGATCCAAATTTACACTTTCCAAAAATTATTACAGCAAGCTTCAAATTTCAACATTTACAAGCATGAACTTTTGCTTAAGAGTTAAATGATCTATAGGATATTTGTTTCTAGAAAAGACTTCCCCTAAACAAGAATGATGGAAAAGCCGGGCCATACCTGAGTTGCATAGAACAATAACAGTACATAACAAATGAACAATATGAAATTGAAGAATATTACCAGTCCTTCGGATACCACATCTCTTAGCTTTCCAGGCTTCACATTTGTAATTAAAGCAACAAGTCGATTCTGCACATAGATGCTCGGAAATTATTTATGTCTCTCACACAACATACTTCACCAAGTGGAAAACGTTGAAACAAACATACCGTCAACTCTTCGGGGCTGCAATATTTAGCCAGACCACTGACCACCTGTCGTGCTTTGGCCTCTCCAACATCAATTTCCTCAACCAACAAACTACATTGATAATAAAAGGACAAAATCCAAATATAGTCAATTTCTAATAGTTGTTTTGGTTCAGGGAAGGGCCAATTCATACCTATCAGCTGACGGATGTTTCCATGCTTTGCGAATAAGACCAACTTTTATATTCAGCAAGCTGACAGGAACCTCAGCATCTTTGTCAGCGGTTGCTTTTTCAGGCAACTTCTTTTTCTCCTCAGCTGGTGCTTTATCACCCTTGTTTTTTTTCTGGATATATAGAAGAACTAATCAGGAAATTGTAACAATAATGGCAAATTATAAGTGCCGAACTAATTAGCTCAGATTATGCTTCTTCAGAAACTCCAAGGATTAGAAGAAACCAGGAAAGCCTGGAAAGGGCTAACTTTATTCGAAGAATTGAGAAAGTTAGGATTAGGAGTATTATTGAGCCTATTGAGTATTGAGGTCTCCAGCTTCAGATCATGGTTTGAATCAATCAGAATATAAATCACTCATCCATCTTTAGCAAGAACCCATAAACAAATTGGCCCAGCAACATGTAACAGGTATGGGCATTTCCTCTGAATCAAGATTGCATGTATGCAGCAACATACACATTATGGAAGCATCCTCATCCCATCTAATTGCATTCGAGAAAAAACTATTAAAAATACATTTTAAGCAGGACAGTCCCTCCCTTCTAAGAATATGATTGCTCACATAATTCGTTGTTCTTAACATCACTCTAAAGAAAGTTTTAATTTTACTGTCATCGGTTTTAAATTACATGCTCACTGTTTCCTTCTTCTGGTATATATATCATTTGGAAAGTTATATAGGTTGCACCACAATTAGGTTTCTCTACACAAGTTTCTGACACATCTAGGTCCTAGGATAAATGAGCCAGAAATTCCTTTTTTACTCGAGGAGCCAAAGAAAAGAAACCACATTACACTTTCAAATTCTAATCAATTATTTAGAGGGAGAAAAACAGACTTAAAAAGTCCAAAACACAGCATCAAAAAACTAGTATCCCATTCCACAAATAATTACAAAGCAGGAAGTCACAAGACAAGGAAAATTCAACACTTACCTGCTCACTAATTTTCTTTGAACTCTTGTCACCGTCATTCTTTAAATTCTTATCTGTGTCTTTTACACTACCATTGATTTTTGGGGCCTTAGCAGCATCTTTAGCATTTGCATTTCCTTCCGCCTTAGCTTTGTCTGCTGCCACCTGCTAACCAGTTCAGAGAAACCAAATCAAATGGCCTATCTGACATGCACCCTTGGTAAAACAGTAACTATTCTCCTTTGCAGTGTAAAGCTAAATACACATTCTCACAGCATATAAATAAAATTATTCAGCCTTGCTGGAGACTATATCTTTACATAGATGCAGAACTACATACGCAACCACAAATAAATACAAACCAACTTGGTTCAGCAAAAGCAATGGCCCTGTAGATTTAATCCTACACCATTGTTATACAGGCCAAATGGTACAGAAGAGAGTAGATCTATTTCAAGTCATTAATTCCAAGCCAATTACAGCAAATTTGTACCAACAGCTCGTTAGTTATGAGGCAATATTAAATGCTTGAATTTAGCAGTAGGATTCAGCACAATCCTGAACAGTGAAACTATTTACTGAATGCAAATATATAAGAGCGTCATATATTGAACCAGTTTCTCAAAAATGCTAATACAAAGGAGAATGCTTACAGGAGGTCCAAATGAAGCCTTTTCTAAAGCAATCCGTTCAAATAGTTGTGCAAGATCATCTTTACTCTGCATTAGGGGGGAAAAAATTACTCAGCACTTTACAAACAGACTAAAATATTGGCAATATGATATAAGGATGCAGAGATATCTCTACACACCTGTATGTAGTCCATCCATCTCAAGACATGTGGTAACTTTTTGGCATCGGATTTTGCAAGGTTTATCTGGCAGTGGATAACAATGATCCAAACGTGAATAACACGTTGGAACATCATATATCAGTATAACTGTGATGGAGATATAGTCAAGTAGGCAAATCAACCGATATTTTATAAGTCAGTGCTAAATTTCAGAGGAATAAATCAGGGAAGTTATATAAGGAATTACATCATATGAAAGCTTTAACATCACATAGACAAACCAATTTAAGCATATTCCAGTTCAAACTCTAATTCACAAAACAAGTTCATTCTTTACAAGGAAAATAAACCAAACAATCCCACCCCAATATATAAAATTACAATTAAACACATAATGGTCTAACAATCTCCAAAACATAAAGATACTCAGATCTCAGAAAGCCACTTAAGTCTTTGGGAAATGAATAAGCCTGGAATATGTGAAATAGTCTCTTGCAGGTAGATGGAGTCACATACCACTACAGGATGCACGGCTGCAAATACGATTACGTCAGCTTCAGAGATCTTCAATCCTCCCAACAGAACAGCTCTTGTAACCAACTCCTCATTCAAACCATTAAGAACCTCAAGGCATGCCTTGGACTCCACTGGAAAATCATTTGCAAATGATATCCATTTCAACACCTACAAGCAAAATTGTTTTGAGATCAATGAAACAAAAATCCCACCCTATGATTTTATTCCAAGAAAATGACATAATGTCTAAGACCTCCTGAAATTCCATAAATTGAGATATTAAGGTAGTCAACACAGAATTTTCTTAATCTGTCATTCCTTGGATTTACATAAATTGAGACACTCTCCATAAACTGTGATTAAGAGATTCAATCGGCCATTGCTGACAATTCACAAAGTATAAAAAGAGTTGCTCCTTTGATATCCGCCATAATTCTATGAAATTAACCTAGTATTACAACCAAATTCACAAAAAACTACCTCCACATTGCTCAGGAGAGATGAACCGAATGGCTTCGCCTTCAAAATGCTTGAGCACAAGCTCTTAACATCACATTTCTCAACTTCGCCAGAAAATTTTGCCTGCATTCCAACAATCAAACTCTCAAAACCACTTCCAAAATAAAATCATCAACCACATCGTATAAGCCTAAGCGCGATCGAATTGAAAACCGTGTTCAATAACAAGCTGAATTCAGTAGTTGATCTTCCGCGAGAGTGCACACATGAAAACAGAAATTGAGCTGAAATTGATGAAATTCGAATCTTCTTACGGAGTCTAAGGAGAGGTGTTTGCAAAGAGAGTTGAGAATCGCTTGCTTTCTGTCGTTTGCCATCTCTCTTCTTCGCCTTGGACTTCAGTCTCTCTCAATCTCTTCTTTGTTCTTCGTTCGGGAAGTTGTGTTCTTCCGTAGGGTTTTGTTTAAGCTGATTGTGGGCCCAAGTTTCTTCACAATGAATATAGGCCCAACACGGTAATTTGAAACGGCCCATTTCGTTTTGGGCCTAGGCCCAAAATGAAGTGTCATGCTGAGATATCTATACTGCCTATAGTATAAAGCGGAGACAATGTCTTCACAAAAATTTGCGCCACGTGTCATTTCAATAATAAAATAATCAATCGGGCCCTCCTTTATACAAATTAGGTAGTTAGAATCTCATATAATCTTATCCCTTAAATAAATTAATTAAAATTTACCAAAAATTATGAATTATCCCGAAAATTATAAATTATCACTTACCAAGAATTAGTTATAATCTTCCCATAAATAATACTATTTAATAAAAACGTGATATTTATCATAAAGTAATTTTTAAACAAATCCAACTTATTTATATTATGAGTTGATTTACTATTGGTAAAAAAACACTAATCATAATACGAAGATAAATATATATATCCTATAATTTTAACATGATATATCATTGACATTACATATCTATATTAAATTGGATTTATAATCACATTACCCGTACATGGTACGGGGGTTAAACTAGTTGAGGTATGTAAAAACAAAAGTTGAAAGGTAGAGCTGAGTATCGGTTCAAAACCGAACCGAAATTCGGGAATTTGGTGAATCGAAAACCGAACCTAAATATAAGGTTAAACTTTGAAAAAATTGAATTGAACCGAAAAATAACCGTAACCGAATCCGAAACCGAAATCTTGAAATTTCTTGAACCGAACCGAAACCGACGGTGAATACTATGTTCACATAAGATATGCATTTGTTCACAAATAAAAATAGTAAAGTTTAAGATTAGCATGTTCACATATTTGTCTTATTTGTTCACGTATTTTACTAAGATGTTCACATATTTGTTTCCTCTGTTCACGTATTTTAGATGTGCGTTCACATATTTGAGTATCATGTTCACGTATTTTAGATGTGCGTTCACATATTTGAGTATCATGTTCACGTATTTGAGTACCATGTTCACATATTTTAGATGTTTGTTCGCATATGAAATAATTGTGTTCACGTATTTTAGATGTACGTTCACATATTTGAGTATAATGTTCACATATTTGAGTATCATGTTCACGTATTTGAGTACCATGTTCGTGTATTTTAGATGTTTGTTCGCATATGAAATAATTGTGTTCACGTATTTTAGATGTAAGTTCACATATTTGAGTATAATGTTCACGTATTTGAGTATCATGTTCACGTATTTTAGATTTACGTTCATATATTAAGTGGTTGTGTTCACGTATTTTAGATTTACGTTCATATATTAAGTGGTTGTGTTCACGTATGTTGGATGTACGTTCACATATGAAGTAGTAGTGTTCACGTATTTGAGTATCATGTTCACGTATTTTAGATATGTGTTCACATATTTGAGTATATGTTCACGTATTTGAGCATCAAGTTTGATTTTTTATCACCAAAACAGGATAAATCAAGCACCTCGAATTTTTAACTATTGATTTTTTTTCATTTTCTTCTCAAGTTTGACCACAATGACCAATTCAATTCTAGGTGCAATATTCGGTGCTCAATCATCATCATCTGCAATGTTGAAAGTTGAAAAACAAAGGCTCGGCAAGGAAACAACAGATTGGCACTTTAGAGGACAAATTTCAATGGATTGGAAGCGATTTGGAGATACTCGTTCAATCATGCACACACAAACTGAACACTTCAACAAAATGCCAGATTGGCACTTCACATATTTAGATGTAGACAAAATAATCAATCCTAATCCCAGCTTAATTAGTTGATTTTGTAGGTACATGAACCCAAATTGAACAATCCAATAAAATGCCAGAAATGTACATCAAACCCTAACTTTACTTTTGATCTTTACCAGAACAAATCAAGATGATGCACATGAATCCAGATACAAAATTGAGGGGACAAAACAATTCTATCCCAGATCAAGATCAAAACGAATCAAAATTGAGGTAAAATGACAATTGAACACTTCAACATGGAAGTCTATCCACCAGCTTCACAAACCGACGATGCCTCCGCCATCGCCGAGAACTCAAATTTCACCGCAGCACCGCTCCACTACCAATCCAAGGCTACTCGAACCTGAACGAGCTAGGGCACGAGCTCTCCTCCATCCAAGAACTTGCCTTCCGAGGTTCATGGCGATCCATCATCGACAAAGTCTCCCGATCCCGATCTCTCTCGCTCCTCCGCCACCCACACGACCACCTTCTCTACCTCACCTTCGATGTCCTCGCCTTCAATGGCCGACGACATCGACTCTCTCAAAGACCTAGACTGCTCTGTCTACCGCTACGAGTCCTACCCTAAGCTCTACCCCAACCGGATCGGATCCATGGTCCCCTTCTCTCTCCGATGGCTCCATGCTCAGCTCTTGCTCGGTAGGCGCGCTGAGACTCTCGATCGGTTGTATACTCTTCTCGATTTTGTTAGATCTCAGGTTCGGATCAAGATGGAGTTAGGTAATTTGGAGGTTTCGTTGCTTGTTTGGAGGAAGAGGGAGGGGTTTGTGTTGAGTTTGCTCTGTGCTTGAATCTGATGAGGGATATGCTTGTAAAGGATCCGAATAATCCCCTTCATCTTCCTGTATAGCTGCAAACAATCTGGTCGGAGAAGAAGAGCGACTCTAGCTAAGCCGACCGAGCAACGAAGATCGGAGAAGAAGGTTGTTCAAATGAAAAAAAAAACGTAAAATGACAATTTTACCCCCATGTCCTTGAAAATTAAAGGGAAAAATCTTTTAATCGTGACCATCAATCTCCACAATCTAAGGGCTACTGTTAGTTCGTAGTTTATAGGTTAATATTGATTTTTATTTGAACCAGTGCCTTATTATAAAGACGATTTTGGGTAATGGGGCTCGGATGGTGACAACAATGTGGAAAATGGACGGCGCGGTGAAATAATGAGGTAAATGGACTTTTTTGGTGACAACTACAAAAACATCCCAGAACATGGCGTCATGACACCCAAACCTGTCACCACCAAACAAAACCTTGTCACCGCGTACAGAAAAGTCCCCTCCCCCATACAAAACCTTGTCACCACGTACAAACCCCCCCATACAAAACCTTGTCACCACGTACAAACCCCCCCATACAAAACCTTGTCATCGCGTTTACAACTTGTCACCTCTCAAACTAATATCACCAATATTGCACTCTAATTTGTTCATCACGTACGAAAACTTGTCACCTTACCTAGAACCACCCCCAAATTGCACTTAAACTTGTCATCAAAAATTATTAGTAAGCCTATGTGGGATTCGAACCCACATTATCGTACGCTAGGCACGTTGCTCTACCATTTGAACTAATAGGCTATAATTAAAAGTAATATATAAAAACTTATCATCACCTAGCAATCAAAGCTGTCACCCACCACAAAATGTGGTGACATGTTAAACCAAACAGAGGACCGCATACAGATTTTGTCACCGCATAAAAAACTGAATTACATTCAACATGTCACCGCGTACAGATTTTGTCACCAAACTAGAAAACAGAATACCCTAGATCACACACAAAACTTGGTGACAAAACAGAAAAAATCTAGATCACATGCAGATCTTGTCACCGCAACGAAAAATTGCTTACATTCAACATGTCACCGCGTATAGATTTTGTCACCAAACTAAAAATCCAAAAACCCTAGATTGCAAACAAAACTTGGTGACAAACACAGAAACCCTAAAACACGTACAGATTTGTCACCACAAAGAAAATTGGTTACATTCAACATGTCTTTGCTACAGATTATGTTACCAACCTAAAAACTTGTCACCGCATACAAATTTTGACATTAAATCTAAAAAAAATTATGATCAAGAAACACCAATGAAACCCCCGATGACAACCCCGTAGATCTAGATCTAGAATTTTAGATCTAGACACTTTCAAAAAAAATCCTAGATCTAGAAATAGCTTTCAAAAAATCCTAGATCTAGAAATTCTAGATCTAGAACTTTCAAGGAAAACTGATGGAAACCCCGATGACAGCCCAATGAAAACCCCGATGACAGCCTTGTAGATCTAGATCTAGAATTTCTAGATCTAAAACTTGTAAAAAAACCTAGATCTAGAACTTTCAAAAAACCCCTAGATCTAAAAAATCTAACAAAAAAAACTAGATCTAGATCTAAAGTTGGTATACATACCTTGAAACACGCCGTCGGACACCTCGTCGCCTTGTCGGCCACCTCTTCGCCTCGTCGACCGCCAAGCTCGGGTATCCTCGTCGGCCACCTCGTCGCTTACCCCTAAAAAGCTGGTCACCATGGCCTTGTCGTCACTATGTATGGACGAAGATGAAAATGGGAGAGGGGGAGAGATGAGAAGAGGGAGGGAGAGAGAGAGAGAGAGAGAGAGAGAGAGAGAGAGAGAGAGAGAGAGAGAGAGAGAGAGAGAGAGAGAGAGAGAGAGAGAGAGAGAGGAGAGGGAGAGGGAGAGAGAGAAAGAGAGAGAGCTGAGAAATAATGGGAGGAGAGAGAAAGGAGAAGAGGAGTGGGGGGTTTTATATTACCGCTTGTCACCATCAACTTTCAAATTTAGCCCATTTATTTCATTAATTCCACCATGAGCCCCATTCCTTCAATATGTCACCACTTGAGTCCCCCCACCCAATTCTCTCTATTATAAATAGGGTATATGGTTTTAAAAATACTAATTGACAAAATTGCCCTTAACTTCTTCAGGTTTAGAAGTATATATTGATGATTAATTATGTCTGTAGAGTTAAGTTTGTTTTCAAGAGCCATTGTGTACTTCTACGTACCATTTGAATAAATCAACAGCGTTATTGACGATTGACCAAAAAAAGCATAATCGGTCATTTTAGCTTCTTAATTGTATTGATGAAAACTTCTAACCAGTCATATCAAAGCTTATACTTAGGCCCACTTTATTCATAATCACTAGTGGCAAAGCCCGTCCGATGGCCGGGCCAAAGCTTATATGAGTTGATTGAATTGCCTCGGAACAGCAAACAAAATCACATATGAGGCAATCTTAGCCACATAATTGGTGCATAATTAAATGCTCATGCCTCCTCCTTCGGTTTTAGCTTGTGATTTAAAACAATTACATAAATATATACTAAAAAGAAAAAGACCTTCAAAAGATTGAGGATTGTTTAGGAAAATCATATAGTTCCTTAATTTTAGAGACAAATCCTAAAACGTCATATATTTTTTATTAGAGGTAGTATTATCCACGACTCTAATTATATGACTCGCAATAAATGATTTTTTCTAAAATAACATTATTATTTGAATCGTCAAAAAGAACATGAAAACTTATCCCTCTTGTGACTTATCATACAAATGCTTCTTTTTTTTTTTAAGAAAATGACATCTATAGAATTTATATATTTTTAATTTCCTCAAAGTAAAATGAATGTACATTTTTTAGTTCGTTTTTTCTACAATGTGCCCTAAGGGCACACTATAAGAGCCTAATAATAAAGGAAAGATTTTGTAAATCTTACATTTATTCTTTTTAATTTTTTTTATGACGGGTTCACTGTTTCTTTTTTAGAGTTTTAGTTTCTTTTTTTGGTATGTTTATCATGTACCCTTAGCATACAATAGAAAAACTGATTTTCGTTTTATTTTGTAATTTGAAATGTCCTTTTTGGGGTTTGTTTTTCAAATGCTATGACTTCATAAATTTCATAGGTTATTTTGCTCATTCTATTTTTTTCAAATTCGAATATTAAATTATTTGATTTTATCATAAAATTAAAATAAGTGAATTCGATCTTTTATATATGATATTCTAATTTTATCATACACTTACGTAGAATTATCACAAAGTTTAACTCTTTCCAACTTATCATACTTAATCATACTCTAACAAATTTATTAAATATCTCAATAACCTTATAATCATTAAAGAGATACAAGTAATCATTCTTGTAAAGTGTAGAAATATACACTATCTTGAGGATTACTTGCTTAAATTGAATTCTACAAATTTATTAAGGGAGATCGAAATGAACTGTAAGAATTAATAATAAAGGTGGGAGATGGGTCAATTATAAACATTCAGCACTTCACTGTTAGAAAACGGGTAGTATTTCGACGCATTCCTCTCGACGCTTTTTGTTTCGTCAATTGTAAAATTCGCGCGCGTGCATTTGCCGACACATATTTTGGACGGTTTTTTCCGTAGACCATCGTTGACATTTTTTGGCGTCGCCATTATCATAAAAGCGTCGAGAAATTAAGCTGTAATGAAAAAAGCCCGCCTTTTGTGAGATATATACGCGCTCAAAATTTTGGCAAAAATTGAAATTCAACTTCACGCATATTATATCAAAAGTTGGAACAAAAACTTAAACCTAAATTAAAACCATCCTCTCGCTCAACTTCGCTCAACTTCGCTCTCGCCATGGACGCCGGAGGAGGACGAGCTCCTGGCGAACCACATCAACAAGGAAGGCGAGGGGATCGGAGAAGAGGCCGTCGCCTCTGAGCCGGGGTGGTGTCGGGAAGAGCCCGCGAGCGAGGGCAGAGCGCGGGTCTGAGATTCAGTGGGGAGGGTGACTTCGAGTCGGGTTGGCGAGTCGGAATGGGTCTCCAGTGGTTCTCCGAGTGGTCGGGCCAGAGTCGGTTTGTGGGAGTCGGGGTCGGGTTGTCCAAGGTGGTCGCGTTCCGGCGAGGTCGAGAGAGGGAAGGGCGGCGAGAGAGTTGGCTAGGGAGGGGCTGGTCGAGCGAGAGGGTTGGCTAGCGAGAGGGCGAAGTCAAGTCGGAGGGGGGAACGGGTTGGCCGTCGGGTTTCGGTGGTTAAACACGGCCACATCGCCGCCGACGAAGAGGATCTCATCCTCCGCCTCCACCGCCTCCTCGGAAACAGGTCCGTTCCGAACTCAATCGATCTCCTGTTCTTTCTTGGATTCAATCTCAAAATCAAAATCTCAAATTGGCAATGAATTCCTGTTCGTATAGCTAGGTAATTACCTTAAACCTAGCTATTTGCTTGTATCTTCTGCTTTACTGTGAAACTTGAAACATCTAGGTCAAATAGAGCAGTTTCTTTTGTTAGATTTGCGTTTTCCAGGCAGTTTCTAATCTCTGTGTGCTCTTGATGCTGGTAATTTTGAGATCTGAGTTTTCTTGTTCCAGATCTGTAGATCTATTTGACCCCACTCAGCTAAAATTTGTGAATATTAGGAATGAGGTAAGACCCGTTTTGAAGCATATTAGGAATGAGGTTAGAATTGTGAATATCTCTCAGCTCCCTCACAAAATCAAAGCTGCATTGGAGAAATTGCTACTGAAAGCTATATGATGTAATAGATATACTTTATAAGGTTTCTTCTCTTTACTATCCTGAAATACTGAATTTACTGAGTGTTGAGTGCTGATGGTGGAGATGGTGGAAGCCTGTAGTTCCTTTATGTAGGAGTCTTCAAATTTGTGCTCCTTTGTGCTTGAGATTTGGTTACAATTTGTTGTCCTTTGTAGTTCTTTTTGAGATCTAATTTTGACATGGTCCCATTGTTTTCTTCAAGGTAATTAATTATTTCTTGTGCACCATGTTTTCTTTGGTTCATGTATTAGATTTGATGGTTTTGGAACAATACTATGGTTTCTTTCTTTATGCTCATAGAATCTTCGTGCAAATCTTAATGCTCGATCCGGAGACCTGGTTGTTCTAGCACCCTTTATAAAGTTCAGTCGGCTCCGGAGGATTTTCAATTGGATTGCAACTATGAGGAATTGATGTCAAGGGCGGAGAAGCCTGATTGGGTGTATAGAGCGGTTGGGGTGACAGACGAGGTCTTGGCATTTGCTGGCAACATCGCGCACCATCCGGAGACCTGATTAGACTTCCCCATTGAGGAAGATGATGATGTAGATGGTACGTGGACTTTTAATTCTCATCATTCAGCCACTTAGATTGTGAAATTCGACTAGCTGGTGTCGGTTTAGACTTGTGATGATTTGCAAAACTGACTGATGCTGCTCATTTGCTCACATTGAATGGAGGCCTGTGATGAGACTTATGTTGATTGTTTGTGTTGACTACTTGCCTGATCTGCACTTTTCTTGAAATTGCTATGCATATGAAGCCCAATTTTCCATATTATGTGCATAGTTGACGCTAGAAATTGGAAACATATTATTGTTATTATGCGATTCAAATGGCAAGGTAATGGAATGTGTTCACTGTTAAGACTAGATTGTTGTTTATAAAATCTGTGAGCTATCAGATGGTGCGTAGTTTCAGTTGTAGATTAGTTTTTTGTTGTGTATGAAAAAGCACAGTGGTGCTGAGGTCCTCCTTTTTGGGGACAGGGAGGCACTGGAAAGGAATTATCTTTTGCTGAACTTCACTAAATCTTATTTCAGTTTTTCTCTTTGTTTAGATTTTGAGATGTCAGAATCCCAGAAGCAGCATGCCTTTTCCATTGAATGCCTTTCACCAAGGTTAAAAGCTCTCAGAATTGAGCTTTGTCCTGCACTTTTGAGTGAGGGTTACTTTTGGAAAGTCTAATTTGTGCTTTTGCATTCAAGGCTGAAGAAGCATGATTCAAAGCTTCTCTCCACTTCCCAAGTAAGTTTATTTTCCTTTACCATGAGGCTTCAATGATGAGATTTTGATTTATTTAATGATTAGACTAATCCCATCAAATCACAGCATTTCAGCCCTCTATTTTTTGTCTATATTGGGCTTTTGGTGGTCGGTGCTAGCTCATATTTCCACCCTAAAAAAATGTTGTACTTCTTTTTTGCCACATTTGTAGGGAACAAAGTCCATATCAGGGGCAACATTGGAAAAAATGTCTAGCTTGTTTGGATCATTAACTGGTGGTGATCCTCCAAGAGATGAGAGTCGAGGTATAAAATGCAGTAGTTGTTTTATTTTCCTAGCTTCTTGTTGTATTTTATGCCACATGATGATATCTGCTTGTGTTAGAGGGGTTTGTCTTTTAATACGAGAACTGTAGATGGTCATGTTAATTTCATCATTCACATAGTTGTACATGTCTCAGCTCTAAAGCATCAGATGATGCTATAAACTTGATGATGCTTGACATTTGTTGTGCCACTTAATCTAATAAATTTTGCAATCCAATGAATGATTGTCTTGCAGGCACAATCCGTAGGCCAATGAGCTCAACCGACATCAAGCCAGGTAATTTTGGATTCCTAACTAGTAGTCTAGTGCTAGGCCATAGTAATATTCAATTTTGTGCTATTTGATACTCTTAGTACATTAACACTGAGCACGGCTTATACATGAACAGAAGCACGGAAGGTGCTGCTAATGCTTCACTTCGTAGAAATTCCTCTACTTAATCTGATATGGGCAGCATGGCCTCTCAATCTACTCCAAATGCAGGTAATTGTCAACTGATCAAGTTTTAGAAGAAATTAGCTTGATCATATCTTTAAGACTTCCGAGGAATCTCTTTAGCTCTGTGCCAGTTGTTGAATATGTGTTGTATGTTTATTTCCTTTCACCTTCACGATTCTTATCTCCTTATTTCCTTTTTTCCCTGTCTCTTGGAATATTTTTTGTTAAATATTTCAAGCTACGATGACTCTTCAATGTTGTCCTGATCTACTACTCATGCTTTGCCAATTATCTAATGCTTCGTTTGTATTGTAAATGATGTCCAGATGCTTCGGTACCATCATGAAACCATAGTAGAAAATGCTGGCTACATTCTCTTGCAAAAAAGTCATGTTTCATGAATTCCTTTGGAAATGTTGGTTACTTGGTTATTGCAGTATTTGGTTTTGTACCAGTTAACTGTACTTACCTGTGCAATTTTTACCCTACACCTTTGCAGCCCCCAGACGCACATCCAGCTGGGCTTTTGATGAGAAATTGTTCCTTCAAGTACTTCACAAGGTAAGCATCCGGCACAGCCTCTGATTTTGAATGCTTGCTTAATATAGTGGTTACATAGTTAGGATTAACACAATTAATATATATAAGATAAAGCACAGCATTATCTTGCAAATCTAAACACACCCCAGGTTTAGTTAGTTGAACTTTAAGTGAGAATTGCTAATTTATGCAGGATTACATTTTAAAAATATTAGTTGTTTGCACTGTTTATAACATAGAAAAGTTGAGTTTATAATCTGGGGATTTGCCTCTTAAAACTAATTATCTCCAGATTTAATATTGATAGTAGAAAGAAATTTGTCTTGTGTGTGAGAAATCTAGTGAGCTGAATTTGAACTAGGCATAAGAATCCTGTTGTCTGTGTGCTGATAGTAGAAAGAAATTTGTCTTGTGTGTGAGAAATCTTGCCTCTTTTGCATTTCTTTTATTCAGGTTTTGCTAATTTCTAGATGTATTATTGTTGAATCTCACCAGTCACCTATTTTTTTGATTTGTGAAGGTTGCCTCAGCCTCTACAGAGGATTTTACTCGCAATGCATCTGAGAATGGCCAAACTTCAAACTCGCCACATTAGCATGTCTTATGAATGTCTACGTACTCTTCGTACTCTACTTAACTAATTAGCTATCTATATATCTACTCGGTATCAAAATGGCCAGACTTAAAACTTGCAATGCTTCGAATGTTTTGGAATGTTTTTGTTGCTATATTATGTTTTGGTGGACAGCTTATGCATGTAATTAAACTGTCCGGGCATGGATTTGATGGTTGTGTAATGAACTACTATCTTATATCAACGCTAATTACTTATGCCGCTATAATTGTACAATTTGATGTTAATTAGTTTGGTTTATATATATATTGTTTCAGACTTTCAAACGGGTATTTGGCACGATAGGAAAACGTCGATGCTTTTACAAACGGCGACGCTATTTTGCGTCCCCGTAAACGCTTTTATCGAGTATCTTTAAACAAAATTTTTGGCGCTCAACAATTGGCGAGGCTTTATTCCGTCAAAACAATTGGCGGCAAATTTTTTCCCTGGGCGGGAAGCATTGTTCGACGCTTTTTTATGTCAACTATCAATGGTGCCAAACACATTGTCTTGGCGGGCAACAATTCTCGACGCTTTTATACGTCATAGACATTTGGCGGCATGTTCAAATTTGAAGTTCAAATTCAAAAAAAAGCGTCGAGAATTTAAATTTACGACGTCAAATCATGTCGTTGTTACGGACACCAAAAAACGTCGGCGATTTGTGACGTCAAAAATTTCAACGCTTCACTGAAGTGTCTAGAAATTTTTTCTCGACGCTTTTAAACGCCTAAAATGGACTGAAAAAGCGTCGAGAAACTACATATTTTCTGGTAGTGCTTGGTTCAATCTTTTGTGAAAGAGGTTGGTTCCTCTACATACGGTATCGATCGGTCACATTAATCCTAATTAATAAAACATACTATGTAATTTCTAAGAACTTAAAACCATTAGAGCAAAAAGGTTTGAAGCAAAAATAAAACAATGCAAATTAACTTGGATAAGTAAAACACGAATTACAAACAGTTCCCGCCGTTACAGCTCCTCCATTCTCCTCTTCCGCTACTCCTCTGAATCCGATCTCCATCATCCACCCGATCAGCCTCCGGGCCAAAGCGATCAGCGTTTGAAGTGTTGTTTTGCCAGAGCCTTAACCGCTCTTTGATCGTCTTCCATGTCCTCCTGCCAATCTCCTGATTAGACGGAGTTTCTTCCGTTCGAATGACGTCGAAGAGTGTTCGGGCCGATTTGCTCTCGTTGTTGAGGACATCAGCTAGGCGCATGCCGGTGAGATTGCGCGGGATCTGGTTGTTCTTTGCGTAATCACTGGCTAAGAAGGAAAAGGGAATTATGAAGAAAGGTAGGGCAATTAGGGAACCTGACGACTGTATATATGGCCCCAACAGGTGGCGATCGGTGTACCTGTGTATCAATTCGTGAAATAATGGGTGGAGGTCAACAATCAGAAACTGCTCCAACCTCATGTTCGATGCGGGCACTGAATGAATTAAGCCAATAATAATGTGAGGAAAAAAAAATACCAATAACAAGAGAAGTGGGTACAGGAATTGGAATGGAACTATTCACGAATTTGAAGGGGTTGGAGGGTTTGCAGTAAATTGACAACATTTAAGGGCCAAATGGAATTGAACTGCTAACGAATTTGAAGGGGCTGGAGGATTTGGGGTGAATTGACGACATTTAAGCAATTGGATGTGTTGCCTTTTTCAAGTTGTAAAGATTAGAGATCACAAGTACAAGCTGGATTAGAGGGGAATTAAAACAGAGATCATAAGGGCATCTTCAAGAGTTTCCCCATAATTTTCTTTAAAATGAAGAACCAAAAGACATATTCTCCAAAATTATTTTAGTCTAACTCCAACAGCTTCCCTATCTTAAATATTTTTATATTTATTATAGGAAAAATGACTTGGAATAATCCCAAGTATCAACCTTCTACCAATAATAATCTCATGTTTTAATATTACCTTTAGCGATCCGAACTATGCTAATATTAACCAAAAATGATACCGAAAGATTTTCCGGTATAATTTCTGGCGGGTTTAATGACATGGCAGTCGGAAAGCTGACGTGGCGAGCCATCCTTATTTTCATGCTCCACCTCACACCTGCCACATCATTAAAATTACCATGTCATCATACTATCACTAAAAATCACTGTAAAACACAAATTAACTATATCAAAAAAATACAAATTAACTAGTGAAAAAGAAAATTAGAACTTGGATCAAGAACAAAATTACGAACTGTGTTCGTCCAAGGGTAGAAGAGGGCTGCGCAAGTCTACGCCACCCGAGGGCTCGCACGCCAGTCGCCGAGGCTCGCACGCCAGTCGCGGAGGGCCGCACACCAGTCGCCGATAGGGCACGCCTGCAATTTCGACGGAGGGCTTCAGAGGTTCATATTCTCAAAAATTGTAGCCGAATAGCTCAAGTTAGTGCGAAGAAACTCAAGTACGTAATTAGCTTAACGACTGTTAATCTCCCTATCAGTCTATCACTATGAAAGAAAAACATGTAAGAAATTCTAATTGAGGTATGCTTCCTTAAACTATATCATGGTTCAGAGGTATATTCGCTTGCGTTGATGAAGATAATTTTTGTCTCAAAGCTACTAATCTATGCTTCCTCAAAGCTCTTCTCTTCCAAACATGAATCCGTACCTTATAGCAATGCACAATTTTATCCGATTCATGAAATAATTTAGGGGAATCAAAAGTTTTGTAAACCCTAATTTGTAAGGGGAAGTAGTGGAAAAATGAAATAATTTAGGTCGAAGCCCTCCGCCGAAATCACAGACGTGGCCTATCGGCGACTGGCATGCGATCCCTCAACCCTCTTCTACCCTTCGACGAACACAGTTCGTATTTTTGTTCTTGATCCAAGTTCTAATTTTCTTTTTCACTAGTTAATTTGTGTTTTTTGATAGAGTTAATTGTGTTTTAAATTTTTAGTGATAATATGTTGACATGGCAATTTTAATGACGTGGCAGGTGTTACGTGGAGCATGAAAATAAGGATGGCTCGCCACGTCAGCTTTCCGATTATCATGTCATTAAACCCGCCGGAAATTACACCGGAAAATCTTTCGGTATCGTTTTTGGTTAATATTAGCATAGTTCGGATTGCTAAAGGTAATATTAAAACATGAGATTATTATTGGTAGATGGTTGATACTTGAGATTATTCCAAGTCATTTTTCCTTTATTATATACAAAAATATCCTAAAAAAATTATAAAAGATAAACCAGCCAATCAAAAGTTGCCATGATAGAACTTGCAATTAATGTCTTCCCCAAATTATTTTGGAGAATTCTCCAAATATAGGGAAAGTAACTCATTTTTGGAGAAATCCGTCCCTATAATGGAGATTGTGATGGGAAATTGTTATAAATACAAGTGCACGAAAGTTCAAAATACAGATCTGCTATAAATACAAGTGCACGAGTGCAGGGGAATTAAAAGCTCTTAAAGTCTTCTCAAAACTTCATTGCTTTGCTTTAATGGTTTCAGGAGTGGGAGTAAGTGATTTGCCTTTTCCTGAAGGTGAAGCCCCACCACAACACCCACCTTTTCCCTTTGATTTAAATGAGCCAGCAGTTGACACAGAAGAGGTGGCAGGGCAACACACACCAGAAGAAGGGAATCCAACGCCAGCACAATCTCATCACCAGCCGTCAAAGTCAAAGCTCAGTAATGAGAAGAGGTTCCATGTCCTCTTGAGGCTTCTGCAGATACACACAGCAACAGGTGAGCTATACAGGAGACAAATGATAGGGGTTGCAACAGAATTTGGCATTTCATCAAGGACAGCATCAAGGATATGGACTAAAGCCAAAGCACAAATTGATGCAAACCAAAGACCAAATGTGAGCAACAACTATCACAAGTGTGGGGGAGTGAGGCAAGAGGTCAATCAAGCAGCAATCTCAGCAATAAGCATGGGAGACAGAACATGCATAAGAGACTTAGCAGGCAAATTGGGGATATCAAAGAGTGCAGCACACAGACTCATCAAGAGAGGGCAGATCAGGCCTCACACAAATGCACTAAAGCCAGGTTTAAAAGAAGCCAACAAAACAACAAGGTTGTAGTGGATATTGAGCCTACTAGAAGGTGGCACACCAGAGACAAAGAGGAAGTATTATGCAATGTATGACTTTGTTCACATTGATGAAAAATGGTTCCAACTCAGCAAGAAGTCTCAAAGGTGTTATCTAGCACAAGAAGAGAGGGGACAATACAGAGCAGCTAGTTCTAGCAAATTCATACCCAAAGTCATGTTTACAGCAGCAGTTGCAAGACCAAGGTATGATGCACAAGGGCAATGCACATTTGATGGAAAAATAGGAATTTTTCCATTCACATATCAAGAGCCAGCAAAGAGGAACTCAAAAAACAGAGCAAAGGGGACAATGGTTACAAAGCTTATTGAATCAGTGAATCAGAAAGTGACCAGAAAAATGTTCATAAATCAAATTGTTCCAGCAATCAAGGCCAAGTGGCCTACACAACCAGGAGTTCATCAAGTCATATTCATTCAGCAAGACAATGCAAAAGCACATATAGGACAAGAAGATGCACAGTGGCAACAGGTATATCAACAAGATGGTTTTACTTTCATTCTAACACAGCAACCACCAAACAGTCCAGACCTCAACATATTAGACTTAGGATTTTTCAGAAGTATTCAGTCATTGATGCACAAGAAGATGCCAAAGGATGTTGATGCAATGATGGAAGCAGTAAATCAAGCATTTTATGAACTGGATCCTAAGACACTAGGCAATGTGTGGATGTCTATGCAATATGTGATGAATGAAGTTCTAAAGTGCAAAGGGTCAAATGATTATGACTTGCCACATGTAAACAAGAACAGACTAGAGCTCCTAGGAACACTACCAATCCAGGTTGAAGCCCCTATGTGGGCTGTGCAAGAGGCATGGCAGATAGTGCATGGACAACAAGCACATAATACAATTCAAGAACCAACAATGCAAGCAACTGAACTAGCTCATGAGCCAGAAGACAACAATGCAGCATACACTCAGGAGACAGAAGCTTTTGAAGACATGTATGACTTTCTGTAATGGACTATGTGCCATGCCTCTTAGAAGTATAAGAATTTTTTGAAAGAAGAAAATATGTAAATCTTTTTGTAAGTATGAAACCATAACTAAAGTTATGGAATATATGTAAGCTTTTGGGTATGAATGAATTACATAATTGCAAATCAGATAGAGTGCATTTCAGAGTATGCAAAAGTTGAAAAAAAAATAAGAAAAGTAATCTCAGATATCCCCAATCCTTCATTGATGTAATCCACCCACTCAAAGTTTATGTGTAATGGCATGCTAGAGTCTACATAGACTGGCTTCCAATTGCATATAAAGTTCAAGTGGGAATGTAGAGGAAATACATCTCAGTTTTGTATCATCATCGATAAAAAAAAAAGAAATGAAAAAATTAACCTCAGGTGTCTCCAGTCCATCACTGGGGCAACCCACCCACATCACCATGACATACACTGGCGTGCCATACCCTACAAAACAGGCTGGCTTCCTTGTGTATGCCACAGTGGTGGGAATGTAGAGGCATTGCCCCTCAGGTTTGCTGGCATCATCATTGGTAAAAAAGAAAATTTTTAAAACAATAAAAAGCATGACATTCATGTATGCATCACAAGAAGAAAAACAGACAGCATTCAACAATACAGAAGACATGGAACATGCACTCAACAATACAGAAGCATGGAAGCATGAAAAATACAGAAAATAGGCATGATATACACATAACAGAAGCATGGAGTTAGGGAAAAATACAATAAATAGGCATGATATACACATAACAGAAACATGGAAGCATGAAAACTAGAGAAAATAGTCATGATATACACATAACAGAAACATGGAAGCATGAAAACTAGAGAAAATAGGCATGATATACACATCACAGAAACATGGAAGCATGAAAAATACAAAAAATATGCAGGATATACACATAACAGAAGCATGGAGTTAGGGAAGAATAGAATAAATAGGCATGATATGCACATACAGAAGCATGGAAGCATGAAAACTAGAGAAAATAGGCATGCTATACTCATCACAGAAACATGGAAGCATGAATAATACAGAAAATATGCAGGATATACACATAACAGAAGCATGGAGTTAGGGAAGAATAGAATAAATAGGCATGATATGCATATACAGAAGCATGGAAGCATGAAAACTAGAGAAAATAGGCATGATATACTCATCACAGAAACATGGAAGCATGAATAATATAGAAAATATGCAGGATATACACATAACAGAAGCATGGAGTTAGGGAAGAATAGAATAAATAGGCATGATATACACATACAGAAGCATGGAAGCATGAAAAATTTATCACTTTTTAGGCATGATATACTCATCACAGAAACATGAAAGCATGAAAAATACATGCTTAAATATGCAAGATATACACATAACAGAAGCATGGAGTTAGGAAAGAATAGAATGAATAGGCATGATATAGTCATCAGAGAAGCATGAAAAACAGGCATTCTGACCAATGGGAAACAAGGATACATTACACAAAGATTGCCACCACATTGCAACTTAACTACACCACAATTTTGACAAGTTCAAAATACAGATCTGCTATAAATACAAGAAGTGCACGAGTACAGGAGAATTAAGAAACATTCAGCAAGATAAAAGGCATGATATACACATAACAGAACAGAACCATGTATTACAAACATTGGAGACATGAAACAGTTTTCAAGTAAGGAGACAAACTGAATAAGGTTCACAAATTGTCTGGAAAAGCCACAGAGTTTTGCCAAAAGCATGAATTGCACATGGATTAAGGCTCATGAAGCCCTCAACAGAAAACACTACAGAGGCACGATTACACAATTATTCTCAATCATCCAAGTAACCAAGTCTAGGTTTCAACAACAACAACAACAACAACAACAACAACAAGGATACATCAAGCATCAGGTTTGAATAACAAGGCAAAACAAACATCAAGCTCTCAGGTTTCAATAACAACAACAACACTTACCAAATCAAGCATCAAGGTTCAATAAGAAGCCAACACAAATGACAACAATTCATCACAAAACTGACATGCATGAACATCAAAAGTAAGGAATGGCAACATCAAGCATCAGGTTTCAATAACAAGGCAAAACAAACATGAACCTGTTAGATCCGACAATGGGTTGCCACCATAAGATGGTACCCGGCTTGAGCGTGGATCTCAAACAACACAAACAAAGATCAAAGCAATTGGAGACGATTACAGGAACATAGGGTGTCCAGATTCAACATGCAAGTGAAGAAGAGCAAGCAAATTGAACATGCAAGTGAAGACAGGGGATAAATCACAAAAAATGCAATCGGAGCCAAAGTGAAAGGGGACTTAGCTACTCAGATTCATATGAATCTGGGACGATTTCGCCGTCGGAGCCCTCAACATTCGCCTCCTCCTTGGAATCCACCGCCGGCTCCTCCACCTTCCTCGCCACCGCCTCCTCCTCGTTGTAGTTGCTCACACTTGGGTCGGATCTGTGGTTATGGTTGTAAGAGTCGACCTCTTTGCAATCGGAGCCCCAATCGCTGGGGCCAAACTCTGACCAAGGCTCCTCCCAAAGCCCATCGAGTGAAGGATGGGGAGATTCGTAAGAATCGGGTGTTCGAGTTGAATCTGAGGACATTTTTTGCCAGCAAAAGCAATAAAAGGAGACAAGCAATGGCTATGGAGTAAGGGAGGAGAGGCGGTTGAGCGAAGAAAGCTCAGAGAAGGCAAAGAAGACAAGAATGGCGATGGAGTTAGGGTTTTGGAGTGGGAGCGAAAGGGAGAGATCTCAGACAAAACGGCGCATATGGGAGGATGAAGTAGGGCAACAAGAGGAAAGGCCACATTATATATGTGGATCGGTGAAGCCAAAGCCATGCCAGCCCACAATGAAGCCAGCCCAAACACACAGAGAAAAGCTTCTCAAAGCAACGACGCCGTTCTCACCAATTCAACAATGAAGATGAGTGTGGCGTTTTTGATGGAAGCAGGGGACTTTTAATGCAAATTTGGGCTAAATTAAGAGGATTTAAGGAGATAATTGGGCTTAATTTTTTTTTTGGGCTTCACTGATCTTGTTTTGTAAAGGAAAAAAAAATAAAAATATCCATACTTTAAATTTGTGTTATTGAAATTGAATCTTTGAAACACACATTTTTTTTTTGGTTTGATTTAAGGTAATTTTAGGAATTGAAGTGAGAGGAATGAGAATAAAATGATTGATAAAAAGGGTAAAAGGGTATGTAATTGTTGGTTGTTGTAAGGGTAAAAGTGTAAAAGTTGTGTGAAATAAATGGAAAGGAAATAGATATGGACAAACTTCCCGGGACGCCCGATTAGGAAAGGCGGACAAACTCCCCGGGACGGAGGGAGTACATTTTTATTTAAAAGTGTTTTCGGACAAGTATTGGATTATTAACTAGATTCATATCATCAAATTTGAGTTTGTTCTACATAGTTTTCATTGTACTAAAATAATCATTTAACCAATTCTAAATATTACAGTTTTGAGATCTAATATTTATCCGATTCAAATAAATTATATCTTCAATTTATAATAATAATATCATATGAAAATTAATATATTTTAAATTTTATTTGAAAAAATTCCGGACAAGACCCGGGTTACATGCAATTAATGCTGACCAGACTGATGTATTTTTTATTTATTTTTGGTCAAAGACCAGACTGATGTATAGTCTGGGAATCAAAGCAAAAGTCTTTTGCGTGTGATCAGTAGTCATGTGTACTGTGTAGTCTCATCTTAGACCATCTGCCACCGTAGGGTAAATCTTTTCCATCCTCTAAATATACCTTATACATGTCTCCCACCATAAGCTAAAACACAAATTCCCAAAAGAAAATTTAGCAAGTGTGAACAGTGACTAGCCATATATACCGAACGAATTTGAAATGCTATATCTTCCAATTTTTTGTTATTTTCATTCATACCCTTTTTAAAGCAACTAACAAATATGGTATTCCAATTATACCCCTTTTTAATTTTAGTTCCAATTTTAATTTATCCTTTACTTTGATGTTAATAAATTTTATTAATGATAAAAATTATACCATTATAAAAAACAAAACAAGCTTGTTAATTTGAGTCTAATATTGAATATAATTAGTTCAAGTTTTAATTTAATACATAAGCATTAATTAAGTATAGCTTATTAAATTTTACCTTATGATGACAAGACAAAATATATAGCTTTTGTACCCATTTATGATTCTAGCTCTTTCATAAGCCATAATTCAAAATATAGCCTTTCCCTTTTGCCATACGGTGGCTGATGCTCTTACCAAATGCGAGAAATCAGTATCGCATACAATGTTGCATGGGACCCCCCATAAAAAGAAAGCTTTAATTAAAGAAAAAGTCATTTGCTTGCCTATTTTACGGCCCCTATTTTACAGAAACTCTACCCTCCTTTTCTACCCTCCTTCCTCCCCTTCCACCAACATTTCATTCCAGATCTGGCTACCCCTTCCATGGTAAAGCAAGCAAACCTACCACGGTAAAACCTCTTTCGTCTTTCTCTCTTTTATCGCTCACAATCCCTTCCAATTTTCACTTGTCCACATCTTCGTTTTGTGGGAGTTTTACCGATGAACTCCGCATCTATTCGGGGAGTTTTCGCAATCTGGTTTCCAGTTTTAGTCTGTAGAAAAAGTGTTGTTTCTATGTGTAGTTTTATTTGTCTGTTAATACTCCCCATGTCCCAGGGAATTTGTCCAAAAAGGGGTTTTGCACAAGGATTAAGGCAACTCATATCATGTACAGTGTTCCATCATTGCAAAAACTAAACAGCTGTTTTCAATTGAAATTAAGTGGGAAAAATCTATGACTACAAATTCAAACCAATGAGAAACAAGGAAAAAGTCAAGGAACCACTAAGATTACATTATTCATATTCACAAGGATTGCTGACATGGCATGCCAAACCCATTACAAAACTCAACTTTTACACCACAAGTACAAATCTGCTATAAATACACACAAAAACCACACGAATGGAGTTCTATTAAATGCTTTGTTTTAAACTCTTCTCTACTTCATTGCTTTGCTCTAATGGCTTCAGGAGTGGGAGTTAATGACTTGCCTTTTCCTGAAGGTGAAGCCCCACCACAGCACCCACCTTTTCCCTTTGATTTAAATGAGCCAGCACTTGACACAGAAGAGGTGGCAGGGCAACACACAGCAGAAGCAGGGAATCAGACGCCAGCACATTCTCATCAGCAGCCATCAAAGTCAAAGCTCAGCAATGAGAAGAGATTCCATGTTCTCTTGAGACTTCTGCAAATACACACAACATCAGGTGAGCTATATAGGAGTCAAATGACAGGGGTTGCATCAGAATTTGGCATTTCCCCAAGGACAGCATCAAGGATATGGAATAAATCCAAAGCTCAGATTGATGCAAACCAGAGACCAAATGTCAGCAACAACTATCACAAGTGTGGGGGGCAGAGACAAGAGGTGAATCAAGCAGCAATCTCAGCAATAAGCATGGGAGACAGGACATGCATAAGAGATTTAGCAGGCAAGCTGGGGATATCAAAGAGTACAGCACACAGACTCATCAAGAGAGGACAGATCAGACCTCACACAAATGCTCTAAAGCCAGGTTTAAAAGAAGCCAACAAAACAACAAGGTTGCAGTGGATACTGAGCCTACTAGAAGGTGGCACACCAGAGACAAAGAGGAAATATTATGCAATGTATGACTTTGTTCACATTGATGAAAAATGGTTCCAACTAAGCAAGAAGTCTCAAAGATGTTATCTAGCACAAGAAGAGAGGGGACAATACAGAGCAGCTAGTTCTAGCAAATTCATACCCAAAGTCATGTTTACAGCAGCAGTTGCAAGACCAAGGTATAATGCACAGGGGCAATGCACATTTGATGGTAAAATAGGAATTTTTCCATTCACATATCAAGAGCCAGCAAAGAGGAAATCAAAGAACAGAGCAAAGGGGACAATGGTTACAAAGCTTATTGAATCAGTCAATCAGAAAGTCACCAGAGACATGCTTATAAATCAAATTGCTCCAGCAATCAAGGCCAAGTGGCCCACACAAGCAGGAGCTCATCAAGTGATATTCATTCAACAAGACAATGCAAAAGCACACATAGCACAAGAAGATCCAAAGTGGCAACAGGTATATCAACAAGATGGATTTACTTTCATTCTAACACAACAACCACCAAACAGTCCAGACCTCAACATATTAGACTTAGGATTTTTTAGAAGTATTCAGTCATTGATGCACAAGAAGATGCCAAAGGATGTTGATGCAATGATGGAAGCAGTGAATGAAGCATTTTATGAATTGGATCCTAAGACACTAGCCAATGTGTGGATGTCTATGCAATATGTTATGAATGAAGTTCTAAAGTGTAAAGGGTCAAATGATTATGACTTGCCACATGTAAACAAGAATATACTAGAGCTCCTAGGTACACTACCAATCCAGGTTGAAGCCCCTATGTGGGCTGTGCAAGAGGCATGGCAGATAGTGCATGGACCAACAATGCAAGCAACTGAAGAACCAACAATGCAAGCAACTGAACCAACTCAGGAGACAGAAGACAACAATGCAGCATACACTCATGAGATAGATCAAGCTTTTGAAGACATGTATGGCTTTGTGTAATGGACTATGTGTCATGCCTCTTACAAGTAGAAGGATTTTTTGAAAGCAGAAACTATGTAAGTATTTTTGTAAGTATGAAAGTATAAGTAAAGTAATGAAATGTATGCAAGCTTTTGGGTATGAATGAATTACATGAATGAAATCATATAGAGTGCATTTCAGTTTATGCAAAAGTTGGAAAAAAAATAGGAAAAGTAATCTCAGATATCCCCAATCCTTCATTGATGTAATCCACCCACTCAAACTTCATGTGTAATGGCATGCCAAAGTCTACATAGACTGGCTTCCAATTGCATATCAAGTTCAAGTGGGAATGTAGAGGAAATACATCTCAGTTTTGTATCATCATTGATAAAAAAAAAAAGTAATGGAAAAAAAACCTCATGTGTCTCCACTCCATCACTGGGGCAACCCACCCACATCACCATGACATACACTGGCGTGCCATAGCCTACATAACAGGCTGGCTTCCTTGTGTATGCCACAGTGGTGGGAATGTAGAGGCATTGTCTCTCAGGTTTGCTGGCATCATCATTGGTAAAAAAGAAAATTTTAAAAACAAAGAAGCATGAAATTCATGTATGCAACACAAGAAGAAAACAGACAGCATCCAAACAAAAGAAGTGTAAGAAATTGAGCATGGAACAACAATACAGAAGACATGGAAGCATGGACTCAACAATACAGAAGGAAGGAAGCATGGAACAACAATACAGAAGACATGGAAGCATGGAACAACAATACAGAAGACATGGAAGCATGGAACAACAATACAGAAGACATGGAAGCATGGAACAACAATACAGAAGACATGGAAGCATGGACTCAACAATACAGAAGCATGGAAGAATGGTATAGAGAGGACAGAAGCATGCACTCAACAACACAAAATACATGATACACATAATTGAAAGCATGGAAGCATGCAAAATACAATAAATAGGCATATATGCACATAACAGAAGCATGGAAGCATGATATAGAGAGGACAGAAACATGAAAGAAAGAAAAAGGCAACACAGATTACATGATACACATAATTGAAAGCATGGAAGCATGCAAAATACAATAAATAGGCATATATGCACATAACAGAAGCATGGAAGCATTATATAGAGAGGACAGAAACATGAAAGAAAGAAAAAGGCAACACAGATTACATGATACCCATAATTGAAAGCATGGAAGCATGCAACATACAATAAATAGACATGATATACACATAACAAAAACATAAAAGCATGCCAGAGTCAAGACAGAATACATGATACACCATTGAAAGCATGGAAGCATGTCTCTTAGCATGAAATAGGCATGATATACACATAACAGCAACATACAAGCAAGAAAGAGGCAATACAGAATACATGAAACAGTTTTCAAGTAAGGACAGAAACTGAACAAGGTTTACAAATAACAAGCATAGGTTTGAATAACAAACCAAGACAAACATCAAGCTCTCAGGTTTCAATAGGGTGTATAGGTTTCCATAACAACAACAACAACAACAACAACAACAATAACAACAACAACAACAACAACAGGGATACATCAAGCATCAGGTTTGCATAACAAGCCAAAACAAACATCAAACTCTCAGGTTTCAAAAACAACCCTAGGTTTCAATAACAACAACAACAGGGATAAATCAAGCATCAAGTTTCACTAACAAGCCAACACAAATAACAACAGTTCATCAAAAAACTGACATGCAATCACAACAAAAGCAAGGAATAACAACATCAAGCATCAGGTTTCAATAACAAGCCAAAATAAACATCAAGCTCTTAGATCCGACAATGGGTTGCCACCACAAGATGGTACCCGGCTTGAGCATGGATCTCAAACAAGACAGAGATAGATCAAGGCAATTGGAGACGATTACAGAAAAATAGGGTGTCCAGATTCAACATGCAAGTGAACTAGAGCACACAAATTGAACATGCAACGCAACAGAGGGGATAAATCAATAAAAATGCAATCGTAGCCAAGGTGTAAGGGGACTTAGCTATTCAGATTCATATGAATCTGAGACAATTTCGCCATCGGAGCCCTCAACTTTCGCCTCCTCCTTGGAATCCACCGCCGGCTCCTCCACCTTCCTCGCCACCGCCTCCTCCTCGTTGTAGTTGCTCACCGAAGGGTCGGATCTGTGGTTATGGCTGTAAGAGTGGACGCCTTTGCACTCGGAGCACCAATCGCACCGCCCAAACTCTGACCAAGGCTCCTCCCAAAGCCCATCGAGTGAAGGATGGGGAGATTCGTAAGAATCGGGTGTTCGAGTTGAATCTGAGGACATGGAAGCCAGCAAAAGCAATTCAAGGAGACAAGCAATGGCTATGGAGTAAGGGAGGAGAGGCAGATGAGCGAAGAAAGCTCAGAGAAGGCAAAGAAGACAGCAATGGCGATGGAGTTAGGGTTTTGGAGTCGGAGTGACAAAGAGAGCTTTCAGACAAAACGGCGCAAGAAGAGGGAGATGAAGTAGGGCAACAAGAGGAGTATGGGGTTATATATGTGGATCGATGAAGGCAACACCATGGCAGCCCAAATCAAGCCAGCCCAAATCAACACCATGCCAGCCTGCACAAGCCAACGACGCCGTTCTCAACAATCAACAATGAAGATGAGTGGGGCATTTATAAAGGGGGGTTTGGGTTAAATTAAGTGGGATTAAAAGAGATAATGAGGCTTAATTTTTTTTTTGGGCTTGATTGATCTTGTTTTGTACAGAAAAAAAAAAATATCAATACTTTAAATTTGTGTAATTGAGATTGAAAGTTTGGAATACACATTTTTTTTGGATTGGTTTAAGGTAATTTTAAGAATTGAAGTGAGAGGAATGAGAATAAAATGATTGATGAAAAGGGTAAAAGTGTTTGTAATTGTTTGTTGTTGTAAGGGTATAAGTGTAAAAATGGTGTGATATAAATGGAAAGGAAATAGATATGGACAAACTTTCTGGGACGACCGATTAGGAAAGACGGACAAACTCCCCGGGACGGAGGGAGTACATGCATATTTTGAAGAAATTAGGGTTGGTCTTCTTTCGCTTTGATCTATCTGGCACCTTTTGGGCATTCTAGGGATTACTTAGGTTTGCTCCGCTCTCGGATGAACAATTGACGGAGCTCAAGTTTAGAATCTCTGTTTTCTCCCCCAAAATATAAACTAATTGATTCGTGCTCTTTTAAGCTTTGAGCTGCTCATCTAAATATGCTGATTTCTTCTTTTTGTTTATGATTATGCTTGTTTGCGTTAGTTCATGGCCTATTTGTTTTCCCGTATACTAAAGCTGTGAAGGAACAAGTTTTCATTTTGGTGAAATCCCTTACAATCTGATAGATTTGTCCGACTGTTTTCTGTTGATGCCGTTTCTGGTATATGTATCATTTGTTTTGTTTTTTATACACGATTGAAATTGATCAAGGCAGAGTGTTGTTGTCTCTGAATGCACGACAGGTTTAGTGAAATCATGAAGAGGAGGGCAGAAGACTTGGAAGACACCGCAGATTCACGTCTTGTAGACCCTGGAAGTCAGTTGGCCAACCTGCTGCTAGATGTTTTTGAGGACGGCCTTGGTGGTGATATTAGGTTGCTTGCAATCTTGTGTCGGACGGGGGACTACGTTGTTTTCAGCAAAGTCCGTGAACGTTTCACTCATCCTGATTTCATCGACTTCCTGCTCAAGTGGGCTAGGTCTGCTTCGAGAGGTTAGCTAGTTATTAAGAGAGTGAAAGCTGTTGCTAATGCTGAGGGCTGCACTTTGTTTATTTTAGTTTTTAATTACTTGCACTATCTTAGGTTTAGGTTTGTTAGAACGTGGCTGTTAGTTTCAATCATCTTTATTTAAAGCATTGTAATCACTTGTTATTCACTAAAAAGTTCAGCTCTATCTCTCGTGTTTTCCTCTTGCAAAGTGAACCTTCTTCTCCTGTATAAACCAACAAAAGAAGACCTTGGTGATGATGATTTGTTAGAACGTACCCAGTGGGCAGTGGTCAAGCCCACTACACTTAATTTTGTTGTTGGCTTTGCCGGGGCTTGGAGGGAAAGAAAAAAGACTTTGTAGAAGGTGGGTATTGTTTTCGTTCATCAAAGAAAGGAATTGGGAATTAGGGGAAGGTAATCATGGGCAAGGAAATGGGAATTAGGAGAAGGTAATCATGAGAAAAAAGACTATGTCGTCGAGTAGCAGTCCGGAGCCGATGCAGACGGATGATGGAATACGGCGTTGAGCAGTCCTGAGCTAGGGTTCATCGACCTCCTCAACGGACATGATGGGATATAGTTGCAGAGTAATATTCTTTACGGGAAAATGCTAGACATCTCGCCAAAATGGGCGAGGATTATGCTCGCGTCTGACGTGGAATGGCCCCCACAGGTAAATGTGCACCTTTTTACAAATAAACAAAATTAAATCCTAAAATAACTTCAATCCAACCTTCTTCGCAAAAATAGATCTGGAACCGGCCTCTTCGCTTCTCCCTCTCAAGAGTCTCTTCCGTCGTCCGTCCTACCTCTCATCCCTCTGCCCACTCACTACCTAGACCGGTCGTCGCTGCCCTCGCTCCGCCCTCCGCCGGCATCGCTCCTCCCTCCGCCTTCGCGCTCCAAATCTGAACGGAGCTTCCTCTCCTTCAACTCGTCGTCGCACTGGACCGCCGCCGTCGTCTCCAGCGAGACAACGCCGCTGCCGTCTTCGTTTCCGCCGTCGTCTTCGTCGCGCTGGCCTCCGCTGCTCCAGATGGCATCGACAGCTCCCGCCTCCGCTCCGCCCTTCGCCGGCCTCGATCTCAACCTTGACTAGCGTCATTTCTTTGCTTCAAATTATTCATGAACTCCTTGTTTGGTTCAACTTTGAGTTTATCTGTTTAATTGTCATAACAAATTTTGCATCCTGTTCTTTGTAATTTAATTGTCAAAACAAATTTGTTCTTTGTAATTTAATTGTCAAAACAAATTGTTCTTTGCATCCTGTTCTCAGAACTCGACTTGTAGCTTATTTGTTTACCGTCTAATTGTTACTTCTTGCAAATCATCACTATGAGTAGTAAGCTCTCAGGTGATTTCTTGTTCTTCTTGTAAAAACAAAGAACAAAATTTTTGAGCGAAAGTGACAGTAAGGCATGTGCTTTTGTTTCCCCTAAAAAGACTGGTGAATGAGCCAGACTCAGACCCATGAACAACAACATCAAAGTGATCAGAAACTGAGATGCAATGTGAAATTATAGTCATACAAGAGCTCAATTAGAGTTTCTAAATACCCATCCAAAGGTTCCAAATTCTCCTAAACCCACCACCAGGCTCTGAACAATAAAATTGTTCTGCTAATTTAGGTAGATTAATATACACTTGAGCTACTACACAACAAGACCAATAAAAACGTCTCGGTTTCACTTGCGATCGAGGAGGCGTTGTGTTTGGGCGCAGAAGACCCCTTTGCGACCGGGCCATGTGGCCGCTTCCGGACCGTTATGTAGTCGAAGTACAACCCATCATCACCCCCACCATCTCCACTAACATCTTTTGGAGGTCCTCTGCACCATCCGGCTGCCAACCCCCCCATCAATGGCCGCTCTCAATCATTCAAATTCAAATCATAGCAAAATACAACCAAAACTCTATTGTTGTCTTTATCCTGTTGTCTGAGTTATTTCTGAGTTATTTTTGTGCTTAAATTTTCTCGCGGTGGCGGAAAGAGGGAGGAGCGGAGGCGGAGAGAGGGCGGAGCGAGGCCGGCGTGAAGGCGGTCTAGGTAGTGAGTGGGCAGAGGGATGAGAGGTAGGACGGACGACGGAAGAGACTCTTGAGAGGGAGAAGCGAAGAGGCCGGTTCCGGATCTATTTTTGCGAAGAAGGTTGGATTGAAGTTATTTTAGGATTTAATTTTGTTTATTTGTAAAAAGGTGCACATTTACCTGTGGGGGCCATTCCACGTCAGACGCGAGCATAATCCTCGCCCATTTTGGCGAGATGTCTAGCATTTTCCTTCTTTACGTGGACTCAACATCTCATAAGAGCATCAGCAACGGTGGGGAACTCCCCCACCCAATGGCTTTCTCTCTCCTCAAATGGGTAAGCCCACCATTGTAGAATGGTGCCCAAAAATTGGAGGCTCCCAGGTTTTAGAACACTCTCCCAAAAATTTTTGTGGCCCCCACTATTCTTACTACTTACACGTGAGATGCAATTTGTAAAGCTTTGTCTCTATCATTTATGATGTGGTCCAATAGAATGTTGCCACATGGAAAAATTATGTGTGTTTTTTTTTTCTATTACATTTCTTACTTGCATTGTAATGGTTAGTTTTTTGATTTTTGAAAGATACTAATTTTAAAATATAGAACAAATTACACCAACGGTCATAAAAAATTTTCATCTATAACATGAGCCAATATTGAGTTACTCTCTCCACACCAAAATTTCTCCCATTTTTCTCATCCTACTCTCTTGAGTCTTTCTTATATGTAATTCAAATTACTTCTTCATAATTATGGATCACAATAATCCAAATTATGAAAATAGCCCAAACTCACAAAATAATCAAAATATCCAAAAAAATCCTTATATACAAGGATTTTTTAATTTTCAAGGAAATATCCCTTTTGATCCAAATCTTCTCAATTACCCAAATTTCATGATGATGTAATATAATTTTTGTCATTATCAAATATTATAAAGGAAAAATGACTGAAAATAATCTCAAGTATCAACTTTCAACCAATAATAATCCCAAGTTTGGAAATCATCACCAATAATATGAACTATCACGAAATCAACCAAAAACGATTCGGAAGCCTTTTTCGATAAGTTTTCCGGTAGAATTGATGATGCCGGAATCCAAAATCTGGCATAACAACTTCAAAATTTACACTTGATTGAAATGTTTTTGATCGTCATATCATCAGTTCCACTGGAAAACATGTCGAAAAAGGCTTTCAAATCATTTTTGGTTCATTTCATGATAGTTCGTATTATTAGTGATGATTTCTGAACTTGGGATTATTATTGGTTGAAAGTTGATACTTGAGATTATTTTGAGTCATTTTTTCTATTATAAATGATGAAACTATTATAATATATTAATTGTCAAATTAATTAATTAAATTTTTGTATTAGGTAAATTTTATTTGTATATCAATTAATAAAAGAAGAGGATATAAAAAAATATACTTAAAATAGAGACATAAAACGAAATGCACACTCTAGTAATGAAATGCACGTTATGGGTTTTATATATAGGATGCACATGATTTTGGGACCTACAACAATCAATATTTAAATGGAGTTGGGCAGCCCACCATTGTGGGAACTCTAAAATAAATTGGAGAGAGTAATAGTGAAATATGTGTTGGAGGAAGTAAAAATGACGTGGAGAAAGGAGAGAGAACTTTTGGGCTTCCCCACCGTGTCTAATTGTGCAACCCAATTGAGTTCAAAAGGGTGAAGGTGTTGTCGTTGTTATGTTACTATACAAAAGCCTGGCATTCCCCTCCTTTACACACACACAGCTTAAATTGTTGTAACATGTTGACATGTTGTGGACACATTCTTGGTAGGCCCACTATTAAGGCAAAATTCAATATTCCCACCCACATTTATTTCCTTTGTATTCTAGGGTTTTCACTTGTCATTGCATGTATACATCTACAAACCTTCATTGTGACTTTGTATTTGATAATGAAACTTCCTTCCTTTCACAACTCTATTGAAGTATCGTTACTTTGTACTAGTTGAATGGGTTTGGTTGAGCTATTGAAGGCTTGTTACTTTTATACGAACGAGGAATATAGTTTGTCGTATCGTATAGGCACTTCGGTTATTACAATGAGGAAAGAGAAATTTGTATTTACTATATAATGATTATAAATGTATTGTCATCGTATACCAATTAGGTAATGAGACTTGATCATGTAAAATGTAAAATTGAACTATTGTGGTCGAGCAAGCAACCAAAGACGAAATAGAAAATGGAATAGGCTTCATTTACTCGAAACAACGTTGATCAGAAACCAGTCTTCGTTCAAAACCTAACATCGGTCAAAGTTCGATACACGACTAGGTTTGACTTGACCCAGATTCTAAAATCAACTTTAAACAACTTGACTCAACCCTAATTCTCATCTACGAGGTTCCAACTGGACCAACTCTATCAGAGTTTGGATAGTATGGGTCAAAACACAACATAGATGATATTTTCATGTATTGTTTATAAAGTTAGTAGGAATAGTTTGGAGGCCAAATTTAGGAACTCGTGAATGCCAACCATAAATGAATAAGAAAGTCTACTGGCCTAAGTAAGGGCGCCGAAGCCTTGTAGTTTTGTCCTTTGGCTAATGGCATTTTGTTGCTTGGCTTCTTTCTCCCTTTCTTTTTGGAGTTCATTTAACTATTCATGTTTAGTCTTGACCAAAAAAACAAATTTATTCATGTTTAGTTATATGGTTAACTAATTATGTGCTTAATCCCACGCTTCAAGACATAAATGGAAAATGATATGCACCTCGATCATAAACTTATTACATGAGACAAATTACAAAATATAGCTACAATTTTATCACTTTTAACCAAAACTCTCTATACTTTTAATCTAAAATCATCTTTACTCAACACTATTTAGCTTAAGAACTATATGTACTTAAATTATTAATATGTTCTACGTAATATTATTGATATGCAACTCAAAACGTGTTTTAGAACACGATAAAAAATGTCAATTTCAATCACCTAAGGGAATTGAAGAGCAAACGTACAATTTACCCAACCTCTTTTTTCCAGTTTAACCGAACACATTTAATAGACTGTCACGTAATAAATTGCCATAAATTATCGAACAACCACCAGTGGCAGAGGTTGAGAAAGCACAATTTAATGGTGGGACCATTTTATAATTAAGAAAAAGCAAAAGAACACTGCCATAAATCCACTTTAATCATACTCCCTCCGTCCCATAATATTTGTCCAAAAGAACGGTTTTTGCGGTTTTTAATGAGAGGTGTAAGTGTAAATTGGTATTGGAAAGTGAAAAAGTAGAAAAAAGTGGGTAAAAGATATGATTGAATAGGGGTACTTTTGGAAATTTATAGGGGATAAAAGTTGAAAAGAGATAAAGTAGGTGGAAAAGTTGGATAATGGGGGTAAATGTAGAGATTGAATAGGGGTAAGATTGGAAAAAATTATTGATATAAAAGGAAAGTGGACAAACATTTTGGGACGACGGAAAAGGAAAGTGGACAAACATTATGGAACGGAGGGAGTATAAATTAACAAAAAAAATAAAATAAAAAAATCGTACCATCATATTAATTCAATAACTATAATCTCCGACCTCACCAAAAAAAAAACATAATCGATCTCCTAACTTTTTATACGATTCTCGCTGATAAGGGTCATGAACCAGATAAACAAACTAGTCTCAGTCCAACCGATCATATAATCAAAATTGGCGAAAGTTTGGTGACGTTTACTATTTTAGCTCTTTTGATATAATTAGGCCGGTCAAAAGCTGACCCGATCCAGAAATTTTAGGTTTTAACCAGAAAATTTAGACCTGTGACCCAGTTTCAACCTAATCCGATTAAAATCTGTCGAAATCCGGGGGGCCCGATACCGAAGAGAACTGGGTGACGTGTCGGGGTAAATTTAATCACTTCGTATATAAGGTCGGGATCCACCTTTTCTGCCCAAAAGCTTAAGCCAGTAGGTAGGGGCTTCACCCCCTATATATACTAGTGAAATTTGCCCAAGACTTCCGATGTGGAAGCCCTTCAACACGCCCCCTCAAGTGGTAACTGGTCTGGTCCAGTTAGCACTTGGAAAGACAAGACAAGACGACAACGGGTTGGGGCAACCTGGCCCAACCCGGGGGACCCATGAACGAACAAGGCTCTGATACCATGTCGAAATCCGGGGGGCCCGATACCGAAGAGAACTGGGTGACGTGTCGGGGTAAATTTAACCACTTCGTATATAAGGTCGGGATCCACCTTTTCTACCCAAAAGCTTAAGCCAGTGGGTAGGGGCTTCACCCCCTATATATACTAGTGGAATTTGCCCAAGACTTCCGATGTGGGAAGCCCTTCAACAAAACCCGAACCCGTTGGGTTTAAACTCGAACTCATTGGGTCGGACCTGATTTTTTACAATTTAAATTATATTACAATATATAAATTTGTTTTAGAAAATTATGTTATATTTTATTATTAAAATATTTAAACAATAGTATTTTATTATATTATTTTTTATTTAAATAATATTTTATTTAAATTTTGGTAAAAAAATTGTTACTTTTGACATGTTGGGTTGATCCGACCCGACCCGAAAACCCGAAACGACCCGACCCAAGTTGACCCGTAACCCGATTGGCCCGAACCCAAACTCAATCCGACTCGACCCGAACCCACCCGACCTGACCCGATCGACAGGTCTAGATATAATCGATAGTTAAAAAGCTTCATTTTATAGCTTATGTATCAAGTTGCTTCAAGGAAAATTTACATGACATTGACATGTTCATAATGTAGTATCTAATTTTCAGATATTGCCCATGACATGTATAGATTTTGCAATGAGAATTTCAAAAGCCACGTTTGCATGTGATGTTGGATAGACAATATAGATTGACGTTGACAATATAACATGCAAAATTGCAAACTAATGTTGTGTCATACAAAAAATGCCTACTCTCATTTGATAGTTATTTGTTGATTTTAGTTAATCATACAATACAAGTTCGTTTAGATAATTGGCTTTTGTGACCTAAAATGCACGAATTATTATCGGTGTGACTCCACTATATCCTCTTTTATAAAGTAGGCACAACAACGTGATAAAGAAAAGTTGGTGTGTTGTTTATTTTGCCATGGACTCATAAGCTTACACTTTAACGTAAAAAAATCAAAAAAATGCATCATTTCGTTGTTGGTGGGCAATAATTTGTTCATTGGGTTATCATGATACTAACTAGGGAATTCCATTTAATCCACATGGTGTGGAAAGGGACTTCACGATGTTAGAACATAAAAAATATGTTAATCGCTCTAGCAATTAACCTAAATGATGTGTCGATAATTAATTTAGGCATAAGATTGTTTACCACAGGCTATAACTTTACGGACTTAAATCAAGTGGATCATATAAATTATGTGTAATATGAGATGTATTATTGGTATTTAGATGCACTTCAATTACCATCCGATTAAAAGTACATTATAAAATGTTAAAAGTAATTTCAAATTAAAAATATGTTTCTATGCTATACATGTACTTTTAATGCTATACAATGCATTATAATGATGACATATTAAAATGTTGTACACTTACAAAATTTAGATAATGTTTGATAACCCATATTATAATCCTTTATTGTACATAAACCTGTTGTATAATGTATTTGATCATAAAAAATAATTTATATTAAAATGATGCATAATTTAAGATTATTAGCACAGTAATAATGAATAATTAATCCTTTCTTAACTACAGTGTACCCGCCACGTGGGACAAACCGGACAGGGTAAAGCACAAAAGAAATGCCATCCACATGTCCACGTCGGACGATCACAGCCGTTGATTCTCCATCATATCGCCCCGCATTTAATACGGCCCCAGCGACCCAAATTTGAGGTTATTAAAATCTCCCCCCAAATTAATTTCTTCACCCGTCTCTCTCTCTCTCTGCAAAGAAAAACACTCCCTCTTCTCTCTCTCCCCCTTTTTCCTCCCACAAACTTTCCCTTCCTCTTCCCCGCCGGTAAGTCGCCGGCGACCCCACATTCCCGGCGAGCTGACCGCCCTCCGGACCCCTGAGCTCCGGCGAGCTTCCTCGTCAAGTTGATTCGGAGAAATTTGGTGGTTAAAGATCGTATCTTTAGGGTTTGTGGTTACACTTTTGAAAGGGTAGGGTTTTCCTTGCTCCTGAGACTTCTTTGATTCCTGTTGTTTGTGGTTGTTTGGTATACAGCTTCTGGTCTTTTACCCTATTATTGAGTCTGCTCATTTGCTGTGTCTTTGCCTTTTCTGGCGTTTCACACTTCTAGCCGTTGGAGTGGAAGAAATTTGTGGTTGGGAAGAGGCGTGTGGTGTGCAAGGTGGGTTTTTTGTTTGTGGGTTTGTGATTCCTAGCTCCATTTTCACTCTCATTCTCTGGGTTTTTGGGTTTTAGTCTAGTTGGGTTTCTTTTACTGGTTGGGGGTTTGTGTGAAGAAAAAATGCAGTTGCTCTGTCTGTTTTCTTACAAATTTTGTTGAATTATCATTATTTGTTGAAGCCCACAATACCCAAAGCTAGTCTCTAGAATGGATAGAAATCTGCTTAGTTTGGTGATTTTTCTGGCTGTTGCTCCTATCCTGGTGAGATCCTTAAGCCCTTCTTTGAATGATGATGTACTGGGTCTGATTGTGTTCAAGGCTGACCTGCAAGACCCAGCTGGGAAGCTTTCCTCATGGAATGAGGATGATGACAGTGCTTGTAACTGGCGTGGTGTTAAATGTAGTGCTAGATCCAACCGGGTTTCGGAGCTCGACCTTGGGGGGTTCTCTCTCTCAGGCAGAATAGGAAGAGGGCTTCTTCAGTTGCAGAGTCTTAGAAAGTTGTCTCTAGCTAGTAACAATCTCACTGGTACCATTAGCCCTGCGCTTACTCGGCTCCCGAATCTCAGGATTCTTGATTTGAGTGGGAATTCGCTCTCTGGGTCGTTGGCAGATGATTTCTTTCAGCAATGTGGGCCTCTGAGGTCGATTTCTCTTGCCGTGAACGGGTTTTCTGGGCCGATTCCGGGAAGCTTGAGCGCCTGTTCGTCTCTTGCTGCTGTTAACTTGTCTTTGAACCGGTTTTCTGGTGCATTGCCTTCTGGGATTTGGTCTATACACGGGCTTAAGTCACTTGATCTGTCTGGAAACTCTTTGGAAGGTGAATTGCCGAGTGGGATTGAAGGCCTGTTTAATTTGAGGGCAATTGATTTGAGCAGCAATCAGTTTACCGGGCAGATCCCGGACGCCATTGGAGACTGCTCTTTGTTGAAGTCGGTCGATCTTAGTGAGAATTTGTTTTCTGGCAATCTCCCCACTTCAATGCCAAACCTGAGTTTTTGTAATTATCTGAATCTGGGCAAGAATATGCTTGCAGGCGAAATCCCGAGCTGGATTGGTGGTATGAAAGCCATTGAAACTCTTGATCTCTCTGCCAACAATTTTTCCGGTGGAGTCCCTGCTTCAATTGGGGAACTCAAATCATTAAAGTTGTTCAATTTATCTGCAAATTCATTGAGTGGAATGTTGCCTGAGTCAATGGTAAGCTGTACAAGTCTTCAGACTTTGGACTTGAGGCAGAATTCATTTGTGGGTAATTTGCCAGGATGGGTATTTAAACTGCCTATAGAGGAAATTCTATTAGCAGGGAATAGTTTAAATGGTAGTTTGGATTCAGCTTTGTCTGCATCAGAATCAGTCTCCCAACAAACAATTCGAGTGTTGGATTTATCCAACAATGGGTTATCCGGTGTAATTCCGTCGTCCATAGGTGGATTTAGCAACCTGCAGATCTTGAACTTCTCTGTGAATTCTCTGACTGGGTCTGTTCCAGTTGGCATTGGAGAGTTGAAAGCACTAACTGTGCTTGATTTAAGCCAGAATCATATGAATGGGAGCATTCCGAAGGAAATCGGGGATGCCGCTTCCCTCAAGCAACTTATTCTCGAGAAGAACTCCATAGAAGGCTATATACCAGCTTCAATTGAGCACTGCTCTTCACTTTCTGTTTTGTAAGTTCTCTTAACTCTATCTGATGAATACATGTTGTTGTGCTTTTAGGTGATACTATTTGTATGAATGTCATAATGTATATGGAAATACTATCATTGCATATCAATAAGTACTGCTCACACATGTGCTTGCTTTATTAGCCCATCAATATTTTTATTTCAACTTGTCATAATTGCATCTATAAACCAAACTAAAATCTATTATGTTTTTTCTGATGATTTGATGCTTACAGAAACTCTTTGTTTTGGAATATTGTATCAAACAATCTGCATAATGTAGTTGCTAAAGATTTACACTTATTCTCTTACCCATTTCATTCACAGGATCTTATCACACAACACACTGAGTGGGGCTTTACCCGTATCGCTATCCAAGCTCACCAGCCTCCAAACTGTTGACCTGTCCTTCAACCGCCTGTCGGGTTCTCTGCCAAAGCAACTCGCCAATCTCCCTCATCTGACATCCTTCAACATTTCCCACAATGATCTCCAAGGCGAACTCCCCGGTGGATTCTTCAACACAATCTCCTCCACAAGTGTCTCCAATAATCCTGCTCTCTGTGGCTCAGCTGTAAAAAAGTCTTGTCCTGCCGTGCTCCCCAAGCCCATTGTTCTAAACCCGAACTCGACTTCTGATTCAGGCTCCGGTTCAATCCCTCCAACCATCAACCGCAAGAGAAACATCCTCAGCATCTCTGCTCTGATTGCCATTGGTGCAGCTGCTTTCATAGTCATCGGTGTTATCGCCATTACCGTCCTCAATCTCCACGTCCGTGCCACCACTTCTCGTGCTGCACATGCGCTGGCATTTTCAAACGGAGATGACTTCAGCAATGGGTCTCCGACAACGGATGCCAACTCTGGGAAGCTTGTTATGTTCTCGGGTGAGCCCGACTTCAGCACTGGGGCCCATGCTTTGTTAAACAAGGATTGTGAGCTTGGACGGGGCGGGTTTGGTGCAGTTTACAGAACTGTCCTTGGAGATGGAAAGGCGGTTGCAATAAAGAAGCTAACTGTTTCAAGCCTTGTGAAATCACAAGAAGATTTTGAAAGGGAGGTCAAGAAGTTGGGGAAGATTCGACATACAAACCTTGTTGAGCTCGAAGGGTATTATTGGACTCCGTCTTTGCAGCTTCTCATATACGAGTTTGTTCCAAGCGGTAGCCTCTACAAGCATTTACACGAGGGCCGGAGCGCCTTGTCATGGAATGAGCGGTTTAGTGTGATTCTTGGAATGGCAAAAGGTCTAGCTCACTTGCACCAGTCAAATGTGATCCACTACAATTTGAAGTCCAGCAACATTCTCATAGGAAGTTCAGGGGAGCCTAAAGTTGGAGACTTCGGTTTAGCCCGACTATTGCCAATGCTTGACCGGTATGTTCTCAGTAGCAAGATTCAGAGTGCACTTGGCTACATGGCGCCTGAGTTTGCTTGCAAGACGGTTAAGATAACCGAAAAATGTGATGTCTATGGATTTGGAGTGTTGGTTTTGGAGGTTGTGACGGGTAAAAGGCCGGTTGAGTACATGGAGGATGATGTGGTGGTTCTCTGTGACATGGTTCGTGGGGCCCTCGAAGAAGGCCGGGTTGAGGAGTGTGTTGATGGGAGGTTGTTGGGTAAGTTCCCAGCTGAAGAGGCGATTCCGGTTATGAAACTAGGGTTGATCTGCACTTCTCAGGTGCCTTCAAACCGACCGGACATGGGAGAAGTTGTTAACATTCTGGAGTTGATCAGATGCCCTTCAGAAGGGCAAGAAGAATAGATACATTTTTAGAAATGGAGATTTATTCGGGGAAGAAGAATCCGGTCCGTTGATTAACATTTTTCTCGAATTAATGTAAGTTTCTCGACCGATTTGGACGGTTCGATTTTCATGTTTGTATGTCTTAAATCAGTTGTTCTTGCTGTTTAGTCTGTAGCGAAATCTTTTGTTCTTGTAGATTTCCGGTAGGTTTAGCCGGATTCCTCTTCACCGGGCGAAGACCCGTTTTCGGATATCTGTGTTCATCCTTGTTAACTGATCTCATGAAACAAAACCCTTGTTCTTGTTCTAAGATGCATATGAGTTTTGTTCAAGTTCTGCCTTGCACAAAGTTATTGAACTATAGTTCTTTGTACTCTTGTTGTTCAAGAATCTGTGTCTTTGAAAAGGGTATGATTTAGGGGCCACTCCACTCTTTCTTATAATTGGTCATTGTTGTGTTGTGCAATGGATGACATAAAGAAGTCATTTAACAAAGTCAAAAGTGAGCTTGTGACAGTGTGAAGTGGTAGAGATTCCTTTTGAAAAGCACTAGAAAATACCCATCTTTGAAAACACTAAAAATAATGTGTGTTTTGGAGTCTTTTGTCTAGAAAGAATAGTTGGAAAGGATTATAGAATTTGGGAGAAAGTGAAAGCCTGAAAAAAGTCAAGCTGTCAAGTGGGATTTAGGAATTGTTTTTAAGCTAGCTAGGGCTTTGAATCATGCATCATAATGTGCAAGTTTAAAATATTGAGATATAATAAGCACCTATATATTTTGTTGTCTAAAGAAGATGATTTTGGCTTATTTCTTTAATTGATGATTAGAAGTAAAGTTAATAGCATTTGTCCAAATAAACAGCTATAAAAGTTCAGAGTTGGACATTTTGTTACTTGTATTTGATTAACTTACATGTGAAGTAGTAGTTACAAATTTTATTAATAATGTTATAGACTTATATAAGATATGATGTAACTTTGTATAGGGGCACAAATCTATAAATTATGAAAAATCACTATGGATCTTTAAAAGAAGAGTAATCTCATTTTTCATATATAACTCTACATAAATCAATAAAATCTTTCTAAAAATTTTTTTTTTAAAACCCTTTTTTTTAATATAATTGCTCATATTAATACATTGTGCTCAATTTTTGAATAGTTTAAAAAACTGAAGACTTGTATGGTGGAAGACAGTATTGGATTCAAGGCAGTTCTTCTGCTTCCATTTCTTCCTCAGTTTTTGCAAAATTTCTTTTCTCAAAGCAGTCTAGTCTTCTCCATGATTTTCTACAATTCTTGAGCGTCTCAATGGCTTCCATAGTTATCCTATAAACTAATGCTAATATGCCTTTAACAAAGCATTGTTTATTTGCTTAGGTTAGTGAGTTGATGAGCCTATGGCCTAGGGGGAAGGATCCATTTCACTAGCATTTTTAGTTAATTGTTAGTTTTAAGATAATAATTCTTGTACAATAACTTGTTACCTTTTTTTCTTAAGCTTTGGTTCTATTTCTTTTGAAATTCAACTTTAACTTAACTTTGTTGCAAAATTCTTGGGCCATAGGGGATTTCCAATAGTAACATTTGGAAACTTTCTTAAACCAAAGCTATAAATAGTAAAAAAGTACTGTGTAAATCGACGAGCTTGATCTTTTTTTTGGTCGAAGGAGAGACATGAACTCTCCGAACCCTTGATGGGTGTTTTATTAGTTCATACAAAAATGAGCTAAGTAATGTGTAAACCGACAAGCTTGATCTTAATTAAGGAACTTTGTAACTTATAAACATTTTGGCATTATCAAGTGGTTAAGAAAGTATGATGTGTTAGTGCTACCCATTTTTGGTCAAAAAGAGGTCTGGAAAGGAATAGTAAAAGGGTTTTGTAGCTTGTGAAATGAAGAGAAAGTGTCAAATTTCATCAGACACTAAACATATGGACCATGCTTATATATTCTTTGCATGCCCTTTGCTCTTCACTGGTATTTATGCCCTTTTGCCCATGCATTGCTTCTTCCCTTTTAAGATTGTAATTAGTTGACAGGTTTGGTCGCTTGGAAATAAGGGCATTAAAGGATTTTGTTTAAGGTTTTACATTTTTACACCTCATGTAATTCAATCCAAATCCTATGTCACAAACCCATATGTTAGTGGGCTTAATTTTATCATCTTAGGGACATTAACAACATAACGAGATCATTGTTGTTTGTAAGTTGTTTATTAAGATGTTTCTCCTTTCCCTTCGAAACTTCATGTTGGGCCTTACATTTGTGGCCCAACATCCCTTTCTATAAAGATGTGCTTACGCTATGGGCTTTGTAATGTGGCCCAATTGCCCCCCATTCAACTAAAAATTCTAGGTCTTGTTGGTCAATGGCACTGGAGTTCGATAGATCAATGAGAAACAAACAATGATGGCAAGCAATATGACTAACATGTTATTGTTACATAGGCTCTTGTTTATGAAAAACAATACTACAAACAAAACAAAACAAATCAATAACTTTTTTTGGTAAAAAAACAAATCGGTGACTTAGACATCGAAGAAGGTAACACCTCATAGATGAACTCGATCCATGGTGTTTGTACCGCCCTTGTAAAAACCGAGATTATCCTCATTGATATCGTCACTTAACATCTTTCACAATAGTACAAATCACCGATGTTTTAAGAGAAGTGAATCGAGTGACCAATAAAATTGAGGCCTGTAGTCACTCATAACAATACAAAATTGCAAATTACCCATGCACTTAATTTCTCATCCGAGAGGACACTTTAGATCAACATGACATGCTATGATCATCATTTATTCTTAGAAAACGAACAACAGAAATGAGCAACAGAATGTGAATTTTCTCATTGAATGAATTATTCTGTTACACAGCTCAACCATTTATAGCAGGTTGTTAGGCTTGGCTTATTACAATTAAAGTAAACCGCTTCACTAGACCCGGTTTATACCAACATCCCCCCTCAAGTTGGAGGTTAATTCCAAGGAATTAATCCCAACTTGTCTATGAAACTACCATGAATTGAACTAGGCAATGCTTTGGTAAGTACATCAGCTATTTGAGCAGAAGTTGGTACATGAGTAAGAGAAATAAGACCCTCTAACAACTTAGCTCGTACAAAGTGGCAGTCTAATTCTATGTGCTTAGTTCTTTCATGGAAAACAGGGTTCTTTGCTATGTAGATAGCTGCCTGAGAATCACATTTCACAGGTATTGGTGTGATTTGAGGAACATCCAGCTCATGTAATAGTCGACTAAGCCAAGCAAGTTCAGCAGTGACCCTTCTCAAAGATCTGTACTCTGCCTCAGCTGAAGATAAAGACACAGTAACTTGTTTCTTGCTCTTCCAGGATAAAGGTGCCCCTCCTAAAGTGATATAAAAGCCACTGACTTACCGTCTGGTTATAGGACATGAAGCCCAGTCAGAATCACAGTATGCTTGAAGAGAGAAATCTGCACTGGAATTGAGAAGCAAACCCATTGTTGAAGTTCCTTGTAAATACTGTAATGTGTGTGTTGTTGACTTCCAATGAGTATATGTAGGAGATTGCATAAATTGACACAAGTATTGCACTGTAAATGCCAAATCTGGCCTTGTATTTACTAGAAAATTCAACTTTCCAACAAGCTGTCTGTATGGAGTCGGATCAGGGAGCAAATTTTCTGTATCTACTTTGATCTTCACTGAATTATCCAAAGGAGCATTTGTATTCTTCAAAGATGCAGGACAAAAATCTTTAAGCAATTCCTTAATAAACTTTCTCTGAGTAATGACCATACCTTGAGAAGTTTGAATGAATTCCATGCCTAAAAAATAATTGAGCTGCCCCAGATCTTTGATACTAAACTGAGCATGAAGAAACTCCTTAATAGATTGAATCTCATCCACTGAATCTCCAGTAATCAGAATATCATCAACATATATCACCAAAAAAATAGTACTCGAACCTGTCTTCTTATGAAAGAGAGAGTAATCATTCAAAGACTGTGTAAAACCTTGAGAAACAAGTGCAGTAGACAACTTACTATACCATTGACGTGAGGCCTGCTTAAGTCCATAAAGAGACTTATTCAATCTGCAAACTTTACCAGGAAACAAATGAGCCAAGCCTAATGGCATTTTCATATACACCTCTGTGTCAATATCTCCATGCAAAAATGCATTATTAATATCTAACTGAGACATGCTCCATTTCTTCCTGACAGCTGTAGCAACTAAGGCTCTAATAGTTGTCATTTTCACCACTGGTGAAAAAGTTTCAGTAAAATCAATGCCTGCCTTCTGAGTACAACCTTTGATCACAAGCCTTGCCTTGTATCTTTCCAAAGAACCATCAGCTTTAAGTTTCAACTTGTACACCCACTTAGAACTAATTGGCCTTTTTCCTTTTGGCAAGTCAACAATATCCCAAGTGTTATTATCTTTCAAAGCTTTGAGCTCCAGATCCATAGCTTTTACCCACTGAGGATTTTGCACAGCCTCTTCATAAGAGCATGGTTCAGATAAATGATCTAAGGAAGTAATAAGGGTCTGTGTTTGAGCTGAAAGGGCATGAAAAGAAATTGTTTGGTCTGGGAAATGATCAAAATTAGAAGATACAAAATTACAGAAATAATCCTTGAGATGAGAAGGAGGATTATGCTGTCTAGTAGATCTTCTCAGTGGAACTGGTTGAACAGGCTGAATAGGCTGAATTGGTTGAATAGGTTGAATTGGTTGAGGTTCAAAAGTGGATTCAAAATTTGAATGCTCATGTATAGGTAAAGGTAAGGCTGAAAAAGAATCAAGATGTGGTTTAACAGAAAAAGGAAAAATACTCTCATGAAAGGTCACATCTCTGGATATAAAAACCTTATGAGTAGCAAGGTCTAAAAGCTTATATCCCTTTACTCCATAGGGATATCCTAAGAAAACACTGGAAATAGCTCTTGGCATGAACTTATCTCGTCCAGGCTTAGGTGAAGAGGCATATGCTAGACAACCAAAATTCTTCAAAATACCATATTCTGGAGGTGAGCCATGCAGCTTCTCAAAGGGAGACATTCCATTCAAAACTGTTGATGGAAGCCTATTAAGAATGTATGTAGATGTAAGTAAGCAATGACCCCAGAACTTCATAGGAATTTTAGATTGAAACAAGAGTGCTCTACTAACTTCCAGCAAGTGCCTGTGTTTCCTCTCAGCAACTCCATTTTGCTATGGAGTATACACACAACTGGTTTGATGCACAATGCCCTTTGAGCTGAAAAATTTAACACCTTCATGACTTGTACCTAACTCCAAAGCATTATCAGACCTTACTGTTTTGACTGAGCAATCAAACTGCTTTTCAACAAGCTGAATAAAACTCTTGAGCAAATCAAAAGCAGAACCCTTAGATTTCATCAAATGTGTCCAAGTAACACGTGTGAAATCTATAGAGAATAGGATTACGTATGAATTTGTGAGTGAATATTATTGTGCCCATGGCAAGGGTTTATATATAAGAGGTGACTTGGAACGCAAGTAGAAAACTAATCCTATACACAAAATTCTATCTATAATTAAAGATTGCATAACACGTAATATATCAACATATAATTCTATCCATACGCCCCCGCAAGCTGGACGATCGAAATGATAGACCAAGCTTGTTGAGAATAGAGTGAAACTGAGGTCTGGCAAGAGGCTTTGTCAACACATCAGCGAGCTGATCTTTGGTGGAGACATGAGCAACACGAAGAGTACCGGACTGCACTTGCTCACGAACAAAGTGGTAAGCCAAAGCTATATGCTTCATTCGGGAATGGAAAACAGGATTTGAACTGAGGAAAGTCACCCCCAAGTTATCGCAGTATAGCACCGGCTGAACTGGAAGCTGAACACCCAACTCAGCAAGTAAAAAAGTGACCCATAGAAGCTCCGAACAAGCATCAGCTAAAGCTTTGTATTCAGATTCGGTTGAGGACCGAGAGATCGATCGCTGCTTACGTGAACTCCAAGAAATAGGAGTTGAACCGTAGTAGAGAAGGTAGCCAGTGGTGGAAACATAATCATCCCTATCTCCGGCCCAATCCGCATCAGAGAAACCATGAAGTTGCAGCGATGAACGAGAAGAAATATGGATGCCAAGTTCTGCCGTTCCTTGAAGATACCGAAGTAGACGCTTCAATGCTTCCCAGTGAGTTGATGTGGGACTTTGCATGAACTGCGACAGCTTGTTGATTGCATATGCAACATCGGGTCGAGTGAGGCTGAGATATTGCAAAGAGCCAACAAGGGCGCGGTAATCCGTAGGAGAGGGAAGTGGAGTTCCATCATACTTAGAGAGTGATGTAGTTGCATCAAGAGGCGTGGATACTGGTTTTGTGGCTTCCATTCCAGCCTTGAGAAGGACATCATGAACATACTTCCGCTGGCTGAGAAAGAGGCCCGACGAAGATCGAACAACCTCGACACTGAGAAAGTAGGTGAGGTCACCGAGGTCTTTGAGTGAGAATTTGTGAGCAAGTAGCTCAAGAATACGCTCAACACGGGTGGAGTTATTACCGGTGACAATAATATCATCAACGTACACAAGGAGATAGACTAGAAGATCACCTTGAGTCAGTATGAATAGAGATGTATCCGAGAGAGAGGCGTGAAAACCGAGCTGGAGGAGAAAGTTCTTAAGCTCATTGTACCAAGCCCGAGGAGCTTGTTTTAAGCCATATATCGCCTTGTGGAGTTTGCAGACATGAGAAGGTGCAGCAGGGTCAAGGAATCCCGGAGGTTGGTGCATGAAAACGTCTTCATGTAAAGTCCCTTGAAGAAAAGCATTATTGACGTCCAGTTGCCGGAGAGGCCAGCCCTTTGAGACAGCCAACGTGAGCACTAGGCGAACTGTAACGGGCTTTATAACCGGGCTAAACGTTTCAGAGTAATCCCATCCCGGTCTTTGATGAAAATCTTTGGCAACAAGTCGAGCTTTGTATTTGTCGATTGTGCCGTCGGGTTTGTATTTGATGCGAAAAACCCATTTACTGCCAACTAGGTTTTGAGAGGAAGATGGAGGTACCAACGACCAGGTTTTGTTTGAGCAGAGAGCGTCAAATTCGGCTTGCATAGCAGCCCGCCAAAGAGGGTCTTTCAAAGCTTGTGTGATGGTTTTGGGTTCGGTTGGAGAAGAGAGCTGGGCATTGAGGTTGAGTTTATGAACAGGCTTGAATATATTGTTTTTGGAGCGTGTAACAATGCCATATTCAGGTAGAGGAGGGTTAGGGTTAGGGTGTTGATTTTGGTTCGGGTTTGGGTTTTGATTTTGGTTCGGGTTTGGGTTTTGATCTGAAGGAAGGTTAGGGTTTGGAATTGGTAGAGAGGACGGTGGGCCCTGGTCGGACAGTGTGCTGGAGGACGTGGTGGGATCAGGATTCGGTGGCGGAGAAAAGGAGTCAGAGGAGGATGAGTAGGGCGATGTGAAGTCAGGATTGGTTGGAGGAATCGGATGAAGGGAGGCCATCGTGGGTATTGCTAGGGAGATGTTGGCCCATTCATCACCAACATGTGTAGAGGGAGATACGTGGGGGCCAAGTTTGGTATATGGGAACTCAGTTTCCACAAATTGCACATGACGAGAGGTGTAAATCCTTCGGGTAACCGGATCAAGGCATTGGTAAGCACTTTGAGAGTTGGAGTATCCAATGAAGACACAAGGAATGAATTTTGGTTCAAGCTTGTGAGAGTTGTAAGGACGAAGCCATGGAAAGCAAAGACATCCAAAGCATTTGAGTTTGGTGTAATCGGGTGGTTGATTAACTAGTTTGAGGTAAGGTGACATGTGATTTAGAGTGGGAGTAGGGAGCCGGTTTATGAGGTATGCTGCAGTGATTAAGGCATGGGGCCAATGATCAAGGGGAATGCCAGAGTAAGTTAGGAGAGCCAAGCCGGTTTCGACTATATGACGATGGCGGCGCTCGGAGAGGCCATTGTGCTCGGGTGTGTGGGGCGGGGAAGTTAAGTGGGTGATGCCGTTGTTACTTAAGAATGACTTGAGGGCTAAGTATTCGCCCCCATTGTCGGAGTATAGGATTTTGATTTTGTGACGAAAGAAGTTCTCAACAAGAGATCGAAATTTTATGAACACAGATTGGGTTTCGGACTTCTTCTTGAGAGGATAAAGCCATATGTATTTTGTGAAGTGATCAACAAAAATTACGTAGTATTTGAAACCATTGTAGGATAAAACTGGGGAGGTCCATACATCCGAATAGATGATCTCAAGAGGATATGAAGAAGACAGAGAAGATTTATAAAAAGGAAGTTTATGACTTTTATTCATATGACAAGAAGTACAATCTTGTAAGGAAAAGGGAAGACAATCTACATTAAATTGTTTGTGAATGTAACTAAAAATTGGAGTAGAGGGATGTCCTAATTTGTGATGCCAATTTGAGGGAGGAAGCTGACGACGGGCTGAATAGGAGACGGGAGGAGAGCTAGGCCAAAGATAGACACCATTGATGCATGGACCACTAAGAATTGTTTTGCCGGTTTGGATATCCTTCACAAGAAAACAATTTGGTAAGAAGACCATGGCATAATGTGTTTCAGATGTAAATTTAGAGACAGAAAGGATGTTTTTAGATATGGAAGGGACACAAAGAACATTAGAGATGGAGAAGTTTTGAGAAGTGGAAGGAAGAATGGCAGAACCCGAATGAGTGATAGTCAAACCTTGACCGTTACCAATAAACACCTCGTCCGGACCAGTGTAAGGTTGATGGAGGGCTAGGTTGGCCAAGTCATTGGTGAGGTGGTGAGATGCACCACTGTCAACGAGCCAGTTGGAGGGAGCCATGGTGTTTGATGTAGCAGCTGCGTATGCATGAGGAGCAGTAGGTGGAAACCGAGTAGAAGGAGGGAATTGAACTTGAGGATATTGTTGGTTGAAGGTGTGGCATTGGGATATCACATGTCCTACTTCCTTGCAGAATTGGCAACGTCCAAGGAAAGGTTTGGACGAGTTAGGGTTTTGTGAATTTGGTCGAGGAGTTGGATAGGTGGAGTGGGCAGGTTGTGTGTAGTTGGAGTTAGGGTTTCGTGGTGGTCTGTAGGAGGGAAAGGAAGGATTTTGTGGGTGAGAAGGCCAGTTTAGGGAGGTAGGATTCTGTGGAGGTTGTTGAGAAGGGCCGGTGGGCTGCCAAGGAGAAGGAAAGATGGCGCCTTTGCCTTTGCCTTTGTGTTGTCGTTGGGCGTTTAGGGCTGTGGCCGGGTTGTGTTCCGTTGGTTCAGACTTGAGTTCAAGCTCCTTGAGGATGAGCTTTTCATGAAGTTCCTCAAACGAGATGCAAGATTCGCGCATGTTCACGGCATCGATCACGGACTGAAAGGAGGAGTCAAGCCCGCGAAGGATATGATCCGTGAAGTCTTCTTGGGACAAGGGTGCCCCCAGGTCGGCAAGCGTGTCTGCGGCAGCCTTCATGGATTGCATATAGTCAGCGATCGTAGACGATCCTTTCTTGATCGACCGAAGACGATCCTTGACTTGTTTCTTGTGACCTCGTGAAGCAGTCCCGTAGGTTTGTTTTAAGGTGTCCCAGAGAGCCTTGGATGTTGTGGTGCGGGTGACTAGAGCAGCCACCGGAGTCGAGAGTGTACCGATGAGAGCGCCATAGAGAAGGCGATCTTGCCTTTTCCACGTAAGATGGGCAGGGTTTGTAGTTGTGGCATTATCCTGAACTACAATGGTTGCCTCAGGAATTGAATGTGTTCCATCTAAGAATTTGAAGAGGTCATACCCTTCAAGGATGGCTTGAATTTGTGTTTTCCATGTGAGGTAGTTTGTAGATGTAAGTTTGATTATGTTGGTAAAGTGCACAATGGTGAAGGGCTTCGTATGTTCATGGGGATTGGCCAGGGATGTGGAAAAATCGGTGGCCATGAAAGCTACGGAAAAAACAAAAACAAAGGAGGTTTATGAAGAGAAGGCCTAGGAACAATTTAGGCTCGATACCATATAGAGAATAGGATTACGTATGAATTTGTGAGTGAATATTATTGTGCCCATGGCAAGGGTTTATATATAAGAGGTGACTTGGAACGCAAGCAGAAAACTAATCCTATACACAAAATTCTATCTATAATTAAAGATTGCATAACACGTAATATATCAACATATAATTCTATCCATAAAATCATCCACAATAGTAATGAAATACTGAAAACCCTCAACTGTAGGAGTCTTATATGGCCCCCATGTATCCACATGGATCAACTGAAAAGGATAGGTAGATGAAAGCTGACTTTGTGAAAAAGGCTTCCTGGTGAACCTTGCTTTAGCACAGACTTCACAACTCAAAATCTCATCCTTATTAACAACTAAAGAAGGAAACAAAAGCTGTAAACTAGCAGAAGGTAAATGCCCCAGTCTCTGATGCAACAAATAAGCAGACTTCTCTTTAGAAAGACAAGCTGAAACAAGATTCAAATCAACTGGAGAATGATCAGACGACTGATCTTTATTGAAGATGTAAAGCTTTTTAGAGACCCTACCAAGAACCAAACTCCTCTTGAGAGCTGGTCCCTGCAACCAACATAATCCAGAGTCAAAATAAGCAGTACATTGCAACTGAGCAGCCAATTTAGACACAAATAACAAACTGAACTTGAACTCTGGAACAAATAACACTTCTCTAAGAGTAATCTCATCTGAAATCTTGACAGAACCAACATATTTGACTACCAAAATGCTACCATTTGGCATGGAAATAGACACAGGTGAAGACAAAGCATGTAATTCATGAAAGAAAGCCCTATTGTAAGACATATGATCACTGGCTCTTGTGTCTATAATCCAAGTATCCTTTGAGAAAAAATCTCTAGAAGAATTCAAAGAAGGAGAGAAACAAGTAATACCCGCCATGTGAGCCATAGACTGAGCATTGGAATTAAGAGAAGATTGCTGCAAAAGTCCCATAAGCTGAGCATATTGATCAGCTGATAAACCAGGAATAACAGAATCTTTATCTCCAGATGAAGACTCAGCCTCTGAAACATTGTGAGCATTAGTTTGAGATCTTGGTGGATAACCAATGATTTTGTAGCATCTGTCAACTGTATGAGTATTCTTTTTGCAATGAGTGCAAAACAATGATCGTTTTCCCTTGCCATTGACACCATTGTAATTACCAGAATTCTGATTTCCAGACTTAGAATGAGCACCTGAATTTCCAGATTGAGCAACCAAAGAAGAAGCATCTGAAAGAAGTTTGCTGTTGGCTTGAATACCTCTTTGTGTTTCTTCTTGAAGCACCATGGAATAAGCCACATGAACATTAGGAAGAGGACTCTGCATAAGAATATTTCCTCTTGTAACAGAAAAAGAATCGTTGAGCCCCATCAAGAATTGAAGAAGACGCTGAGTATCAAGTTGCTTCCTAAAAGCATCAGCAAGACCACATGAACAAGCAGGAAGATTCATCATAGAGTCACGTTCATCCCAAAGACGCTTAATCCTAGTAAAATAGCCAGAAACATTATCTGAAGCCTGAGAAATCATACTCAATTCCTTCTCAATGGAAAACATGTGAGCTCCACTGCTCTGAGAAAAACGAGCCTCAAGATCATCCCAGATTTGCTTCGCGGAACCAGACAAAAGAAAGCTTTCAGCAAGCTCTTTCGACATGGAATTGAGGATCCATGATGTGATCATAGCATTACAACGCTCCCAACGACTAAAATCAGCCGATCCAGCTTCTGGACACGCAACAGTACCATTCAGAAAACCAAATTTGTTTTTCGCTTTGAGCGCAATCACCATAAAACTTCTCCAAGCGTAAAAACCAGATCCATCAAAGACCTTTGTAGCCAACACCATACCAGGATTGTCAGAAGCATGGATATACAATGGATTGTTCGGATCCATGGCAAAATCGCAAGAGAAAACACGATCGACACAGAATCAATCGAAATATCAACAACAGAAACACGATCAGAAAAGTGACCGGAAGGAACAAATTGATCGGAGAGAATGATCAAGAATGCGGAAAAATGACCGAAAGGCCTGATACCATCTTAGAAAACGAACAACAGAAATGAGCAACAGAATGTGAATTTTCTCATTGAATGAATTATTCTGTTACACAGCTCAACCATTTATAGCAGGTTGTTAGGCTTGGCTTATTACAATAAAAGTAAACCGGTTCACTAGACCCGGTTTATACCAACATTTATATATTCTCTATCAATACCCATGACGACCTAACTAATATATCAAACATAACATCTACCAAATTATGGTGTATAACCCGGCCCACATTAAACCCCTATATTAACCTAATCACAATAATCAAGCAATGTTGCGCAACTCTCAAAAAAGGACACTTAAAACAGCTGAGAAATGCAACAAACTAAAAATAGTTATTTATTATTCCTTAATCCACCAAATATACAAGACCCACTATCCAAAAACCAATTTAATACCATAACAAAGCTCAATTAACCATAGACATCCAAGCACAATAGGCACAAACAATCTTCTGAGACATGTATACATAGACAGCAAAGGATAAGCTCATCAAAACGACGTCGCTCCAATCTCCCTTCTTTTTAGGGCTTAAACTGTCCTTCAAATCTCTTCCCATCTTCATCACTCCTCCAAGAAACCCAACCGACGACGACGGCTTCGGCTTCCTCAGTTGCCGGTCGGAGCCCTGATCGGGCTTTTGGCAGTTAGTTGGCCGGAGTGCGATCAATGGACCTTTCTTGAATCGAAACGCGTCGTTTGGAACGCTCTTGATCTTGTGAAGGTGGTGATTAATTTGGAGAGTTGCCATTAAAGACTTTTGGGTATGGATTTTGAGAGGTTTTTGCCCTTTTGGTGGATGAATAAGAATGAACATAGAGGAGTTTGTGTGATTGTATGTAACAAAATATCTTGTGAGTGAGCACTAAGCAACTTGGACCTTTGAATTTTTACGTGGATAAGAAGAAGGTGGCTATAAATTTGTGACTTGGTGGGGTCTGACATTATTGTACGTACATATATATATATAAAACATTTTTAGTTATATTAGAAAAAATGACTTAAAATAATCTGAAGTATCAACTTTTAATCAAAAATAATCTCAAATTTGAAAATCATCACCAATCATACAAGCTATTACAATATTAACCAAAAACGATATGAAATTATTTTCTGAGAAGTTTTTCGATGGTATAGATGATATGACGATAAAAAATATTTCAAACAAGTGTAAAGTTTTAAGTTGTTATGTAAAATTTTCAATCCCCGAAGTATCGATTCCATTGGAAAATTCGTCGGAAAAGACTTTCAAATCGTTTTGGTTAATTTTATGATAGTTTGTATCGTTTGTGATTATTTTCAAATTTGGGATTATTTTTGGTTAAAAATTGATATTTCGGATTATTTTAAGTTATTTTTCCGTTATATTAGGACGAGGTTGAAACTCATGTATGGATTGATTAACATTAGAAATAGCTAGGGGTTATGAATTTGAAATTAGTTATATTTAAATAACAAATACGTTTCAAAACATGCATGCATACAACTGCCTAGCTATTTAATTTGAAATTAACTATTTATTCGTATACTATAATTTTAATTTAATAATTTTTGGCTTGATTTGCATGTTTCTTGCAAATTGAACAATGTAATGTTGCTTATAACTTTGATTAGTTATAAAACATAGGATCAACCATTTCCACGCTTGCTTAGAGAGTGTTGTCGGTGGAGGGTCATGCTCATGAAAAATATGTAACTAAGCCCCCACCCACCCACCCAACCTAATTACTAATTAGAACGTTCGATGAGTTTTGGAGTTATTTATGGTTAGGTTACCATCAAATATTAATTCGTTAATTAGCAAAAGGCTTACTGTCACATATCTGGATTAGTTGAGTTTTAAGACCAATTAATGAGTTTTGGTTCATGTGAAGTTGTCGTTAGGTAGAACTGTAGAATTCGTTTGGATTTCGTTTCATTCCCACTTTCAAATGACATGCGTCTAGTTAGACTATCCATGTATTAAGTCGAGTCTAACCCGAATCCAACCCGCACCCGATCTTGAATCAATGATTCAAGTTGCAATAGTCCACTTAATTAGACCTTGATCCGGTTCCAGAACCGTCAATTCAGGTTCCGAAATAGTTGGTTTCTGGTTTCGTGGGACCGAAACCTCCATGAAACCGGAACCAATGCTTGGTCGGCTTCTTGGATTCGGCCTGTTCTGAGACCGATTCTACTCGATTCAGGTTTCAGCTCCGGAACTAGCCAAAGATTATGAAATTTCCATTTTGTTTACTTCAGATATATTTGACCGCTTTCGACGTATAAATTTGGTTCCATTTATTATATACAAACATTTAGAGATTGATTTGTACTCCCGGTCTGGTTCAGTTCCAATTCTATGAGTTTGGTATAATTTAGGCCTCTTTTGACCTCTTTTTTTCCGTAAGTTTGGTATAATTCAGGTATTTTCCCGATCTGGTTCCGATTCCGACCCGGTCAACGGAACCGGACCCAAGTCTATGTGCACTTCCTAATCCATCTGGTCAACAGCGCGTTGACCATAGCGACTCGGATCTTGCACGAGGTATCTCGGATCCCGTCACGCCAGCTCAGCAAAACACTTTCCCTTTTTTTATTTAAATTAAAAAAGGAAAAAAGCGGAAAAAAGGAAACTCAACGCGGTCGTTGGTAGGTCTCTCTCCATTCTCTTCTCCCCTCTGTAAATGCGGCGTTCTCGCTACTCATCCATGGCGACACAATAAACCCCTCCATTCCTCCCACTCACCAATTCCACCAAATCTTGCTTCCCTTCCAACCTACACTTCCCCCCTCCCTCCTTATTTCACCACCAAATCCGCTGCCATTACTCAGATCTAGCCGACTTGCACACATTTCCCCAGATTCGCTCCCCACACGCTATCTCGCGATCTTTTACTCTCCCGAGGTATGTATTTTCTGCTATTTGACTCATTTCCTGGCTGTTTTGTGTGGCGAGAGCTGAAATGATGCTCGCCTTGGGGTTTGTTGTTCGATTCGGCTCAGGATTTGGCCGGAGATCGCCGATCAGAGGCGTCGGAGGTAGGGATTCGAAGATGGCGGAAGGCAAAGGGTTTCAGTTGGGGACCGTCGGTGCGCTCAGCTTGTCGGTGATCTCTTCCGTCTCCATTGTTGTTTGTAACAAGGCGCTTATGAGCTCGCTCGGCTTCCATTTCGGTCAGATTCTTTTTCCGTTTCGCTTTGCTCTTTCATGTTTGTTAGGTTTTCTGTGATCCATTGCATTGCAATTGTTACCGAATTTAGCTGCCAGAAATTGAAAGCAATGGTCAATTTATTGTAGTAGGTCATGTTTGTTGTTCTTGTTTTTATTAACATTTTTTAGTCCTACAAGTCATAATTGATTGCTGTCTTATTGCCAATCGGTGTTTTGTGCACATCTGCAAATAACAGTTTGGCGAATATGGCTATACTCTTTTTGGAGTATAATTCTATACAGTTTGGCAAATGTTTTCTTATTTAAGATGTTTTGGTGTATAACAAACCAATTCAAAAAGGAGTTCTTTTTAAATGACAATTCCTAAAGGTGAAATGGAGTATTCAGGAGCAAAATATGGTCCTCAGCAAGATAATGTGCTCTACTATTTAAATGTGTAAAGGTGGTCCACATATGCTAAAAATGTTTCTCCAATATGAATGCACTAAATTGCTTACTTACATTAGACTGAGGTGGATCTGTCTTTTTCCGCCTTATAAGAACTGATTAGGAAATGTTAATTATAGGTAAAGATATATATCTTCTCATTGTGATGGCCTCATGAACTTTTGTTTGTAAAAAATCATATGGTGATTGGTTGTGCAAATAACAGTTTGGCGAATATGGCTATACTCTCTTTGGAATATAATTCCATACCGATAAAGGGTCTATCTTGCTAATGTTTCTTATTTAAGATGTTTTGGTGTATGACAAACCAATTCCATAAGAAGTTCTTATTAAACGACAATTCTTAAAGGTGGAATGGAGTATTTAGGAGCAAAATTTGGTCCTAAACAAGATGAGTTGTTTTACTATTTATATGTGTAAAGGTGGTCCACATATCCTTTAAATGTTTCTCAAAAATGGACGCACTAAATTGCTTACTTACATTAGACTGAGGTGAATCTGTTTTTTTCCCCTTATACGAATTGATTAGGAAAGGTTACTGATAGGTAAAGTTATCTTTCCATTGTGATACTGATAGCCTCTTATGAACCTTCATTTGTATAAAATCATGTGGTAATTGGCTGTGTAAGAAAAGGCAGCCTTTCTTAACTAAAACTTTCAAGGAGTCATTGTCTACCATAGGCTTTAACACCTAAGCGTATTTGAGAGCTGTTTTGACGAGCTCACTTGAGAGCCTGCGAATGCTCAATGTTTTAATCTCTTTTTATTTATGTGATACTATGATGTTTCAATGAGAAATGGTTTATTTTTAAATAGTCAATGAGAAAATGATCGCTTTAGTGATATTCTTCTGTCCATTTTACTTATTTCCTGGAAGGGCATCTAAACTTCTGAAGTATATTGATTGCTGCAGCTACGACTTTGACAAGTTGGCATCTTCTAGTCACATTTTGTTCTCTTCACATGGCTTTAAAGCTCAAATTCTTCGAGCACAAAGCTTTTGACCGAAAAGCTGTAATGGGATTTGGTGTTCTAAATGGAATCTCAATTGGACTGTTGAATCTCAGCCTGGGTTTTAACTCAGTTGGTTTCTACCAGGTAGAAGCTGTTTTAATGTTATTACTGTTTATTTTCTTGTTCAGTTTCTCAGTGGAGATCTTGTAGTCGCTAGTTCCTACTGAAGCAGTTTCCCTTGGAAATAAGGATGTATAATTAAGCTTCTTTAAAAGTGAATCACTATAATGCTTACTGCAACAAGTCACATCTTTTCTTTTACCCTTTAGAGACGTGTTTACTTCTCCTTGAGATGATACATTGTATTTACATTTGTGCAAATTTGGTTGTTACTTAAATATTTTTCTTTTCTTGGTAGATGACAAAACTGGCAATTATTCCTTGCACTGTATTTCTGGAAACAGTCTTCCTTACAAAGAAATTCAGGTAAGCCCTAGAATTAAATTCTGAAATTAGCTACTTAGAAAATTCTGAAATTCACAACAAAGAAATCGCTGCTCTGAACTTCACATATATTACTCCTAACTTTACTAAGGAAAGTCATGCTATTATTCCATGCTTACAATCTTTCAATGGATTAGATGATCTAAAAAACAACTAAATGATGAGCTCTAACACTGTCTCAGCAAGGAGCAACATTGAGCGCATGAATATATGCAATTGTATCTTCACACGTTTCTTCTTGCTCAGTTATTCGTAGATTTTAGAAGTTTTTTTTCCTGTTTTTTATGGTTGGACTGTCATCATTTTTCTATGCTGATGCAATAGCTGTCATATTTAAATTTACAGTCGGAGCATTCAGCTTTCTCTTGCTGTACTACTTTTGGGAGTTGGGATTGCCACAATCACAGATCTGCAGCTTAACGCACTGGGATCCTTCTTATCACTTCTTGCCATCCTCACAACCTGTGTTGCACAAATTGTATCCTACCTATCATCTTCTATGTTACCTTTATAGTTCTATTTGCTCTGATTTGTTAGTTTTATTTCTGTTTGAATTACTACTTCCTAGTAGTGCTGGAGGCATTTTGAAGGATTCAGATACTGTTCATTTTGAACAATATGGCATTTAAGCTATTTTCTTATGGATCTAATTTTGTTGCTTACATCTTAATTACTTTCTCCATTTGCAAATCCTTGACCACTGACGCTCCAGATGACTAATACAATCCAGAAGAAATTCAAAGTATCTTCAACTCAGCTCCTTTATCAATCTTGTCCATATCAAGCAGCTACCTTGCTCGTCACTGGACCTTTTCTGGATAAGATGTTAACTGACGACAACGTCTTTGCTTTCAATTACACTACACAAGTTCTCGTAAGTATTTTCTTATGGCAAATTTATTCAATATCATTTTTTTGTGTACAGTAAATGACCTTTGTTTTTGTTTTCTTACTGCAGGTTTTCATTATCATGTCCTGCTTGATTTCCGTCTCTGTTAATTTCAGCACTTTCCTCGTTATTGGAAAGACGTCACCTGTCACCTACCAAGTGCTTGGGCATCTGAAAACATGCTTAGTGTTGGCTTTTGGGTATATCTTGCTTCATGACCCTTTCAGTTGGAGGAACATTTTGGGGATTTTGATTGCAATTGTAGGAATGGTTCTTTACTCTTATCGCTGCACTATTGAGGGCCAGAGAAAATCATCTGAAGTATTGCCACAAAAGAATCAGGTACCTTTTTTACTCCCTCTATTCATCAAAGATTGCTATATTAGACTTCAGCACAATTATTAGGGAATATTAAAACATTACAAACTTTTCTTGAACTTTATGAATCGTTTACTACCATCTCAGTATGTGCATTTTCTAATAAAAGACCTCGTATAGCCTACTGGGTCATTACCTAAAACTTGAAGATGACGAACATTTTCTAATAAGGTTTAGAGGCTAAAATGACAATGTTTTCTGCACGGAGTTAGTGTACTTTGAATCCTAATGTTTCTCCATCTTCTTCTAAGACCCGTCTCTTTCATCTCGTATCTACTAGGGCAAGGGTGACGAATCTGATGCGCTCATTAAAATGGAAAACGGATCTAAGCTATCTACATGATGATGCTTCAGAGGGATCTATATTGAATTTTTTCAAAGTCAAATATGTATAATGGGTTAATTGTCTTATACTCGTTCGCCCTTGAGAATCGGCAGCCTTCCTCTTCGAAGAAGACGAGGTTAGGCAGAAATTCTGCTTGAAAGTTCATAGCCCTTCAATTACAATTTAAGGTACAGGCTGGTGGTGTTTCAAACCATGTAATGGTTGAGAGATTTTATGAGTTGGGGGAGCTGCCCTTTTGTGTTATTTGATTATAGTACAGATATAAATTTGCATATGTAATATGTAATGTTAGTCAAATTGGTTGCTATTGATGTATCCCCTTCTTGATCCTTGCATTTTTTAACTTTCTTGAGAATCTTTGTAATGAAGTTTTGTGTGTTCTTTGCATTTGCCGAAACGATCCAAAGGCACCCTTAGAAGTTGAACCATTTTGTCCTTCGATTTTTTTTCCGTACTAGTTTGTTTACAGGCAAGTGGATTGGACGTACATGGTTGTGATTGATCATGGATGAATGTAGATGATAAGGATGTGGGTCCTCAAATGAAACTATGGCAGTGGAAACTATGGTTTCTATATACTATGTGCCAATTGCCAATTGCCAATTGCCAATTGACATGTTATAAGTTATTTTGCACTCACAACTCAGTAGTGCAATGTGATGGACTTTGTACAAAATTGTCACCAATGTGTAAACTCCAAGGTTTCAGCCATCTTCATTCTCACCAAAACTGGTGCGCACACTGAACTACAAAAGTCAAAAACAGACGAAGGCCAAAATTACACGAAAATAGTGTATATACAAGAAAATTTTGCATAAAACACCCCAACTTTTGAGATGTTTAAAAAAACTAGTCTGAATTTTCAAAGTTATAGCAAATAACCTAAATCATCGGATAGTCCGATAGATTACATAGATTACGATCACTAAGCCCCTTTTTTATAATAAGGAAAGAATTTATGGTCGCTACAAGTACAAGTGTACAACCATGGAACACCCATGAGAAGAGGGCAAACCGTTGTCCTGAAGACCTCACGGAGTCACGGTACACCCATGAATGCTCAACCAGTGAGTTGACTCGCCAAGCGGGATCACTAAGCCAACTTAATTACGTTAATAATTTAACATACCGTATCAATATGACATGCTAGTTATACTAATTGCTGCAATTTTAAAAGTTAAAAAGATTGGGCTATTCTCTGCAATTTTCACAAAATTAACCTACACGACCAAAATCAGACGCGTGTAATCGGTCTAACCCCTACTATATAAACCCCCGGCCACGTCTTCACTCGCCTTAGCTGTATCACCCACACGGCCACACCACTCCACCAGAACGTTCTCCGCAAAGAAAAAATGGCGATACGTGCTATGGCGTCCAGGAAAACCCTAGCCAACGCTCGTCTAGGGTTAGGGCTTCTCCAATCCCGATCTCTCCAGACATTCTCCTTGCCTGACCTCTCCTACGACTATGGCGCTCTGGAGCCGGCCATCAGCGGCGAAATCATGCAGATACACCACCAGAAGCATCATCAGACCTACATCACCAACTATAACAAGGCCTTGGAGCAGCTCGAGGACGCCATGGCCAAAGGCGATGCGCCTTCCGTTGCGAAGTTGCAGAGCGCGATTAAGTTCAACGGCGGAGGTATTGTGTCCTCTCTTTCTCTTTCGTCTTTCCGTTAATTGTCTGTGTGTTTGATGAATATTGGATGTGGTTTTGGTGTTTGTTGATGTGGCGATGGAGTTTGGATTGTTGTCTGATTGTGAATTGACCGGAATTTTTCTTCGATTGGGGAGGGTTTGTGATGTTTCGTGAATTGAAATCCGCGATCGATTGTTGCTTGTTTGCGGCTGGAATTTGATGTATCTAAAACTGATGATGTGATTCGAAGTTTTCTCTTCTGTAAGCGTGCTTTTGTTTGTTGACTTTGTTGTGCAATCGATCGGGTTTTATTATCCTCTACTTAAAGGATGTCTATTACTTAATTACTAGTTAAGATTTCAGAGCTTTCATGAACATTTCTCTAAGTTATCATAAGAACTTGAATTCATGGTTGTCTTCAGTTTAGTATTCACTTGTTTTAGAGTCCTCAGGAGAGGTATTCGTAGGATTAAAAGTTGAAGAAATCCTCTTCGTAAGCACCTGCATGTGGCATTCTGTTAAATGTCTATGTCATTCTATGGTCTGTTTCATCGGCCACATTTTATCTTTCCACAAGTTATGTAATTGTATCCCCCCTGCCAGATTTTAATCCCATGTATTTATGTGTCTCAAGCAGGTCACATAAACCACTCAATTTTCTGGAAGAATCTTACTCCAGTCAGTGTAAGTTATTTTCTCATGGGAGCTGTTTTGTTCTACTGGCTCTGATATTCTGGCTATAACAATATCTTAATAAAACTACTTTGTTTACAGCATGGAGGTGGTGAACCTCCCCATGGCTCGTTAGGCTGGGCAATTGATGCCAACTTTGGTTCCTTGGAAGCGTTGATCAAGAAGATGAATGCTGAAGGTGCTGCCTTACAAGGATCAGGCTGGGTGGTAAGTAGTGCTGTCATGATACCTATTTTCTTTCTTTTACCACATCTTATGTCAGATTGTTTTGTTGGCATAGAGGAATTCACTAAGCAATTTTTTTTTTTAACTTCTATGTTCATTTTCTTATGCCTTTGTGGACCAGTGGCTTGGCCTCGATAAGGGATTCAAGAGGCTTGTGATTGAAACCACCGCAAATCAGGTTAGTGACTCTGAGTTTACTCTTTCACCTTGCTCTTTTGTAGTTTTCACCATTGAAGACCTAAAAGATCCATCTGTTATATTGTAGGACCCTTTAGTAACAAAGGGAGCAAACATGATTCCCTTGCTTGGTATAGATGTTTGGGAGCATGCATACTACCTGCAGGTAACTTCTAATTCTAGCTCACCTGTTGTTTCGCTTTTAAATTCCATTCGTGTGTTTTCATATGTCCTAGTCGTTCTCATTTCTGATCCGTATTTCTTACTAAAAAAATTGACGTATAAATCCAGAATACCTTAAAATGGTTTGATCGATACTTATTTGATTGTTTATGCTCAAAGATGTGTCCTGGCCTATATTAGTTTTGCTTTTTCCGTTCTCCCTAGTCTGAATAGAAAGATCACGTATCAACAGTGCCACTTTTATTTTATTATTTAAGTACATACATGACAGACCTGACATGAGTGCCATAAAGCATTGTTTGTGGAGACTCGAGATGAGGACTATTTGCTCAAATAGGGAGTGCTGTAAACATATTTCTAGCATTGTTTTGAGGAAAGGGAATATGTGGCATTAGTTTAGTTTCTCTGTAAGTATCTAGTATCTACTTGAGTCAAGTAAACAAAGATGACAATACTTTACTGACCCAAGAAACAATAATGACAGTAGTATAAACCCTAAATTTTTACAAGCTAGTGATGGCAAACTTTAGTATGAACCTATCCATATTGTTGTCGTATGACTGGATCTGTCAGTTAAGCTTGCATTTGGGAGGCCCTTTGTGAGCATTCTCCCCCCAAACCAGGAAAACTTCTATATGAAGCTAAATTCTCTTGGGCAAAATGTTATGTACCCTTCCTCATCCTTAGGATTTGCAAAGGCAAATATATGCAATATCATCTCACTATCCGTTATAGCTGACCAGGAAATCCCCTATTATGAGTTACCCTGCATGCTCTATAACTTTGTTTCCTTTATTGAAAATTGCAGTACAAAAATGTGAGGCCTGACTATCTTAACAACGTCTGGAAAGTCATCAACTGGAAGTACGCGAGCGAAGTGTATGAAAAGGAATGCCCGACCGAGCGCACCTAAACGATCTCAGCACTGCTCCCCCTCGTATTTACAAGGTAATAAAAGTGTGGCGGATATGAGTTGATTCCCGCTGTGAAACCATCCTTGTATCTAAGTTCTTCCCTCTCTGGTTTTGTACAAACAATCGATGCCCACATACAATGGCTGATGCTACTCTAGTTTTGTCTTTTTACTAAACCAATCCGCTCATTGATGTGTTTTTTTTTTCTCTCCCTGTTACAGTCTAATTACTTCACCGGCAAACGCATTGTTTTCCTTTGGTTGAATAATCCAAAATGGGAAAATTGCAGACAGTAGCCCCAACTTTGGGTATAGTTGCCAAAATAGCCTAAACAGATTAATTAGATGACATCGATGGTGTGTTTTATCGTTTGTTTTTAACATTTGTGCTACTTCAGTTACATATGCTAGTGATAAGGTCTTTATAGGTATTTGTGTGCAACTAATCGTCTACCCCTTAAGGTGATGCCTAAGTTAAAGAACTCAAGAACGTTTAAGCCTATAATATTTCATTTCTGAATTTTCTAAACCTATCAAAAGAACCCTTGGGAAATATAATAGTGTGCCTAAATAAAGGGGAATCGAACGCGCTGACACGCACCGCTTTTAATCGCGGTAGGCTCGACCGCGATCCACTTTCGCGAAAAAATAAATAGCGATCGAATAAGATGATGTGTCGAGTTTTGACGTGTCGCGGCCACTCATGCCGCGATCAGGGGGAATGCAATAAAAAATAAATAGCGATCGAATAAGTTGATGTGTCGAGTTTTGATGTGTCGCGGCCACTCATGCCGCGATCAGGGGGAATGCAATAGCCATTTTGTTTTAACAGATGCATTCCTCTTCTCAATACCTTCGATTTGATATATTATAAGCTCAATTCTCACACCCGAGTAAAAAGTTATGAATGTTTTAAGGATTAACGTAAAATAAGCCAAAGATGATCAGTTTGGTTCACTTTTAAACGTCAATTAGAACGGCCCAAATAGGGGTATGCATCCTGGTAATATATTTAAATTAAAATCTATTTTTTTGAACATTTTATATTGAAAAAATAATTTTATTTATAGATTTTTTTCAATAGGTCTATACTTAATTTAGATGCGTTTTATAAATAAAAATATTAAAATATCAATAATAATATGTATATGTTTATATTTTATAAATAGCAATATATCGCGGTATGGACAGGAAATTTGCGGGTTTAGACCACATCGGAATAGATACTTTCGGTCCGGGTCCAGTCCGATCTGAAATGCATTGGCCTAGGCCCAAACCTTAAACCTAAACCGGAACAGAATCGAAACTAAAAATTTGGCTCGGTAAAGATTTGGATTATGTTTAAGCCAAGAGTGAACCTTCGGTTTGTACGTACTTAAAAAACATTATGCTAACATCCCGGATATCCGGTTAACCGGACAAACTAATGGTTTCTAGTCGTTCAAATCGTCGGTTATTTCGGCTAATCACAACAACTTATTCCGGACTGCCCTCTTGTGAAATTGAGACCCCGACTAACTTTATGGCAATCATTAGTGTTGCTCAACGGGTCGACCCGAACCAACCCGTAACCCGGATTACGGGTCACGAGTAAACCCGATGACCCGTGATATAAAAAACTTGACCCGTGAATACGGGTTACGTGTCGGGTTACGGGTCGACCCGGGTTATTTTGGTCATTTTTAACCCATTTGACTAGTTTTATTATGGAATATTTTTTCTTTTACTATTTTAAATCAGACAATGCGTTAAATATTAAAGAAAAACATTTATATCCGTTTTTGATCCAAAATCAAGACCGAAAGCACGATGATATTAACTTGTATAAAATATTTACGGGTCGACCCATAAAATCTAAAAAATGTGACCAGTGACCCGACATGTAATTTACGAACCGGGCACCCGACCCATAATTTATGGGTCGGGTCGATTTGGGTTACGGGTGACCCAGATCTTTGAGCATTCCTAGCAATCATGGTTATGGTACACCGAGTCAAAGCCGGTCTATAATTCTATGATATAAAAAATAAAATCCAAACTGACCCAAAATTGGAGTTGGAAAACTAGGAAGTGTGATGGTTTGGGTCTAAACCCAAACCATAATCGGCGGTTTTCGAATTGGAATCGATGTTCGATTAACGAGCACACCTAGAGGAATGGTCAAGGTGGGTCTGAGTGGGTTCGCTGCTAGGTCCATAGTCATCCATAAAAATAATTTCATAAAATCCATAGTCACTTACCGCATATATATCAGTGTCCGATGGCTGTGGTGGTTAGGGTTTAGGGTTTAATGATTAGGGTTAGCGGTTAGGGTTTAGGGTTTATCGATTAGGGTTTAGGGTAATATTAATATAAATGTAAATAAATTAGGGTTATCGGTTAGGGTTTAGGATAATATTAATATAAATGTAAATAAATGACCGGTTAGGGTTAGGGTTTATTGTTGTACAGGTACGCCAAGTGATTGTGGATGTGGATGCGTGGCCCGTTGCGATTGGCTGAAGCTGGTGGCAACGGCCATTCGTCGATCACGTCGACTGTCGGGCAGCTATAAAGCTGCTTGGAATTGAGCGGTTTATAACCCGACAATTCAATGAATTCATACAGCAACCTTGGCCATTAACTTACGGGCTTTTCTTTGGGCCACCCGGACCTACCTGGACCACCTAGACCCATCTTGACCACCCGAACCAACCTGGACCCCTCTGACCACCCGGACCCACCTTGACCACCCGAACCCACCCGGACCACCTTGACTACCCGGACCCACCCCGTCACCCGGACCCACCCGAACCAACCCGGACCCACCTTGACCACCCGAACCCACCCGGACCACCTTGACCACCCGGATCCATCTAGACCCACGCGGACCCATCCGGACCCAGCTGAACCCGCCCAGACCAGCCGAACCCACCTGAACCCACCTTGACCACCCGGACCTACCCGAACTCACCCGGACCCACCCGGTCTATGAATTCATTATTCTCGTAATGTGGTTCATGATATGCTTCTTGGTCTATAAATTCATTTTTCTCCACAGACGGATGTGGTCTAAACCCGCAAATTTCCTGTCCATACCGGGATATATTGCTATTTATAAAATATAGACATATACATAATATTATTGATTATTTTAATATTTTATTTATAAAACGCATTTAAATTAAGTATAAACCTATTGAAAAAAATCTATAAATAAAATTAATTTTTCAATATAAAAAGTTCGAAAAAATAGATTTTAATTTAAATATATTATGATGCACAACTAGAGTTGTCAAAACCTGACCCGACTTGAAAAATCGACCCAAACCGATCGAAAGTTTTAGGGTTGAAACCCGACCCGAATAGTAGCGAACAAAGAGAAAACCGAACCCGGTTAACCCGAACCCGATTGGGTTGAAACCCGAAACCGACCCGACCGACCCAATATTTTATATATATGTAGAATAGATATATTTTCTTGTAAAGTTATAATATATTTTATCCTGAAACCAATTATAAATAAAAATTTATTATAAAAATTTATTAAAAATAATATTTTATTAATAAATATTATTATTTAATCATAATAATATTTTAATAATTATTTAAAATTCAAATTCTTGACTTGTTAGGTCGAGCCGAACCCGCATAATAACCTGTCAAGACCCGACCCGACTTGACCTGTAACCCGATTGACCCGAACCCGGAAAGACCGAACCCGAATCCACCCGAACCGACCCGTTTGACACCTCTATGCACAACCCTATATGGGCCGTTCCAATTTACATTTAAAAGTGAACCAAACTGATCATTTTTGGCTTATTTTACGTTAATCCTTCAAACATTCAACTTTTTACTCGGGTGTCAGAATTGAGCTTATAATATATCAAATCGAAGGTATCGAGAAGAGGAATGCATCTGTTAAGACGAAATGCGTATTTCGTTCCCCCTGATCGCGGTAGGTGTGGCCGCGATGACTGATCTTTCCCGGATAAATGATTGCGGTATGAGTGGCCGCGATTGGTAAAGCGGTGCGCCAAGCACCTCTGACCGGCGCGCCTCAGCTCCCCGTAAATAAACCAACTGAAGAAAAAAACAACTTTCCTTCTTCCATCTACATACATTGCCTACATCAGACCAAATATGAATACATGTATGCCCCCCTTTCTTAATATTAACAGATAAAGTGTTGATCTGCGTTGTCCATTTCGTGGGTCGTCTTAAGAATTTGCCATGTCTGATTTATTCAAGATTCATATTCTTGACTCAAATCTACTATACCCATCACAATGTACAAATCCTCCTGCACAATAGAAATACAAGACAGAGCTCAAACTCCCAGTGTTGCATCACCAATAAAGGAGAGAAGGAAGAGAGCTTGCTTACCCACCAGTTCAGGTTCCACGAAGAGCGCGAACTCGCTCCTGAATCAACTTCCTTTCCCAATCCGAAACGCCCTCAAACGCGTTCTCAGGGAGATTCTCAAACGGCTCTTTCCCGGGATCGTTCTTAGCCAGATCATACGTCGCCCCACGTATCGCGTTCTTGTTGGGCCCACAGGGTCTCGTCGACGTGAGGTGCTCGTATGCTTTGTTGAGCTGATAAAAAACATGAAAAGTCTTCAATGACTCAAAAAATGAACTAAGGAACCAATTCTGAAATGTTAACACTTGCAAAGATTTGAAGTGTGCAACTCACGTTCATGTCACAGAACCAGAACATGTAAGCAATGGCGACAGCAGGCGCCCTTCCGAGTCCAGCCGTGCAATGCACGTAAACTCTTCCTTTACCCTCGGAAATGGCCCATTCCAATGATGACACAGCCTTTGGCAGCTGACTTCTCAATGAGTTTCCATCAAAGTCTTTCGCCTACACAACAATGTAACAACAAAATTTAACATTGGCTTACCCTTCCATTGAGTTTCCTATAATGTAAGTATGAGTAAGAACATTTATACGAAGGTAGCTTACGGGTCTTCTCATGTGTCGAATGCCAACTTCCTTGCATCGTTTGAGTACGGATTCAAAGTTGATTCCCCAATACTCGATATCACTGTCCTGTTGCAAGTTTAGGATGTACGCGACGTTCTCTACTCGTTTAAGATGGTCTATGTCTTCGGGCTTTTGAGGCTGAGAGCCGACGATCAGATTATCATGTATGAGAGCATAATTCATACCTGAGCAAACAAAGATGACATCAATCATTTGCCAAAACATGTTCTAAAAATTTCAATCACAAGATTTCTTCATAGGAAATACTACTACTTCATTTCAACATAGTGGTTTTGATCATAATATCAACAGTGTAGCACAATTGCATCATTTTTCCTTCTTTTTTCTGTGTCACAGAACCCTTTTCACTTTATCATTGCACTTCTACTTTCCTTCTTGTTGCTTTTACAAGACTTCACTTTTCAAGGACATATTTTTATAAGCTTGAGAATGTGAACCATAATGATTAATGAAGCAAAAAAAAGCATACTTTCAGCATAAATTATAAAGTACAGCCAAAAGTGATTTACATGTGAAGCTTTGCCCTCATAATCAATTGATGAGTACACAAAAGCAAACAGTATAATATTGGAAAGTCCATTTACAAAAGGTCAATCAGTAGACTTCAATCAGACTGCCAAAACAATTCAGATCTCAAATCATAAAAGACTCCTCCATACAAGCTCAACAACAACAACATTTACCCACTAAAGTTCCGCAAAAGTAGGATCTTGGGGTCAGGATGGGAGCATTTCAGACCTAGATAGAATGCGTCTAATACAAACCCAAGGGACACGAACCAAGCCATTCAACAAAACTATAGACTAATAATGGAACAACAAAACCATGAAGTCTGAACAAGATTAAAGAAAGTGACATAGGAGATAGTAGTATTGAGACAAACCCAGATCATGGTGATATTCATAAGGACTCCTCATCATCCTCTTCATGGCAGTATTGTACTCCTCCATCCTGTTCTTGGGCTTCTGCTCAACCCCAGATTCTGAAATCCCACATCTAATCCTAATTTTCTGAATGTTCTTCGTTGATTTGGGAATACCCAGATTGGGAAACACAGATCTGGTCTCCAAGAATCCGCATTTCTTCTCAATTGAAGGTGAAAACACAGGAGAGAAACTAAGACTTGCCATCAAAATTTCTACCTTTTTTTTCTGTTCTGTTTCTATGGCTTCTTCAGGGTTTGTAGATTTGTGAGTCTTTTCTTGGTCATGGAAATGAGAGCTTCGGTTTTGCAATTTCCCCACATTTTGCAGGGCATTTTCCGCAATTTTTGGAACATTTCCCCATCTTTTGAAGGTTGTTGCTCTGTTTTGGTACACACACGTGTACTATCAATCCAAAATTATTGCAAAAACTTTTTTAAAAAAATAGCTTAAAAAGTGGAGTTAGAGTTACTTGATTTTATGACTTTGAATTCAATGTAGGACTTTCTATTGCATGAAAGGAGTTCAAGAACTTGGAGTATTGGTTCATATATCAGTTTAATAAGTTTTATGATTGCTTATAGACAAGTTAACTTTGCATCATGAAATTTTACAAGCGCATTGTACAAAAGATTGCTCAATACAAAATGATCATTACCAACAGTGAACATCAAGATGAAATCAAACAAATCATGGTTAATTACTCATAAGACATCTACTGATGATACAGTAATATTAATACAATCCAAAAAAAAGGATGCTCATCTTGTGGAACAAAATTACCCTAATATCTAATTCCTAAAGCAACATCAAAGAAATGAGCAACATTCTCCTCTGGTGTACCAACCTTAATCCCATGTCCAAGATTCAAAATATGTTTGCCTTTGCCAGCCTTCTTCACAGTATCCATTATCCTGTTAGTTATGAACTCTTTCGACCCGAAGAGTACGCCGGGGTCCACGTTCCCCTGAACTGCCATGTCAGCGCCCAGCCGTCTCCTGCCCTCGGCCATATCTACAGTCCAATCCAAGCTGACCACGTCAACGCCTGTCAATGGCAGCCTCTCGAGCAAGCCACCGGATCCACTGGCATATAGAATGATGGGGAGATTGGGGTGTGTTTGTTTCACTGAGTTTACAATTTGTCTCAAGTATGGCAGGCTGAACTCTTCAAAGTCAACTGGGCTCAGCTCTGTTGCCCAGGAATCGAAGATTTGGACCGCTTGTGCGCCGCTGTCTGCTTGGTATTTGATGTACTTCGCCATTGATGTAGCGAATTTTTGAAGTAGAGCGTGTAATATCTATGGCAAAGAAGTTAGAGTTAGAAATGGCATTCACAGACAGTTTGGGTAGCATCTGGAATTTAATTGAATGTGAAATATGAGAAATGTGGATTTTTTTTATTACTCGGGTAATCTCCAATTTAGCATATGCAAAACAGTTAACTTTAAAGTTAAATCAGGCAATGGGGAAGGTGAAAAGTTACCTTAGGTTCTGAGAAAGCTAGTTTCTTTATTTTTGTGAAGTTTTTGGATGAACCACCTTCAACCACATACGATGCCAAGGTAAAAGGAGCACCAACAAATCCGAGGACTGCAGCTTCGTTCTTCACCTGATAAAATGTACAAGTTTTCGCTTAGTTTTCTCAAGACGAAGAGGCCACTCCTTATGAAAACACATAATATGTAACAAAACTTCAAGTCTACAAAGTTCAAGTCCTTTCACATCCACCAGAAAGTTAGGAAGCTTTTTCTAGATAGTATATTGGTATATCTTTAAGCCCTGATTAGAGTAGTGTGAAACAAGTAAATTGGAAGGTGCATCAAAATTTGTAGAAATACAGCTCAGTTTAGCAAGTAATTCGATCTATTTTGTGGCAGAAGTAAAAAGGATATAATGCAGATTAATTGAGCAGATATTTTTGAAAAGGGGTAGCACAAGAAAATTCAGACCTCTTTCCGCAAAGTAGTCAATGCCTCGCCCACATATGGAACAGATTCTTCTGGAACAAACTCCCTTACTTGATCAACATCAGCATGAGTTCTTAAGGGATTGAATATGACAGGACCCTTTCCTTTCACAATATCAAAAGGTATATTCATTCCAGAGAGTGGGGTCAATATGTCTGAGAACAAGATAACCTGACATGAAAGGACACCAATGTAAGAAAAGAACAAGAAATAACATGATGATATGAACTTCAACAACTAGGAGCTCTTTATCAGCTTATAGCTATAATCAAAAAGTTCTGATTTAGCTTGCAAATTGGAGTGCAAAAGAAAGAACAGTTTTAAAGTCATGTATATTATTCAGGGCACTGTTAGCAGAAGCAAGAACTGAAGTGTTCAAATGCCACAAAACCAGACGAACAATGACCTTACCCCATCAGGCTTGAACACTTTCCATGGTTGCAGAGAAATTTCAACAACAAGATCAGCATTTTCTGACCTATCACGGAAAGATGGGTACTTCTCACAAATGAGTTGATAACTCTGCATGGAAAAACATCAAACATAAGATCCAAGGCTGTGTTGACATATTGATTCAAGAACTCGAGAGACATGCAAATGCCAAGTAGAAGCTCAACTGAAAAAAAGGCAAAATATTCCCACTGAAATCCCTTTATGGGCTATGACATGCTTAACAAATGCCAGCCTTTAAAAGGTTACTTAATCAAGCTCCAAATCAACTAAAAATGAAGACTGCCTCTAAAAGTGGTTGTTTATAGAGCCACTGAACTTTCCAATTAGGACCATGTGTGTTAGGACAGAAAATGCATTATTCAGCAGAGAGTATATTAAGGGAATGATGTGTAAATCAGGTTAATGAGAGGGGTAAAAAGGGAAGGGTTTAGGTGCCTTGGGGAGCAAGGTTGATCTAGTTTAAATAGGAGCATTTTCCAGATTAGAATCATCCAGAAATCTGTAGAAGGATCAGGCCTTAGGCCTTGGGCTCTTTGGAGAGATTCTCCACTGAGATTGTTGGCTCAATTGGGTTTATCCCATTGAGATTGTTTATTTTCCTGAAATTAGTACTCAATCAAGTATGTTTTGGTTCTAAGCATCCTCTAGTCTAACAATGTGTAGCAATTGGCAGCTAAACGATTCATTACAAATTTACAAGCAGAGGAACAATGTCAACATTTTTCTTAAAGGAGGCACAAAACACTCCACACTCTAACATTATAATTTTTCATGTTAATCAACCTGAAATGCCTGTGAACACAAACATTTTTGTAGCCTTGGCCTCAATTCATTTCTCCGACTCCACCTTCCTAATGCTGATAAACACATTACTCACTAGTAGCTACACATCCACATTCCACAACGTCTTAGAATCACCAAACACATATACCAAGCCAAAAGACACACAAAAACAACTACAAACCAACAGATCATGCTGATGAACAACACATTGGCAACGCTTAGCACAAAATACGCTGAAAGTCAACGACACATCCAAAAACAGCTATGAAATACCAAACGCCAGAACAAGATCAAAAAACACCAAAGCTCAAATTTCCTGCAATCACTATAGCTATCAACCATACTAGCTAATAGCCATACAATCACTATATCCACATTCCAGAACGTTTTGGAATCACCAATCACATATGCCAAGCCAAAAGACACATAAAAGTAACTACAAACCAACAGATCATCTGCAATGCCAATACATGTGACAGAAAGCAAATGCCAAAAATCAAAGCCAGGATTTGGCAACGATTAGCACAAAAAACGCTGAAAGTCAACGACACATCCAAAAACAGCTACGAAACAACAAATGCCAGAACCAGATCAAAAACACCAAATCTCAAATTTTCTGCAAAGGAATCAATTACACAAAAGAGAATGAAGAACAAACAAACAAACACCTGCCTTCATATACCTCCCAGCCTGCCTCATGAGCCAAACGGGAGGCCGCTCAACATCCAAGCCTCGAACGGCGTTCAACAACAACGGCTCAGCGGTGCTCGCAATCTTCGGCTCCACAATCGCACCTACAAAAAATCAAAACTTCGTCAACAGAACTCCGAATTGAGCATCGCGACTGCAAATTGTGAGCAATGGCGGCGAATTCCGGTGACCTAGGGCTGAAATTAGACAGAGAGGGGAAACCTCCGAGAGAGCAGCGAACGGAGGACGGCTTGGGAGGAGAGTCGTGGAGGAAGATGGATCTGGAAGGGAGGGAGTTGGGGGAGAGGGAAGAGGAGAGGGAGCACGACATTTTTGTGGTCTTCGCCGGCGATGAGCTCAGAACTTCTATTTGACCGCTCCGATTTGGACTGATTGTGATTCCGGTGAGATTTGGGGGGGAAATGTAAATGATAATGGATCGTGGAATTGATGAGATGGACAGGGGGGATAAGGCGCAGATTTGCAATGAGATAGGGGTAGACTTATTTTTTTTGTCCTTTTATTTCACTATATACTACTGTAGTAATAAATTTTCTCTTTCTATTTTCAAAAAGTATTTATCTCATTTAATTTTCACAAATAATTGTCATTCGAAATATTTTACCAAATTTTTACCATATTACTAAAATAATATCATTTTTTCTAAGTTATTAGCTATATAGTGAAATAAAAGGACAAAAATCTTTCTCTAATTAAGGATAATTGAAAAATCTTTCTCCATTTCTTAAAAATTAATAAAATAAAATTATTGGAGAGATTTGTCATAAAAATCAAGAGAAACATTTCTCTCTTTTTTTGCTTTATTTTTGTAGGAGAAATTTCTACGGTATATTTCTCTGCAAAATCTAACAAAAGCAAAAATTAATTTGTTTTTCTTTTAATATATTTTTAGATAAGAAATTTAGATAGCATTCATTGCGGATGTTCTAAAATAACTAACACCTATATTTGGATGGAGGGAGTAGTGTTTATACTAGTTATTCCAAATTTTTTATTAAGGGCATTGCTCATGAGAGTTGAATTGACAACCTCTAGATACTATCCGTAAATCTTAATAACTTCACTAGATGTCCGAAGGAGAAAAAAAAATATAATGTAATTTCTTGGGTTAAGTTTTGGGCTGTTTTTCCCAAAAAAGGTGGTTAGAAGTAATTAAGATTGTAAGTGAATGTTTATGCACATTGGATTAAATTGTGTAGTTTTGTATACTTTACTTGATATAACCATAACCCATTTTTAGCTCTAGAGAAGGCACTAGGTCGTACGAATTCAAAAACTAACCTAACGGTGACATTTTATTACCTATTACGCTAAGGTTGCGTTCAGTACTAGCGGTCTCCCTGTGGACGGAGGAGCGGGGACGTTTTTTCACAGTTCACCCGCTCGAATTTGTACCCTGGTACCCCTAGATGGCAATGTCTCCACCAACGGAATGACACTAGCGGGGAGGACGCTACCAGTCGCCGTACTCAGCCTAAGGCTGTGTTCGGTGATACATGCCTTATCAAAAAAAAGCTACTTATTTTGGGCAAGAAATTTCTAGACCAAACAACCCATTTTTCACAACCAATCAATGAACAACAAGTGGCCTACTTTTCCGTACTTTATCACATGTAACTATATGCCTTGTTTGATTAAAAAAAGAGCTTTTTAAAATAATGCATTATATTGCATGCACCGTACACAGCCTAACTCTACTAGGGTGTGTTCTTTGATTATTTTCAACCTTAAGCTTATTAGGGCCTACATTTTATGTGTTGGTGGAAATGGAATGACCTTGCACTTCTGAACGTCCAGGCCCATCTTATTAACCAGGCCGGCCCATTAACTTACATAGGGATTGATTCGGGCCCATATATAGCCCATCTCCCATAAATTTGGCTAACACATCATGTAGGGATTTTTCTCTTCACAAAGTTATGTCATACAATGACGATGTTATGTGCAAAAGTGCTCTATTATATGTTACTTGAACTTTAAACAATTCATCCCTTTCTACGATAATTTTTCACAACTAAGTATGTTTATAATCATCGAACCGATCAATAAAAGTTTATAACACTTGTGATATGTTGTTACACGAGTGACATGACTTGCAAGTAGCCTAGTATTGTATATGGTAAATCAGGTGGGTTAGTGAAACTTTCAAAAAAAAATGCCATTTTTGGATCATGTAAATTTTGGATCGGTAAAAACAATTCACACTTTCATTGTTGCTTCGTTACATGAGCACAAAGACCAAGCAAAGCTAGCTCCTCGATCCACCAAATTTACTTACTATAAATTAATATCTAATGAAATTGATTAACTTTTGTTGTCTTGGGTGACACCAATGGAGCCCAAAACAGGAAGTTTCTATGCTCCTAATAGAGGACAAGCCATCGAAAACCGCCAAATGAAACAATTAATTAAGGAACCCTATTTTTCAAACCAATTAAATATGTAGTCCACGAAATAAAATAATTTTACAAAACAGACATGAAGAAGAAGATGGCACGTGTGAAGATAGAAGGTCGAGGCTTCCATGGAAGGTGCAACCCGACACGTCCACTGTGTTTCGGGTTTTAAAAAGCCGTACTTTACTAGTTAATATATTACAAAAATAGCCCTGTAATTTGAGATGGCTGCAAAAAATGGCCTGGGTTTTCAAAGTTGTGATTTATAGGTAGCTCCCAAGTATGGGATGAATTATGATCATTGATATTAGTTTTATTACCAATTATGATCTTTTTTTGTCACTAATTAAGGTCATACGATATCGGATACGTCGTTGATATATGTTGCCCGTGATCAATCTGAATAGGCACAAAATGGCAACGTCATAAGCCGTGCGGTCATTTTATATGTTACGTAAAAATTAGTAGGATTCAACGCTTATAATACTCATATTTATATCGATCAATCCCCATTTAAATCTCAAGTTACGAATCGTAAAAAAGGGTTTTGGAGCGCTAAGAGTAATATCAAACAACTTATAGATATGATTGTGTCGAGAGTAGTTTTCCTATTTTCAATCGGAGGAAATTGTGATATTTGATTAATTAGTAAGTTAAGGCTTGAGACTTGAGAGATTCTACTTAGCGATATTTCATAGAAACTAAAATCTTCGGACAAAATTTGAAAAAAGTTGAGAAAAGTCGGACACAGTTTTCAATATTCTATAAGCGATGTAACATTTTTTTATTTTTTATTATAGAGTTTATATGTTTACTTGTGCAAGGTTTTACTCCCTCCGTCCCATAATGTTTGTCCACTTTCCTAATTCGTCGTCCTAAAATGTTTGTCCACTTTCCTTTTATATCGATAATTTTCTTCCAATCTTACCCCTATCCAATTTCTAAATTTACACCCATTATTAAACTTTTCCACCTACTTTATCTCTTTTCAACTTTTTTCCCCTACAAACTTACAAAAATACCCCTATTCAATCATATCTTCTACCCACTTTTTCATTTCCCAATACCACTTTATACCTTGCATTAAAAACCGTAAAAAACCGTAAAAAACAACCGTAAAAAGCGTCCTTTTGGACAAACATTATGGGACGGAGGGAGTAGTTGACATCATTCTATCTAGTGCAATAATAAATAAATCGGATTTCAAATATACATTGGTCAAACTAGGGGGTCAAGAGTAACAGTCACTTGCAAAGGGCGGACGATAACTTTGCGTAACTTAACCTAAAACGTACATAATAGATTGATATATTTTTAGACATGAGCAAGCATATATTATGATTCATGGAAATATGTTACGTGTAACACATTTTGATCATTTAGTAACGTGGTAGTATATATTGGGTACATGATGAGTAACTGAGATCAGAGGGATAGTTGGAGTAGTTGCATCTTCATCACAACCCAACTAAGTCTTGGTACATTTGTACTACATATTACGTGCATAATATGAAACCTATAGCAAACCCACAATAAATGTGTAAAATCTCACTAACATATATTTGGTACTAATAATTAGTATGGTACTTCTCGTGGTTTTAAGTTATTTGGTGCTAATAACTTATATTTCAATTAATATATGGTTATGTTACATAAAAAAAGGATGTAAGGATAAGGGTGCATCAGGCAAGAACACCGATTGGTGAAAGAATTGCCAACTAAAATCACAAGATCGATAGCGGAAAGCTAGCACCGGATCTTATTTAAAGAAAACGAAAATGGTAAAAAAGTGTGCGAGAACTTATAACCAAGTGTACATAATCTTATAATTTGATTCTATAACAATGCGTGATACATTTTTTTGTATAAAGTGTTTCTTATATAATTATGCATACTAAATTAATTTTGTATGGATTTATAAGTTGAATGTCCATGCAAATTGATCTAAATGTTTAACTTCATGCGCTTTCTTTCTATCCTAGCTAATATGTAACAATATGCAACTCCACATCAATATAGGCCTCATAAACAGCTGGTATGTTTTTCTTTTCTTGGCAAAAGAACAAAATCCAACTTAATTTAAATACACTTTGTGGGGTACATGGAAGTTGAAGATTTAAATTTTGTAATTGATTAGTGGCGTACAATCGAATCTCACACGAACAAAAAAAAGAGAGAGACCAAAATCAGCTACTTATCTTGCCCCATTATTGCAATCATCAACTTATATATACGAATGCCCTTAGCCATACGATATAAATTTGTTACGTACACATACTTGTCACATTTACAACCTTTGAGATGTTACGACAAATCAACGATACGATATCGACAAATTCGGTCAATAACTACGCCCCAAAACTCCGATGAATGTAAGCTGGTTATGTATCGCCTATATTGCTAGCGACATTGAGCAAGTTACATATTTGTAGAAACATCAGATGCCTCATGTTTTTTTGGCACTCGTTGATGATGGTCTTGTGTGATCGACTTTCAAACTTTTTCGAACGCTCGACTTGCTTTTGTTGTTAGAGATAGATGTGAATCGATTGACTGACAAACTTTCACGTCCTCATCAACTGAGATCGAATAAAAGAAAATTTTTGAAGAACTTATTCACAAGGATGCAGTTGTTCGAGAACTTGTAAACACGTTCTAAAAGGACCCATAAAATTACTCAAGTTAGAAACCACAGACATATGCTAGATCTTTTAATTAGGTAACCAAATATAATCTACTACCAACTTTTGAATGACAAATGAATACTTGACTGTAATCGTCTATACAAATCTTAATAAAGTGATGAATTTTGTTACTATAATTAGATTTTGAAAGGATGTTAATTTCACCCGTATATCCTTAACAAAATTGCAATAATGTTAATGCTCAATGTATATCATTTTCAAGTGTTTGATATATATACACTTCTCCATACATATTTTGCAATCATACATGCATCAGTGATTTTAAAACGGTCCCCTATATGAAATGTCCAGTATGAAGTTCCTAATGTCTCTAGTGCAATTAAAGTACTACTCAATTTATTTACACCATCTCGAATATAATGATCAATAAATTTAATGATAGACCAAACTTTCTCGGGACCCATATATCACAAGCACTTCATTTTTCACATGACCTTAAGCTACTTTGATCATTTCATTTACAAAGCAACGCACACCAATATATATACTTTAAATCTTGAATATATAGAAACGAGAGAAAATAAAGGAAGTAAAAATGTGTTTAATAAGAGAGAGTAATTATAGCTTTTCAACATTTGATTCCTAAATCATATTTTGACTGATATTTTACCAAAAAAACTATAAACTATATTGATTTGTTCAGAACAATTCAATACTCTTGAATGTCGAAATACATACGTATATAAATGTACTAGATTTTGTAGTAGTTACTAGTTAGTGATGCGTTGTATCATTGACAATACGTCATAATGTTACATTCAATCCATTTTCTATAAAAAAATATGATCCTCTGGCCCTATCGCATGTGCACACTAATCTAACATATGGGTTTTTCAGTTTAATGAATTTTTGTAAGTTTTTCAATTGATACCCTTAAATTTAAGAATATTTTGACGGATGTTTCTAATATTTTGATTGGTATATATACCCTCAAATTTACTAATTTTGGTACCCTTAAACTATAAACTATCTCGTTCAACCAAAAAAACTATAAACTATCTCGAATGAGATCGTTAATAAATATTAACTTTTCTCTAATTGGTATAAATATACTAATCTGAAGTTTTTACTTTTGTTTGATTCATATAATTTTGATCAGAAATGAGTTTTATATTATTCGGGTCAAGTATAACTCAATTCATGAGATATCGATAAAGCGCTTGGCGCATCAGCTCACTGGTTGAGCATTCATGAGTATATCATAAAGTCTCGGGTTTGAGACTCTAGACCGACGGTTTGTCCTATTCTCTTTAAAGCTGAGTTAGTAAAACCCGGAGAATGATAAATCTGCAGAAAGAAAGTCAATTAAAACCCGGAGAATGATTTCATGTCACCTAAAATACCCTTATACAAAACAAAGGTTAGTTAAATACTCCTAAACTCAAAAGACACAAATGGCTAAAAACCCAATCCAAGGGACCTAAACCAAAATAACCTCAACTCGAGGGCACAAACCGAAATAAAATTCTCCCATCTTTTCGTGCATTGATATAAATTCACAACCACACTAAACAACACACTCCACTTGTAGCCCAACAAACTCTCACTCTCGAAATCTTAGAGATCTACCACCATGGCCGGCAACAACAACAACAACAAGCCTTCACTCGACGCCGGCGCCGCCCTACAACCATCTTGCGCGGCCGAGCCATCCTTTCGAGTCCCATACTACGGAGCCACGGGCGCGGCCGTGCCCTTCAAGTGGGAGTCTCAGCCCGGCACCCCAAAACACCATCTCTCCGGCGACGGCTCCCTCCCTCCCCTCTCGCCGCCGCCGGCGTACTTCTCCGGCGCCGGCGTCGCCTCTCCGACGAAGCCACCCAAGAAGAGTCGACGGCTGACGCTCCAACAGCTCGTGAGGCGGAGGTCCTCCTCCCCCGGCCACGTGTCATGCTCCTACTCGTCTTCGTCTAGCTCGTCTAACGGCGAAACGGCGTCGTATTACTCGCCTGAGTCAAAGAAGGCGAGTGTGAGGTCGGTTTTGACGTGCTTTGGGTTGACGGCGTTAGTCAACGGCGGGTGCGGGTACCCGGTTTCTAGTGTCAAGAGCGCCTTGTTCTCCGCTGTGGCTTGCCGTGGTAGATCGACCCACGCCGTTGATTACGTCGTTTGAGTTAATTAATTAATTAATAGGTTTTGCTTTAATTAATTAAGCGGTTTTGTTTTGATGTTTGTTGTAAATTAATCGTGGATCGGAATTTGGAGCCTTTGTGTTTGAATTTTAGGTGTGGGTTACCTTAATTGCAAGCTTATCGATTAGTGTAATGCACCTAGAAATTAAATAATAAAGTAGATGGGAGACTACTTAATTAATTGCATGTTCACGTCAATATTAAATAGTTAGGTCAATGTTTTGTCAATTAGTTACTGGCTATATATAAGCAATCTATACTATATATTAAAGTCGGAGAATTTCGAGCCTCCACGTTAATTCTGACCCCACTTGATTAACAATTTTATACGTTTTATTTTCATAATTATCTAATCTTTAGTTTTATCTTTTTTTCTTACCCATCAAATATCTATCTTTAAAGCCATATTATTTATCTTAAAAATTTCTTTAATTTTCTAACCTTTAATTTTATCATTTTTCTTACTCATCTAATATCTATCTTTGAAACAATAATACCTATCTTTAAAATTTCCTTCTATCAAAGATACATATTAATTAACTTAACTTTTCAATTCCCTTTTTAATCTATTTATATATAAGAATTAATATATAGTATAGATTACAGTTGATACACAAATTAACGAAAAAAATGATCATTACCCGTACATGGTACGGGTCTTCAACTAGTTAATTATTATTTGCAATGAAGTTATTGAAAAAAATGTACTCCTTTTTTTGGTAAGGTAATTTGATACTCCGTATTATCTTGCACATATTCTTATTAAATCCTATATTATAGTTTAAAACTAGTGTTAGTGCCCGTGCCTTGAAGGCACGACTTGGACTTGCGTGGATTTTCATACAAAAATAATAGCCGGATAAATATGTACAATTTCTTCAATTTTTTATATTAGGGGTACCATACGTACTTTATTCTTGCAATATATTAGATAGATTTCTTTTTATTTGGCTAGATGTGCATACGGTAAGTTAGGATTTTTAAAATATATTGGATAGATTTTTTTTGAGATAGCCATACTTTATTTCAACCAATATATTAGATAGATGTTTTTTAAAATTTGGCTACATATGCATATGGTAAGTTAGGATTTATTTTTTGTTTGGATAAATTCTATAGCATACGGTAGTTTATTTTATTAAAGTTTAATTAATTAAAATGAGAATTAGTAGATAAGAAGAAATCTAATGTGGGGTCTACAATGAAATTTCAACCAATCAAACAAATTTAATTGTTTTAATAAAGATGGGCGACGCGGTCCAATGAGAAGGTGACACGTGTCGGGCTAAATATTACTCCCTCCGTTTCACAATAAGTGTCGTTTTAGCACTTAAAATTTGTTTCATAATATGTGTCGTTTTAGGTTTCCAAAGTACTTTATTGGGGTGAATAATGATAATTTTTATTGGAATGTGTATTTGTTGACTAAAGTTCATTCATTGGCCAAAAAAAGGTAATGAGTGGTAAGATTAAGAAAAAGTTGTAAGTTTTAAAGTGAATGATTGTTTTTCTTAAAAACTGTGGTAAGAGCTAAAACGACACTTATTGTGAAACGGAAGGAGTATTTATAACCTCCGTTGTTTTTTTGCGCTAATTAATCCAAACAGACCCTTCATAACTTAACGTGAGTAATCAATAACATAAAATCAATTATACAGCCCACTAATGGAATCAATATTTTTCATGCAGACCGACATTTATAATAATGATTTTTTATTGGTTATATGATATCTCTCTCAATTTTGGGCCAACCCATGTCTCTAAATTATGCAATACATGGAAAGAGACAGATGAATACCTACCACCAAAATGATGATCGTCCTAGCTTTAATTTGCATATAATATGCACTACTCAAAATTCGGAAGATGAGTAATATTATATAATTAACTTAGAAGTTGAACCCCGCGCGATGCGCGAGTCTAGTTCACTATGTATAATAAAAGTGTATTTTAAAAGTGCTTTACGAATGTGAATTTTATAAAGGGGAATTAGTACCAAATGTCCCTATTTGATAATCCGTTTGCATATATAACCCTTTTTTTTTCGATTTGCAAAAATGCCTAAAAATATTGCGATCATGCCTAAAAATATTACATTCATGTCCAAAAAGACTAATTTTTATCAAATAAAATAAAAAACAAATATTTTTAAAAAAATCGAAAAATATTATTTTTATTAATATTTTATTTGAGAAATAGAATATTTTAACAAATTTTATTTTTTATCCAAATTTGAAAATATATATAAATAAAAAAATTTTATAAATATTTTAATGTTAAAAAAAGATTTTGTTTTTTGATCTATCTTTTTTTAAAAATTAAAGGAAAATTGAAAATCTTACCGAACTCCTCTCAGTGGGACGAACAAAAGTACTTACCTAAACAAGAAAATCTTACCTAAAAAAAGCAAAAAAAATGATAGTATTTTACAAATGCTGACAGGATATTTCGTTGTATATGACAAGATTTCCATTGAGGGTGACAGGATGAGTCTCACCCTACTTTGTGATGAAACGAATACAATAACGAAGATAATAACGTTCAATGTTGAAACGAAAATAATAATGATCCACATTTATTTATGTTTTATATTTTCAAATAATATCTTCCACCATATCTTCTACAATATGTCATTGTTTCCGAAAATTCTTAATGTTTCAAAAGAGTGATAGGATATTTCGTTTTGTATGACAAGATGTTTACTTAGGGTGACAAGATGAATTTTACCCTACTTTATGATGAAACGAAGATAATAACGAAGATAATCACGAAGAGTTGAAACGGAAATAATAATGAGTCACGTTTATTTACCTTTTATATTTTCAAAAAATATCTTCAACAATATCTTTCACCATATCTTCTACAATATCTCACCTGTTTCCAAAAAATCGTAATGTTTCAAAACTATTTTCTTATTTTATATTTTCTTTTTCTTTTTCTATTTTTGAATTCTGTATTTAAAAAGAATTTCCATAATTTATGGCTAAATATTTTATTGTAATTATAATGATTTTTTAATAAACTTCTATTTAAAAGAAAATACAAAATAATGTAAATTTTATTGCAAAAATGCCCAAAACAGCATGCTTCGCTATTTTTTTGTTTTAAGGGGCGTTTTTGCAAACCGTTTTTCTAGGTGGGGCATTTTCGCAAATTGCCCTTTTATAAAAGATATAATACGTGTTCATTGCATGAAATATGAATTTTATTAGTCTTTAAATTTATACATCTAGAAGTCATGTCCCGTACTACGCACGGGTTCAAAAATTATTTTTAAACTTTATTAATCAATTTTAATACAAAAGTGCTTTTCTTTAACTATAACTAATTCACGTAATTGACCAAATTGGAGATATAGTCCTTTCTCCCAAGACCCGTATAAATCATCATATTCACAACTAATAATAATTTCGCACATGAAAAATACTTTAGGATTAATATAGAGGATTGGAGCCACATTGTCTAGGGCTAGAAAGACCACCATATGTATGGTTCATGCTCATGTAATTTGGCAATATATCGAAACAAATTTGAATATTTTGAATACTAACTGTATTAAATAACTTTGAAGAGTTTTTGTAAGAAAGTGTATTTTGAATTTATCTTATGTTTATATTTTTTTTTTATCTTGGTCACCTGTATACATACCATGAAAAGTAAAAATTCTGATGAGATATGGTTTTTTTATTGTTTGCGTCAAAATGCAATCCGATCAACTCCTTATCATTATATATGCATTCACGATATTTCTAAAAGTAGCAAATATCAAATAGGTTGTTCTCCATCGTAAACAATCAATACCTATATTGTGATGTGATAACCGAATAATGCTTTAAAGCAAATCAAACTCCTTTTTGCGGACAAACTTTTATTTTTAATTTTTTTTACGTAAAGTATAAGAATGTTCTTATTCAGAAACTTATTTTGATTTTAAAATAAAGTACTGTATATAAGTATTTTTATCAATTATAAACAAAACAAAATAGGTTTAAGCCATAACACTTTTTTTAAAATTATATATAAGTGGTTGATGTATGAAAATTATTTTTTTCAACAGAAAAATACTTAAATGACTTCTTTTTGTTTTTTTTAATACTCAAGTATCCAATTTTTTGTTTTTTAATACCCAAATGTCCAAAATACTTTTTGAAATACTTTGATTATCCAAATGGGACACTTTTTAACACCAATGTGGTAATTTGGCCTTTTTTCCTCTTTCTTTGTATTATAGTAATTAATATATATTATAAAAGCCGACCGTTTTTAAGCCACCACGTTGATTCTGGCCCCACTCGATTTTTTTTTTCAACTAAAATAGATAATAACAACTTTATATCTTATATTTCCTAATTGTTTAATCCTTAATTTTATTTTCCTTAATTATAGCCCTACCTTTTTTTCCTATCTAACAAACATGATTTTTTAACCAAAAACAATCAAACAATTTCATACAAATTAATGGTTGGCTACGATCCGATCATAATCGATCTTATGTTTTGTATTGAGGTTACTTTTGAGGTTCTCTTAGATGATTTCTTAAGTAATGCTTGGTTGTCCTTATCAAGTTCTTTTTGGCTGTTTTTTTTTTTCAATAATTTTCACCTATTTACAAAAAATCTCACAACTTTCTCAAATTATATAAATGTCTCTTATTTTCACAATACAAACATAAAGGTAGTCGACAGGTTAAATTACAAAGTTGACCGATTTCGAACCACCACGTTGATTATGGTCCCGCTTGATTTTAATTTTTTTTCCAACTCAAATAGATAATAACAACTCTATATCTTTTATTTTCTTAATTATCTAATCCTCAGTTTTATCTTTAAAGTCATACCAATGCCATCTATCTATAATTTTATATTCCTTAAAAACTTTATGTTTAATTTTCTACACCCCACCTTATAGCATCTATTTTATTTTTTTATTATCACCCACCTTATATTTTTAAGAAAATATAAGATACTAGCAAACACGAACTATATAATTCTATTATAGTATATGTTTTATATTAATTTATGTAGCAAACGCCTATAATATAAGTTAAATTTAGCAAACACCTATAAGTAATATAAAAACATATTATAAGGTGTTTTATATTATACTATAATGTAAAACTTATAATGTACACATTAAGATATGAATTATTAAACTAGCAAAATAAACACATTATTTTATTTTATAATATAATGTGTTTATTAAATAATATTATTTAACTAATTAATGTGTCAATAGTATTCTATTAATATAATATAATTATTTTAATAATTATAGAATGTAATTATATTATTTTAATAATTTGGTTTTTATAAATAGTCAAATAATTATAATAGAATAGTGAAATTTTAATACATATATAATATACTCCCTCCGTTAAGAAATACATGTCGTTTTAGGATTTGTCTTAAAAATTAAGAACTCAAATGAATTGACTTATATACCCTCAATCTTAGGAAGATCTTTTATTTTCTAGTATAGATTTAAGTAATTATTTTCAATTGGTGGGGATAATATTGGAAAAATGGTGTTAAAGTATCTAGAATGACAAGTATTTCTTAACAACTCAATCAGCCTAAAACGACAAGTATTTTTTAACGGAGGGAGTATTATTAATGTAATTTAACTTTTATTCATATTATTTTACCATTTGTTTATAAATTTCACTTTATTTGTTTATGTTAAAAATATATTTCTAAATAATTTTAATATTTGAAGTATACTCGTGACAAAGTCGTGCATGGCACGACAGGTTAAGCTAGTAGAAATCATAACAAACCAGCCCAAATTAAAGAAAACTACCCATTAGCAGGGCAAACTTCATATACGCACACATCAAACACAATAAACTTGAAATTCTACAAAAATCTGGTCCATGAAGAAGCTAGACCTTCTAGATAATGAATTTGAATATAATCATTGTAGCAGAGAGAAAGCATGATTATCTACTCTTCCTTACTTTTGTTGAATGATCATAATCATCATATAGTTCTGAAGTTCTAAAACCCAACACTAGCTAAGTTTCATAAATAATTTTCATGGAGCAGAAGTATGAATGGAAAAAACAAACAACATCTTTGAAGGATAGAAAATGCAATATATCCCTATCAGGTTGTGACAATCTGTTTTTGTACCCGGAAGCTCCCATCACCAATGAAAGCAAGGACTCGCTTATCCTTAGCAACTTGAGCGTAACCCAGAGTAGCTAGGTTGTGCTGTCGTAATGTTTTGGATAGCTAGGTTGGAAGCTGAGGTGGCAGAAGATCAGGAAAGAGACATGGAGATGTCCTAAGCCTAAGGACGATGATGTATTGGTGAGCTGTAATGTGGCAGTAGGGTTGGTACGTATTACTCGTTCCATCAGTGATAGTCAATCTTGGCTCAGGGTTCATGAGGCCTAAGGACGATGGCTACCACTCGTTCCATATAAAATTATGTCCTAAGCCTGCGTCAATGTTCTTGGCTCCAATCTTCTTTAACTGAAAGTATGAAAACAGGGAACATTAAGGATAATACACATAAATAAGAATGATGACACAATTAATAGAAGACCATATTTGACAAAAGATCAAGGAAGAATATCATCATACAGAAGCATTCACGTGTCTGCCAATACCAGAAAGGGGATGTGTTGGACTACCGCCGACACTCGTACCTTTATTCAACACAGGGATTGCACCTGGGACAGGAAAAAAAAACATTCCATTGATCAAATCATGAAGATTCCATACCAAGACGATTACTCAAATTTGGAAAACTACATCAATCTTGAAATATACAATGAATTTTAGTAGCAACATAACCTCAACTTATGTGTGTGCTAGTAACCACGGACACTAAATCCATAACAGTATTTTATGTGCATACTCTTGAAGAAGATTCTTACATAGCCCTAATTCATGTTGAAATAAAGAAAGAAACAAAGGCCTGGTAAGTACATTCACATGGACATCTGTAGCAAGACAAAGGTGTATTAAAAACAGCCAATCACAGGGAAAAATCAGAGAACGCAAAATCAAAACCGATTCAAGACAAAGTGACATGCTACTGAATCTGGATCCTACGCGATAACAATCTTGAAATAGGAGAATCATGTGTTTTAGGGGTTAGATGATCCATCTTTTGAAATAAAAATTTTCCGGACTCCAGATGCTCAATCATTAGAGATGTTGAATCATGATGATGTACATAAGCTAATAAAACAGCACAGTGCATTAAGCATGAAATCAAAACAGAAGCTACCATGTTTATAGCAGTAGATAGCACAGCCTAAGTCTAAAGCAAAGTTCTATAGGCACTGCATTGCGAATCCATTGTTCCTAAAATAACTACTACAAATCAAATAAGTAATCCTTATTTCTAAAGGGAATTTTTAACCATTTCTATAAGTTTGTTCTTACAATTCTCTTCCGTAACTACTCCAAAGATCAGCAGGGGGCACTCTGGTGGCGCAACTTGTTGTCCAACGTACCAAATTGAGTACCTGGATATGGTGTACCTTAGTAAGTAAAACAAGAGTGGTGCACATTGATCATGACATTTCAAACAGGAGCTAATCATTTCTACAATTCATATGGAAAAAACACTTGAATCCAATTATTGATTTTATCCAATCTAGACAGTAAATTTAAGAAGAAATACCAAATAATGGAAATTAGAATCTACGAAGTACATATCACTTGATTTTATATAAAAAATGGCACACAAAAATACATGAGGTAGCATGACAGGTTACAGGATTTTATAATACTAATGACAGTGAACTATTATGACAATGACAGTGCACGCATAAGCTAAATTTTATACTATTATTACCATCTTTGCACCTAAACCATACTGTCCACGTGTTTGCTTCAACCCATATTTTGTGCCAAAAGAAACTGCAAATAAATGAAGAATGTTAAAAACATATAAGCAGAGCAACATTACCGAATAGTGCCTAAATAAATTGAACATGTAATAGCTAATCAAGAGTTACAAACCTCGTCCAAACATCATTGGGATGTCATCGTGTGGCATTCCTCGTCCATTGTCCTAATGAGAGTTGTACTCAGTAAAAATACAGTAGGGAAAAAAGGATGTAAGGTAACACCTGAAATGAAGTGTACATCAAACCTTGGAAATCTCCCTGTAAAACGATGTGTACAACACCTTGCTCAAATGTCTATGTGACTTTTCACGATCCTGTTCCTCCTTCTTCCGCAAGATTTCATTATGAACTGGGTCAACTTCTGAGAACTGAGAGGAACAAAATAAAAAAAAATTACAAATCCCAACCACAATTAATAATTTTGATTGAGCAACTAAGGATTAGATGCACATACTCCACAGCAGCCTCTTTCTAGCCTTTCAAGATACACGTACTGAGACAATTGGGCGAAGACCTCGACAATGCGTGACTGGTGGCGGATCTGGCGGGGAGACGCAGCGGCGACGGGCTGTGGATAAGTCGAACGACTGGTTTGCGAAGCGAGTCGCAGTGAGGTCAGGCGAGAGCGACGACGGAATTAGGGTTTTGCGTGTTGGCTGCAGCGGCGACTCACTCAGATCTTGGCGATGCCTTCGCAATCGCCGGCGTTGGTGGGAGCGGCGAACTGCGAAGTCGCTGATCTAGCTTCTCCATTGGGAAGGCGAAGTCGGCCGGAGAAGGGACCGTCGCCGCTGGGCCGGGGTTGCGCTGGGTAGAGCCGGATCTGGAATTCAGTCGGAGGTCGGGTTACCAACGCTAGGGTGGTATTCGTTCGGGTTTCGGGATCTTCTTGGTCAACTTTGAACGGGAAACCCTAGAGCTCGATTTTGTGAGTGAATGGGGGAAGAAATTCACGCCTTTTCTGTGAAAATGGATCTCCTAAATACACTGGTTAATTTTGGGGAAGGGGAGGTAGAGCGCCAGGAGGTACGGGAAATGAAACGGATGAAATATACACTGTATAAATCAGCATTTAGTGACAATTAAGTACAAAGTGACGATGATAGGAAGGGGTAACGATCTACTGCTATAAAATCTTGTAAATTTCACTGGTTAAAAACAAATTTTCCTAGTAACTTCGAAGGCAAACCTCCGGTTGTTACACCTCAATAACAACATTTCTTCATGGCATAGACGTTACATCTCCGCCTCAATTAGTGACAATTAGTGGCATTTCTTTATTTGAGAGGTTACAACCCAATTCAATGCTCGACATTCAATTACATAGCATTCCATACACCCAAAAACTATAGGAATTTGTATAAAATGCGTGGCATTCCTTATTGTCGCTTTTTCATTTGGGTTATTTGTATTATATGAAATTTCATAATATCTCATCTATATGGACTTCACTATTGTTTATAAGTTTTTGAAATCAATTATGTATATTTATATATTAGCAACCAACTATCTCATTTATATGGACTTCACAAAAAAACCAATAATAATATAAAATATAATATAAATAAGTTTTAAAATATAATCTATACAAATATTATATAAGGTTTGATTTCAAGTTAATTTATATTATATTTATCAAACTAAAATCAAAATATTTAAATATTTATACTAAAAAGTTATTTATATTTTGAATATATATATGGAAAGGTCATTTACTATTAGTAAAAAAATTTTGTATTTTCTCCTATTTATAAGAAATGAAAATTCATATATTCTATCAACATATATACATATTTATATATAAAGTTTGAATTGATATTAAAAATTATCAAAACTTACTACGTAAACTTTTCATGATAATTTTCATTTATATATTAGTTTAATATATTTAAGTATTAAAATATATTTGGTTTTAATTTGATAAATACTACAAAAATTTAATTGAAGACATAAATTATATATATATTTATAGAGTACATTTCTAAACTTATCTAAATTAGTTTTTCGGCCGCCAAATGCCTGAACACGGTAAAAGGTCTCTTTAGAATATTGAATGACCCTACATTAATTTTACCTATATTAATTGTGCTTCGTGGATGACTCTTTCCTAAATCTCGTCCGTTGATTTGCCCACCTCTTTCTTCTTTACCTTTTGCCTGTGAGTTGAATTCATCCTGCCCACACATTTACATAGAATACTGATTTTGTGTATCCCGACCGTCCGTCCTTCCTCGTGCATTGGTTGTATTTGAACTATACTTATATCTTATATCTTTCATATGATTTCTATATAAAAATCACTTGTGTGTTCGGGCATAGTGTTTATTATATAGTTTCGGGCATAGTTTTAGTTTAGATATTAGCTTCAAAAATTATCATATTTTGCGAGTTATAATCATGTTTATTTAATTTTATATGATGAGAGCCATCATATTTTTCCCAATTCTTTTAACGTGAATAGTGTAAATATGATTTCGCAAAATATTCTTGTTTATATTGTGCACTAACACTGATTATATTAGTGTTAATAACATTGCCTTTTAGGGCATCTAGTGTATAACTAATATAAGTTTTTTGTGGGATTTGATTTGAATTAATATAAGTAAAAATTACTCTCGAAATGATAATTATGCCATAGGTTTAAAAAAAAATATTTGAACAAAAATGCGATTGAACCCCCAACCTTTGGGTAATTAGATAAAGGCTTTACCACTATGCTATTGTAGTTATTTTGATTATAATTGCATAGTGCTTATTATATAGGGAAGATTGCAAACAACACTAAATAGAGCAACTAATGAGGACACCACCTAACTTTTATATATATATATATAGATAGATAGATAATAGTGAGTAATAGGTTTAGCGCTCCTACATAATTATAGACATGCCTTAATCTCAGAAGAGGGTCCAATTGCTTCTCATCGTCTAATTTTAAGTTTTCTTTAATAATAAATCACCTGTACACAACTTTATTTATTTATTTATTAAAGTATTTGAATTTTTTTTAGTTATTTACTTGTTTTATATTTAAAGGATGGAATAATTATGTAACACTTTTCACATTTATAAATCACTTATTATTAAAGCTAAAAACTTTCATCAAATTTTTTTAGTTATGCCCGTCCTAAGAACGGGTTTAAAATAAAATAAGATAAAATATCTAAATACTCCCTCCGTTTCAATAAACATGTCGTTTTAGTCATTTGCACATATATTAAGGAAGCTATTGAATGTACTATTATACCCCTAATTATTACCTCACTTTTTTACTTTATTGAAAACCACTACTAATAAACTGCTAATGATTATAAGGGTAAATCTGTAAAGTAAACGCCCAAAAATGTAAAACGACATGTATTTTGAAACAAGATTTTAGAGCTAAAACGACGGTAAATATAGATAATTGACAATTAAATTTCAAACATGTACACTTGATATATAGAAGGTGCCAATTATACAAATAACAAACATTTGAAAACATCAACAAATTAACATCTCCTTCCTCTAGCAATCTTGGACCTCTGTTAAAACGGAATGTTCACAATTGCTAATATGTTAAAGGTCATCACATTCAGCCAACCAACTAAAAGTTACCAAACATTCCAACGATCTGCTTCATCTTCACCAACTACACACTTTTGAGGGCCCTTTTCTCTTTACATGTAGTGCTTCATAGAGATTTTTGACATGGGATCAATTACAAATCAGTGAAGAAGCCAGGGATAAGATGAGAATAGGATTAGATGAAAGTAGAAGGCCTAAACTGAAATTTAGTTTCAATACACAAATTACAGTTTGTTACCCTTGTTCCAAAACATGGACCAATGGGTTTATAGCCCGCTTCTTCGGGCTTCCATGCTGTAGATAACGATTTAAGCCTTTACACATACCCATCTGGCATCTAAACTCCATTTCTTGCTGCTGAATATGGATGGATAGCATGGCCATTTTCCAAATTTTTTCCATTCATGTGTATCCATTGACTCTGAATAATCATCAAGTCAACATAACAATAGTACTACATCATTCAGTCTTAATAATTAGGAGATCAATAACTGAATCAGATTAACGGAGTTTAATATTTTCATACTTGATCCACGGATTCTACTGAAGTTCAATTCAGTGGCTTGGGAATATCTTCTCTCGTTTTCCCATCCTTCTCTTTGTTAGTTAATGGTAGAAACAGTGCTACAGCGATCCACTTGGATGATCTGGCATTTTTGCAAACAGATTGATGTCAATAATACAGCTCAACAAACCAGCGAGCAGTGTAGTATGCAAAGTAATGGGGTTAAACCAAAGGACAACATACTCAGATTTACTGATGACATGGGAGTGCCCTCTGATGTTTATTTGTTAATATGACATGGGAGTGCCTTCTTCAAAATCATCAGCTTGTAAAAGTTGTGGTGACAATGATCCAACTTCGCCTCTTGGTTAGTAATCTGCAGAGCAAATGCACAATTATATGACTAAGACTTTAACTAAACTGTAGTTTGTGACACAAATGACAAATCTACATACCTTATCCCAGTTGAATCTAAAATTTAGAGAAACAGAAACCCCCAAATTAGCACACACACTCTAGCCACGAAATTCTGGCCGAAATCTACAGAAATAGGGAATTAAAGAGTTGGATTGTTAGATGAAAAGTGAAAACGCACATTTATCGTTCTTGATTTCTTGCCCTTCGAGTTGAGGATCGAACCTCCGATACCGGAAACCAGTAGGACCGGGTCGCGATCGGCGGAATGTGAAAGGGGCAGAGATTGGCGGACGGTGGCCTGGACGTCGCTCCTTGGCGGTTACTCCCTACAAGCCGGCGGAGACATCAGACTTCGAATCAATGGAAGGCTGCGACTCAGGAAGCAGACAGCTGCCAGGTTGTTCTTGACGGCGGCGGTTCCTGAGATCCTGGCCCCGTTGTTTCTTTCGGCAGGTCTGAATCGGCGGCCACCAACGATTCCATCTCCTTCATCCCCATTCCTGCACAAAATTTGAAATCGGAAATCAGATCTCGTTCCGTAACTCGGCGGAAATCGGAAAGCGGAGCGGAAACCGTACCTGATTAGTGCGAGATTGCAGGTCCTGTCGACGTTAGGCCGATCGTCGTCGTCCTTAGGACGCTTGTTCCAGAGGAGCAAACGGAGATTCTACGCTAGAATCGCACTTGGACAAATCTTCGAAGCTCCGTTTCTTCTTCATCGGAGATCGGAAGAATTTGACGGAGGCGTCCGATTCGTCGTCGTCTGAGTAGGAGGAGGAGGTGTTGAGATCGAGCGAGGCCGAGCTGAAACTCCACCGCCATGGATGTAAGCTCTGAAATTAACGGGGATTTGGGGAGGAATCATGCTGGGTGGAGGAGATTTGGGGAGGAATTGTGGTGGATGGAGGAGTCTGAATTGAAAGCGTATATATATATATGTGGATCAATGTTTGGCATCCCTTGGAGAATCCGGTCAAACAGATTGAATGACATTGAATTTGGGAGTTTCGGATATGGACGTCCCTCTGTCTTCACTGGTGCTTGAGAAGGAGGAAAGAAAAACGTCATAAATAAATTAGACCACAATAAGATAATTACCTTTCCGTTACACAGCAATCGCAATAAGTGGGCTTAATTTGGGCCGTTAGAACACAATTCTTCATTACAGCCGTTAGAACACTATACCAATGCTGGCCATTCAATTACTGTAATTCATTGTTAATATGGGGCTTAATTTGGGCCGGTCAACATCACCTAATTACATTCAACCGTTCCATCCACAAATTAAGCAAAGGGGCATTAAAGGACGCATGCAAAAAATTGGTGTATACCGTTTGGAATTCATACACCCAAAATTATAGGTTTAGTGTATAAAATGTGGGTCATTCATTACGCCGGGTTCCTTTTCTTATAGGTTTATTGATGATGCATTTCTCCGGTTATGAAAATGAAATGATATAAAGGACATAATTTATAAGGAAATAAATGATAGAGTGTCGTGCAATGCTGGTTTGTTGATAGTGTTAAGTTATGCACTTTGAGTGGTGGGTGTGGATGGGTGCACGGGGTTTTCCAAAGAAGTTACCTTCAATTCCATATATGGACTATGGTAATTTTTTTGGGGCCGGCCGATTGACCGAAAACCACCCGTATAATAGGTCATATTGCCCTAAACCACCCCTTATATACCTATTTACCGAAAACCACCCATATACCTCCTTCCGTCAAAAAACGACCACCTCACCAAGTTTCTCCGTTAAAAAGTCGTTTACTTGCGCGTGTGGTGCGTATTTCTCTACATATTTTACTTTTTTCTTTAAAATTGTAAAATCAAAACATAACTAAAAAAATAACCTTCCATTACAACCTTCCTTCCTCTTCTTCCTCCATCCTTTCTCCAAAAACCTCATCTGCTTATTTCTATGGACAAATTGAAGCTCCTCCCACTACAAATCCCCCTCTCCACCATCAAATCCACCAGCTCCTCCACTCATTTGTTTATACTTTACCCAATACAACACCAATCCGGCCAACTTCTTCTTCACGCCTTCCCCGCCCTGCTTTTCTTCTTTCTTATTGGGCCACACCGTCGACCACCCATCTCCCCTCCGAGCACCCACCGACCCCCACTCCGACCGAGCCAACTCCGACCCCAACTCGTTTCGCTCTCTCTTGCCTAGTCCCGACTCTCACTCTCTGGCCTCCCGATCCTCCACGCTCACTCGCTCTCTCTCTTGCCTAGTCCCGACTCCGCCGTCGCCCCCTCCACCAATCGCTTCCACCGCCGCCGAACCCCTAACCCTAGACTTCTCCTCACACCACTGCATCGACTCCGCCGCTGCCCCCTCTGCCAATCGATTCCACCTTCGCCGAATCCCTAACCCTATATCTCTCCTCCCACCACTCCGGCGACTCCCTCAACCTCCTACGGAACAAATCGGCGAAACTGGTCGTTGCCGACTGTGAGGAGGCGGAAGCAGGCGGCAGGTGGGACACGACGACGCCCTTGAGCGGGCAGCCGAAGTCGGCGCCGACGATGACGGTTTTTGGCGCAGATCCAGCAATTAAGATGTGGGAGTTGAAAAAGAAAGTTTATTTGTGATTTTAGGATAATTTCAAAAGAAAAATAGGTAGAAATTGGTAGTTTAAAGACGCGTCTCACGTGCGCGTCGACGGTTTTTTAACGGAGAAAGCAGGTGGGGTGGTTCTTTTTTGACGGAAAGGTGTATACGGGTGGTTTTCGGTAAATAGGTATATAAGGGGTGGTTTAGGGCAATATGGCCTATTATACGGGTGGTTTTCGGTCAATCGGCCTTTTTTTGGAGGTAAAAAATACAGAGATGACCCTGGGTTATACCTGAGTCTAGTTCCTCCGGAACCGGACCTGCAATCCTAGTTTCGGTTTTGGTTCTGGTTCCTCTCCCCCCGACAATATCATGGATTATAAGCCCGTAGCTTACTACCAAACGAGGTGGATCCCTTGTGGAAAAAAACAATGTGCATATTTTACCTCGGATAATTATGATTTCGCCTAACATGTGGCTTTGTACACAACATTGGTATTTGTACAGTGTCAATGGCTGAACTTTGGGGAGTGTATAATGCATTGAAGTTGGCTTGGGACAACGGATTCATTTTTTTTTTTTTTGCTTGAGTCAGCTTCTCAACTCAATATGTACTTTCTAAGGGTCGAAGTGTTATAAAGTCACCTTTTGTTTAGCTTAGTCCATAGTTGTCTAAGCTTTGTTCATAGGGATGAGATCATCCAATTCCGCCACGTGTATCTTGAGGCGAATGTAGCTGCGGATCGTTTAGCGTCAAGTGCTTTTGATTCCTCTCTAGGTGTTCATGTATTATGTGCCCCGCCAGAGGAGGTTTCTTTTCTCCTATTTGATGATATGAGGAGTCGAACTATCCCCCCGACCATCCCCACTTGATAACTACTTAGCCCATTTTTTTATTAATTAATAAAACTCTCCTTTGAGGAACAAAGCCGTAAAGTACCGTCTCTCCTTCAACCAAAATAAGGGTTGCACACTTGCACCTAACATATATATTGTGGAGGTACGAGCCTACGAGGTAGTCAAGTGCTCACCCAATAAAAAGCCCATATAGTCATTTCCATAAATGGGCTAGGCTGTCAACAAACAGGCCCAATACTAAGTAAATTGTTGAGGTCAATTGTAGCCCGAAATCTTTTTTAGTCTAAATAAGTGTACTCTTTCCATCAATTGAGGTCAATTTGGCTAGGTAATTCCGATTTGAGTAAATGAATTGTACATAATTTTTACTCTATTTCACCCCTAAGAAAAGTAGATAGTTTTCCTGGTCCATGTACATAAACTGCTAGCATGAATCACGCTCGCTGTGAGATTGTGAACAATCAGAAAAGTCTTTGCTTGGATGTAGTTTTGTTTCTTCAATCGTCTTTTTACCGGTTTGTTCGATTATCGAATTTTGTATAGACCTCTTGATATACCAGATTTGAATGGTCTTTGAAAATTCATTCCTTATCAGGAAAAATCACCAATATTAGTGCTCATTTGGTTAAACGTAGATATTAAAATTCACAGGAAATTAAATCACATGAAGTTAATTCTCGTATATTGAATTTCACATGATTTGAGAAAAAGTGTTTGGTTATACTTAATTGCCTAGTAATTGAAATCCTACAATTTGTTTGGTGGCAGGTGTAAAATCATGGGAATTTGTTTGAAATTACCATAATAACCTTTATCCATTAAAAATAATAATGTAAATTAAGGGTAGAAATGAAACTTGTAATTTAAATAAAAATAATTATTTTAAATATATGGAGGAATTGAATCTTACCCACCTCTTCCATGGTAATTGCAATTCCTCCATTTTGGAGGAAGTGCAATTCATGTGAATTTAACTTCCCATGATTTTGGTGTTAAACAAATATAACCAAACACATAAATTTAAAGCCAATTCTTGGTTTTTTTCAATTCCCATGATTTTAAAAGTTAACCAAACAAGCACTTACTGTCAAATTGTCGGTAAATGAAACATTATCAATGTGTACTGTTTATGTTTATATACATAGATGCCCATTAGAAATCATACCATCAATTTCTAGGTAAATAAAACAATACCAAATTGTTTTTTCAATGATTTAAGCATGGACCTTAATTAGCGTACCACTATTTTCAAGGGATACCACAGATTTAGTAAATCATCTTAGGACCATGCATTTAACTTTGCCGCAAGTCCAAGGTATATAAAGACATCCCTAAACTTCATTGTTGATTCACAAGCTAGAAAAACACAAAATACAAAAATGACAACCTTGAAGCTTAATCTCCGAGTCATCATTTTTTTCTCACTAGTCATCTTCCTCCTATTGAGGCAATCGGTTTCTTACAATGATAATATAGAAACTCAGAAAGAGAATGATGATGATGAAGACATTACACAAGAGAAAAGAGAATTGGCGGATCAAAAGGAGAATGATAAGGAAGAACATAAACGAGAGAAGGAAGAAATGAAGGCCCAAAAGGAGAAAGAGAAGCAAGACCATAAACAAGAGAAGGAACTAGCAAAGGACCAAAAAGAGAAGGAGAAGCAAGAACATAAACATGGGAAGGAAGAAGCGAAGGTCCAAAAGGAGAAGGAGAAGCAAGAGCATAAACAAGAGAAGGAACTAGCGAAGGACCAAAAGCACAAGAAGAAGCACGACCATAAACACGGCAAGGAAGAAGCAAAGGAACAAAAGGAGAAGGAGAAGCACGACCATAAACACGGGAAGGAACTAGCGAAGGACCAAAAGGAGAAGGAGAAGCAACACCATAAACATGAGAAAAGAATAGCAAAGGACCACAAGGCTCAGGAGAAGCAAAACCATAAGCAAGGGAAGGAAATAGCAAAGGACCAAAAGGAGAAGGAGAAGCAAGAGCATAAACAAGAGAAGGAACTAGCGAAGGGTGAAAAGGAGAAGGAGAAGCAAGAGCATAAACAAGGGAAGGAACTAGCGAAGGAGCAAAAAGAGAAGGAGAAACAAGAGCATAAACAAGAGAAGGAACTAGCGAAGGAGCAAAAGGAGAAGGAGAAACAAGAGCATAAAAAAGAGAAAGAAGAAGCCAAAGACCAAAAGAATAAGGGGAAACAAGACCATAAACAAGAGAAGGAAGAGGCAAAGGAACAAAATGAGAAGTAAGACCATAACCAAGAGAAGGACCAAAGGAGAAGGAGAGAGATGAGAAAAAAATAATAATAGAAGCAAGCTACAAATATAGAGATGTATATATATTTATTAATATTATAGAATGACCATATAGAGTTATTTTAAAACAAAATAAAAAAGAACTTATGTCACTAATTTCATAAAGTTTTACTTGTAGATATATAAATAAATATATCAGAATGTGTTAGATCGAATGTGTTAGGAATAGGGGGATTGCTCGCTCGGGAAAAGACCTTCACACAACAGAAAATAAATACAATCTAAAGATACAATGGTTTCAGAGGAATATGTCAATTCAACCAACTAGCTGAATTGGTAAGTCTCTACATTTCTTAAAAAGGTTTTCATTGGCCTACTTATTTTTACCGATTATCACGAACTACAAACAACAAGTTAAGATTTAAACATAAACTAGACTCCTCCTAACATAATTTCCTAACGTTTTAGCATAGGAATGAGTATAAAACTCAAAAGTAAACCAAAATCCAATTAACTTTACCTTAGAAACCTTACATCTATAGCTCCAAAATGTTGATCCTTTCATCAATATCAATGCGTTCATCCGTTGTAACTGTTCCCTTAGACTTTACAGAGTGTCAATCCTTCGTTCAACCACACATTAACAAAACCATAAAGATATGGGGTAGAAGTTAAAGAATATGGATCATGAAAAAAGGAAATAATAAAAAGATATGGAAAGTTATTGTAACATCTTTTATTGGTTGATTTTTGTAATAATAATTGTACAAAACGAAGAAGATCTAATATAATTAAACAAAAAAATAAAAATTATACCAAATCTTTCTATGATTATTTCAAATTTCTCATATGTACGTTAATTGAAACAAATATGTAGGGATTTTGATTTGTATCTAAACTGCCAAAAAAATCATAACTACTTTTCCTTTTATATCCAAATCTAATTTCATCTCTGCAGATAAGAAATGGAAAATTAATGAATTACAACATGTGATCCCAAGTGAAGTCATAGAAAAAATAGTAAGAATTCCAATCCCCGAAAACGATATTGAAGATAAATTGATTTAGGCCCTAAGCAAGAATGGTTGGTATTCCACGAACTCAACAATAAGACTAATAGCAAAGGAAGAAGCTATGACCTTGAATCCCAATGCCTGGATTTGGAAATTGGATACATTCCCAAAAGTGAGGAATTTTCTCTGGAAAATTGACATGAATGGATTGCCTACGAAACAAAGGCTTATGGAAAAACAAGTTGTCGTTCCCCAAGGATGCCTCATTTGTGACGCTGCACATGAGGACACGATGCATCTGCTAATTGAATGCCCACACACTCTGAAGATAATAAAGAGTATAAATGTCAATACGGAACGCGTACTTAGAGAACACAATTTATCACTAACAAACCCCCGGAATATGTTACTTGAGCTACATAGTAAACTAAGGAAAAAAGAGTTAATTGAGTTAGCTGTTGCTTGGTGGGGCATCTGGCACCAACGGAACAAAATTCTCTTCCAGCAAACGCCCAATGACCTCATACAAGACCTTAGCCTCTATATCCGAAATCAGTTGAGACAATGGAAGCAGGCGAAAGAGTGATTAGAGGATGAAGAAATAGGCCCAAAGAAGGGAGTATGTCCAAGAAGTCAACAACGAAACAAAGCGCAAGGTTGGAAAAAGCCGACTCGGGGTTACACAAAACTAAATTTTGATGGATCTAAGCTTACTAATGGTAACTCAACGGGAGGTTCGATTATAAGAGATGAGAACGGAATCCCAATAGACGGATCAGTTAGAACATATGGAAAAATATCGGTCTTGATGGCAGAAACATTGGCGTTATGGGATGGAGTGAAGAAAGCAAAACAGAGGAATATCAGAAAGTTGGAAATAGAAGGTGATAATATCACTGTTATCAAAGCCGTCTCAGGACAAATCCATTGTCCATGGGAAATAGAAAGGATTATTACAGACATCCTCGTGTCCCTGCGGGGATTCGAGTCAGTTCGTATTAATCATGGGAGTAGGCAGTGTAACACTGTGGCCGATAAAATTGCATCTCTGGGCCACAGTCTCTCATGGGAATTTATTTGGAAACATCACGAGCTTATAGCTCTCATCCGTAAGGATGCCCTAGGGATCCCGCCTTAAGACGAGACCCTAATCCTCACCGGTTCAAAAAAAAAATAAAAAAAATCCAAATCTAATTCAAAAGTTGTAAATGATGTGGACAAATTTAAATGACATGGCTTAATTAAAATTTAACTATAATATGATGTGGCTTAATAATACAATGACACGTGTACAAATCCTATGTGGCATAATATCGAAGCGACATGTGGCAAATGCTGATGTGTCTTAATGTGGTGGTTTTAAACCCTAAAGACCGAAACCAAACCAAATCGAAACCGAATCGAAACCGATATTCTGAAATTTCTTGTAGCGAAACTTGAACCGAACTCCGTCGGTTTCGGTTCGGTTTATTTTTTCGGTTTTGGTCCAAGCATGTTCAGCCCTAATCAATTTTCCCCAATTTCATGGAGCGACAACGAATCGGAATTTCCATTTAACGGAAATGGAAATAATAAAAGTGACAATTTCTATGAAAGCTAACGATAGAGTTGTGGTGCAATGAGGACCGTTGTTCTTATTAAGTACCTTTATTTATCTTGAAATCAATGTGCAAGCTACTCGCAATAATCATGCCTTGTATATGTATATATCACGATAAAAAAAAACACACACACATTACAAACCTCAAAACAATTATAGAACTTTCAACCAAAAAAAAAAAGAGCAATTATAGAACTTAGAAAAAGCACAATTAGGCTCTTAAACATCAAAACAACCCTAGGCAAATATATCCCTACTCAATCTTATTCCTTTTTAAAACACCATACTTCGTACGCATACCAAATTAACGAGCATACATACTAGAAAACCCTCCTTAAATCCCCGAAAAACACCAAGATCGACCAATGCAAGACATCAATCAATTGGCCTTCCTACAATTCTTCCTGATCTCACCATTGGATCCGGTGAGTGGCTTGATGTCTCCCATCTTGATCATGGCCACGACAAAGTCCGATGCAAAAGTGGATGGGCTCGACACGTAAGACTTGACCAAGGAGTCAGTCGAGCCGCCGTTGAAGAGCTCCTGGTCAGAGTGAAGAAGTCCTTTCTTGTTGACTAGGTTCTTGAAGTAGTTGTTGTCGAAGTGGGTCGGGGTCTGAAGGTCTTCAGGTGCCAAGTTCGAGTCCCCATTGCCCGAGTTGCTAGGGCAGTTGGATTTTCGGGTTTGGGCGAATGATGAGTCTATGTTTGTGTCATTGTATATGTGTGATCTAAAGTTTGTGCACCTTGCTAGTCCAATGGTGTGTCCACCTACATGTCCATTACACTTTGATTAGGCATACTCAACAAAAAATAGCTATTAGTAATAGTTAATAAAATTAATCTGATCAAATAAGGCGTGTCCCTTTCTAGGCCGTTAAACACCACGATATATATTTTTTTTGGGTAGAAAACACTATGGTATTATTGGCTCTTATGAAAATGACATGTGTGAATTGAATAAATAATTAATGTTGATTTGATGACTAGGTAGAAGTTGGTACATGCATATTGACTTATATCACCATATGTACACGGTCAACAACAATAATACAGTAATTAAGCTTTACTAATTCGTACACAGGAAATTTTCAACCTCCTTCAAACCAAAACTAGCTATAACATTTCTAGATTGGGTTATCTCAATTATAATATGATTATTAATATCCATACAATGGGCTTGATTTTGGACGGGTAATTTTTGATCACGTCACAAGAGAATACTTAGAAACAAAGTTTTAAACTACACATTAAAATGGCCAACAACAGTAATCAATCAAACATTTGTATACACGACTTTTCTAACTTATGTTAAAAGCCTTGAAATGAAAAAAAATAAAAATTGTATAGTAATTTAAATCTTTGATAAAGTTTACTCTGATGACAGAATGTAATTAATTACCAGAGAGGGCAACCATGTCCCTAGTAGAAAGCCCTTGTGCACTGAAGCTGGAGACAAGCCGGCTCAAGCTGAAGCTCGGCTGCGGAATGCTCGAGTTGGCTCCGGCTTGGCTCGCCGTTCTCGAGTCCCTCCGTCCAACCTTGACGTTCCAGTTTGGTCCTCCAAGCTACACATATATGTATAGTACAAGTTTGTATCAACATTATAGAAGTACGTACATTGCATAAGTTAAAAATGAGTTAATTTGTTGATTGACTTACGGTAACCACGGAGTCACGGGCAGAAATGGCTAGAACGTCGGCACACGAGACGACGCCTGGGCAAACTTTCTCGACGGCGGATTTGATGTTGTCGATCACTTCGAAGCCTCTTGCGGATTGGAAGTTTGGAGCCGCGAATTTCTCGTTTGTTCTGCCGTCCAACAAGATTGATCCATCGCATCCCTACAATAATAGTCGATCAATTTTATTACGCCCATTCAAATATATTATACATGACTACTAGATTTAAGGCCAGATGTAGAATAAAAATTTGTAATGGTTTTTTTAGGTGTTACATTAGATAACCTTTTGTAACACTTTATTAACATATGTAATGATACCGTCTATGGTAACGATTAATTGTAACGAGAGTTTTCTATCGTAACACACCTTTTAGAACACTGTACACAACTTTGTGTACAATGTTCTAAAAGAAGAGTCAGTCATTCTTAGGTGGCCTAAGTCTGAACGGCCACCTAGGGTTCCATTCAACGTCTTTTAAAACACTGGTTATATACGAGTGTAAAGGATATAAGAGGTTACATTGACGAAGCAGTCGTGGAAGTGGAGGCGAAGGATAGACGCGCCCATACGAGCCTCCTTGTTAATGGCGGATCGAATGACCGAGTTGACGGTGGTGAAGAGTTGAGGGCATGACTTAGAGTAGAAGTTGGTGGAGAGTTGAGCGTTTGAGCTTCCAACACAAAGGAACACAAAAACAAATGCAACAAACAAAGAGTAGTTTGAAGAAGCCATTTTTGTTCCTAGGACAAAATTGTTGCCAAGTTTGTATTGTTTGTAATTTGTAAATGGCTTGTGTTAGGCAAGAGGATGAGTGCTTAATTTATAGCGAAACAAAACGGGCCAAAAATGCTTAACTCAAGATCGGTGGGCCCATATATGTTTCATCGTTGATTAATTATCAAACCGTGTTTTACTTTCATCTCCATGCATTGCATAGCATAATTTGCAATGCATGGAGAAGTAATAATTTGGTTCTTGCGTAGAAAAAGTAAGCCAATTAAAGTGATTATGGAATAACTAATTACGCGGTTTTATTTGACTAGCTTTTTTGATGAACGGATGAGTTTTTAGTTAGTTGATAGCTTCATTACGAAGAATAGTATACTACAAATTGTTGAATTCACGTACTTTGCCTGATTTTTTTCCATATGGAAAGGTATTATGTTAGACCAGAAAAACAGATAACTACCCTAGAGCATCTTTACGGATGAGGTCACTGAGGATCGGATCGGACTCGAGCGAGAGAGACAAAACATAACAAAACGAGACAGTAATTGTAGTCAACAACCGAGTTGACCTCTCTAAAAATATGCCTTTCTGAAAATATGAGAAATGCGCCAGCTCTGAAACTGCCTAAGTAAAGACTGAATGTTCGTACGAACAATCTCCACCTCCTATGAGTAGCTCCAATCATCTAACACTGCACAGATCGACTGGTATTTATACCGTGACTGATTATATATATATAGGAAAAGCTTCTATTATGTGACAAATTTACAATTTTATATTTTTCTAAGAGTCTCGTTATGACCTAAGTAAACATATTTATCCCATAGTAGCGTTCCATGATACAGAGCAAAAAAAAAAAAGAGTTAGGTTTAGCATTTACTTAAAGAAGACTTATCAAACTCAACCAAAAAAGACAAGACTTATCAAATCAATCATTATTATTCAGCTAGGATAGAATTACTAGGGGTCTTTTACATCAATTCATAAAATCAATAATTGTGAAAACTTATGCTAATACAGAATACTAATCGGTAATTGAAGAAGAAATATCATTATTTATATATATGGTAGAAAACTCAAAAACATTATTAATTTGATGAATAGAAATTATTAGAAGAAAAACAAGATTAGTAATTTCACGATACGTAAAAATTAGAATTGTACAAAATATGAATTTTGTTTTATTTACTTACAATGGGTCATTTATTTATGGATCTCGAAAACGCTCGAATTGGCACGATTTAACGTTGTTTGTAAGAAAAAAGATGCATAATCAATTATATATATGTTCTAGTTACGGGTTGATTAGTAGAATAACAATTTGCAAAACGTTTCTATTATTGTGAATAACAATTAACGTATTAAAGAAGGTAGGTGGTGTTAGATGTATAAAGATGTGTGTACACCACACCATGAAAGATCCCTTCAAGATCGATCGATCGAGAAGGGTTTAATTTGTCAAACATATACTACTATTGCTAGTACGTACTTTTTCAATTTTCACATCGAGGCTTTATGTTTAAAGTCTTTGGGGATTTGGTGAAGACTAGTGGAAAATTTTGGTGCTTAATTGCTGTCTAATTAATATTCTTTGGTGGCTGACCTTTCTCTACCAACAAACTTTAGTTTAATATCCATGCATATTACTTTTTGACTTAATCCGCATTGTTTATATGCTTGGCTTGATTTGGCTGACTAAAGTTAGCTTTTTTAAATGAAATAAAATCGATCATATATACTTGGTAAAAATTAAAGAAAAAAAAAGACGATCGAAGGTCAAATTATTATCCATTTTAAGTTGGTAATTGTACGTGATTGCTTCATATGCAAGGGAAAATTATGAAGGCAATTCACTTGTCACTATTTCGGATGTACGAAGTTTGTTCATTGATCGATTAAGTTGGGACATATAAGTTATTATCCTATATATAATAGGCTTAGAGTGTTGTCAAATCCTTATATTTATAGGATATCGCAATTACTTTGGTCACGACTCCTTATATTGTTCGTAAACGAGTGTTCTTTATTCCCTAAGGATACAATATAAACAACTTAATTAAAACACACTCATTCCTTTATTTATTTATTTATTTATTTAGTGATTTAAATTATTCTTTTCAACGAGTTTATGCATTTCCGGCCCTTAAAGTTTTTAGTTTCCAAAATCGGTAAACTTATCCGATGTCTCTTGTTTGACATTCATTTCCAATGGTGTTGTATGCTTAAGTTCTTAATTCATTTTTTTTTTGCATAAAATTTTTTGGTCGAACTATTACCCATGTTAGAATCCAAACCTCCGAACACTAACTTAGCGGCTTAACCGATTGACTAGATGTCCGAAGACTTTGTCCTACATTTTGTATATAGTTCAATACTTATTTCTCGCTTATTTTGTTGCGCATGTTAGTTACTTAGTTCGTACGGCTCGTGAGTCTGTCCGTTTCCGGGTGTATTAGACAAATAAGTTTGTTATTTTGGATTATTATGGCTTAGTGAAAGACAAAGAAAATAAAAATGTAGGCAATTTGGTATAATATTTTGGAGGTAGGTGTACTCCCGTGGAAAAAAGTTGGGATTTGTTTGGTGACTTTCGAGTCGAAGAATAAATTCATATTGGAAATTTTGACATCTAGTAACAAGGAAAAGCAAAGATCAAAGGTTAATTGGTACCAAATTGTGTGAATTTATTTCATTTTTGAAATATTAGCTTTTTTTTAACGATTTTTCTACAATGTGCCCTTAGGGCACACTATAAGAGCCTATTAATAGAAAAAATTTGTAAATTTTAAGCTTTTGGTTTTCTAAATTTCTTTTATGACGGGTTCACTATTTTCATTTTAGGGTTTTAGTTTCTGTTTTTTGTATGCTTATCATGTACCCTTAGGGCACACAATAGAAAAACCGTTTTTTTAATCAGAATTTCGAAATATTAGCTGAGTTCCACCTAACAAATTTCCCTGAATTTTGGCAGTGTAAACTAGAATTATTTTATAAAATACAGCTTGGGTCGATAGGTCCATTTACTTATCCGGCCCACATATTTAGTGAAATTGAGCCCAATGAACGGAGCAAAATGTTTTTTAAGTAAAAATGGCCCAATTCTGGCCCTTGACAAAAAAAAATGAAGATATTTTGAGCCATTTTGGTAGATTTGACCACTGTCCCATGAAGTCGTCCCCAAATTCGTCCTGTTAGTTTTGATTGGTCCAAATGATATATTGGAGATTTAAAAAATACAGAAAAGATTAACTCTAAACTTTGGACCAATCAAAAGAAATGGGACGAGTTTTGGGACGGGTTTATGGGACAGAAGATATGGATCCAGATTTGACCATGAGGAGTGTATCTTTCTTCTTGAAGGAGAGATGATAGACTCTATATCCTCAAGGAGTATTTTATTAATAATTAAAATGGGCTAAGTAGTATGCAAATGAGGAATAATCTGACCCCTTACATTATTAAAAAGCACAAAATTAGCACCAACAAGAGGGTCAATCAAAACATGGAAACCAATGTTGAAAGAAAAAGCTAATGATGTAAGAAAGCTAGTCACACAATTTGCTTCCCTAAAAATATGACAAAATTGGATATCTCAATTTCTACGAATCAAGCTTTGACATCTATTTATCAAGCTAGTTAAGGGATGAGTACACTCTACAAGCTGTGAATCAACTTCAAGAGAAACCCTCCTATAATACTTAGTATAAGCAAGTTACAATCTCTTAGGGACGCCACACAACCCCTATGTAACATGAAGAGTGTATTACTCACTTGTACAAATAAGGTTAACAATAAAATACAAAGTCTATCATATGACAATATTAAACAAAACATATTTTCATCTTATATCAATATTAAAATAGCTCTAGATTTTCTTATTTCCATTTATCTCATATTCGAAGGGAATCAATGTGGTTGTACATTTACTTGCTTGCCTCTAGCTAACATTTGCATGATGAGTTTCCTCAAAAGGTTCTCTTTACAAAACTTGATATTGTACGAACTACATCTTTTCCCCTAGAATAACAAGTCATATAATTTGATCCCACCGACTAGGACCCAGGCTACAACTTTATGGATCCAGAATACTAATGATTAAGCGCTTTAGATGATGATACATATGCACATTGGTTCTTGAAAAAATGTGCAATTTGATGGAACCATTGTTATAAAAAGATCTTCTAGGGCCCGTCTAGACCTGATTAGGCAAGGCTATACCATTTTGTCTAGGATCTGTCTAACATTTTAATCCGTTTAGATATTTACCTAGACAGTCTAGACAACCGTATAGATCGTTTAGGGATTGCATAGCGGGTTTAGCCGTATAGGTTGTATAGATCGCATAACGTTTTTTTAACACCGAATAGAATATAACGGATCGCATAACGTTTTTTTGAGCACCCGATACAATATATAACGGATCACATAACATTTTTTTTTGAACACCATGATAAAATATAATCTGCAATAGGCCAATAGACGTGAGTAGCTCACAAATGTTTGTTGTTGGTGAAGGGCAGAAAGTCGTTTTCTCTTTCCAACTCGTTCATCCCTGTCTACATCCACTCTAATACTCTATTATCCAATCATTTTACTACCTAATTAAATAATTAAGCTATATCTTCATAAATAATTCAGTAGTTAAAATCTCATAATTATCAATTATATGTGCTAATACTCACAAACATCTCATTTTTTCGTTCACCCTTTACCCACCTATGGAAGGTTGGTCATTCAATTAGTGACCATGGTATTATTTTGATTCTTCTTTAACTTTCTATAATCATTAGTAGAATAATGTTTGGATAAAATTCTTGACAATATATATTTTTGTAATGAGCAACCATAACCTTACATGCCCAAAAAAGCCCATCAATCATTATACGCCTTTGCTTCTTCGTATTCGTTGTCAAACTCATTAATCATTATATTATAACCACAAATAATTAAAATTTCTCCTAATGGTCCATCTTGTAGCTCAAAAAGCCTTTTCATTGGGTATTTGTTTTAATAAGTAAGCGAAGGACATGGGCCCAAGTACATGGCTTCCTTTAAAGTGATGGCATGCTTGTCATGAAATTGACTTCCCATGAAGATTGAAATCAACATTTCTCCTTCCTCTTACCTTCCATTTTCTTCATCAAAAGCTTCAAAAACCTCAAACCCAATAGTTAAATTTACCTAAAGAAGTTCATCTCTTGATAGATATTCGAAACTCGGTACTTCCGGTTTCTAGGGTTCGAACTCAAGACCTCTAACGATAACATTTTCAATTCGTCGGAAATGGATTGTTCGGTATGCACAACCATGCCATACATTTTGAGACCGCCGAGGAACACCATTTGCGCGGCTTGCTACGAAGGAGCGAGGAGCTTGATCTCTATGATAAACAAGTTTGATGGAGATAACAAAGGTGTGTCTTTGGTCGACAAGCCTTCAAGCAATACCGTTTCGATTAATTCCGCGGCCAAGGTAACAATCTCACAAATGATGATCAGTTTTAACTTAGACGATTTCTTGTTGGTAATTGATTGATGAGCAAGTTTGTGTTCAATTCGCGATGATGAAATGATATGATCAAAATAGTTTTGTTGGCTATAGTTTGACAATGTTCACTTTGCCTTCTATGCAAGAAACTTATCTATATGAAAGTTACGTACATTATGTTTTTTGTACGTTTACGTTTTCAATAAACAAGCCATCAACTTATAGAGGTTTTGATTAGTTTCCTACCAAGGCTCTGTTCGTCGCTAGCAGAATAAGTAGCGTGTTCCGCTAACAAAGGCGAAATCCTCCAAAAAAATAGCACCCTTGTAACCTCAAGGGGACTAGATTCCGCTAACGTTTTTCTTCCTCTTCTCCGCTACCTGGTATGCCGAACAGAACCTAAAGTACGTTGAAGTTTTATTAAGCTAATAAATAGATGGTGACGTTGGTGACTATTCTTCTCATGTTTTAAACCTTCTTCTCATGTTTTTATAGTTTTTTACAAATAGCTAGGCTTATATATATTAAATGACTTTTTTGAACCATAACAATTAATAAGGCCTTTTTAAGTTTAGAAATGACATAGTCATCCTACTCCCAAAATCTTTTCCCCTCCAATTCAAAGAAAAACTCAAACTTCATGATCACAACCATAATTAGTTAGTACATTCATTCACATATAACAATCCTATCCGATGTGCAAGAGCCAGAGAACACATGCTGTACAAGATTAAACTATTCAATACAATTAAAATAAATGATGGCTTATAAATTATAATGACACTAGCACATTACGTATACGTAACCGACCCTAATAATGTATTTGCATAACTTTTTTTTTTTTGGCTAACAATGTATTTGCATAACTTTATATATGTTTTTATTTCTTGTCACATAATTTCTTATGAAATGGTATAATTTGCCTCAGGGATTTGCAAATGTTGTAAAATGGGTGAAAGAAAAGAAAGAAATGGAAGAAGAAATGAGTGACAAATTGGAATTCCTTGCTGAGTTTGAAGCAGCCTTTAGAGATGAGATTCACACTGACATTCAAGTTCTTCCAGGCGACAATGGATCACCTATTCCTGCTCATAGGGCATTGCTGGTAAATACATGTATTCACACATTTACTAATCACTACATTTAAGTACTTTATAATTCAATATTAGACTTTAAATATATTTGATTATTTTTTATTGCAGTTAAGTGTCAAAAAAGAGAAGAAACCCATGTCCCTCACATTGTTTCTTCAGTTTTTTGATTTGGCTTTGTTGTTTTTGATGTGGGTTTGTTAGGCAGTAGAGTCGTTTGATTCGTTGATAGATAGGTTTGTTTGGTACATTGAATCGCTTTTCAAATAACATTAATAGGTTAAATAGTAGATAATGACATCCGTGACCAACTATTATTCATGTTAACTCTTCTCGTCTTAGTTTAGGGCTAATTAACACACACAAAAAAAAGATTATGCTAACAAGTATGATTGGTGATATAGGGCTATGTTACATGAAAATTCTAAGAGGGAATCGATTTTCGTTTCCATTTCGTGTGCGGAAGCTGAAAATGGAAACTCGTTTCTTAGTGTAAAATTGCAATAATGATTCGTTTTCTCATGTTCGTGTCGTTTCTATTTCCCGTTTCCGTGTCTGTGTACAATTGATGATCAATTTGCATTCCCCTTTGAAGGCATCAAAATCTGAGATCTTCAAGAACATGTTGGACTCTGACGGATGCAAAGCCGCTCCAAACGACACCATCTCCCTTCCGGAGCTCAACCACAATGAGCTCGAGTCCTTGCTAGAGTTCCTCTATAGAGGCACCCTCTCCCTAGAGAAGGTGGAGAAACACGTCTACTCGCTCTCCATTGCAGCAGACAAATACGAGATTCCATTCCTTAGTAAGTTTTGTGAGCGACAAATGCTTGGTTCCTTGAGTTGTGCTAATGTGCTCGACGTTTTGGAGATCGCGGATGTGTGCTCTAACCAAACCCTAAAGGAAACCGCCTTGGGATTCATTGTGAAGAGCATGGAGGACATAGTTTTCTCCACTAGGTTTGATGCCTTTGCTCTCAAGAACCCTCATTTGTGTGTCCAAATCACAAGGACGTCTTTGATGGATCTTAAAAATCGGAGGAATTTGTTGTAATTGTATGTATGTAATTATAAATTATATATTTATACTTGTAAACGGTTTTTTTTTGAAACGGTGAGAATTAGGTTCCCGCTTTAGGGCGAGATTTCTAAGGCATCCTTTCGGATGAGAGCTAAGAGCTCGTGATGGTTGAAGATAGTTTCCCATGAGTGACTGTGGCCCAGAAAAGCAATTGTAAACGGTTTTATGCATATGATTGAGACTACTGTATAGTTTTTTTGTTTGTTATATTATTGGAGGTAATTTATCCAATGAGAACTGCTACTAGCTTGTATCATTAGGCTCTAAACCAGACCCAATTGTAAAGGGCTTTGGGCTTAAAATGGTTGCAAGCGAGCTTTGGGCTAGTTGGAATGCACTTTGTTTCATTCATGTACGTACCTTATGTCAAATACTAACCAAATAATTTCAACCAACATTTTTCCCCGGAGACGATGAACCCACTTTCGGTCGTAAACTTTAGGCGCGTGCATGACGCGTTGATAAAAATCACGAAACAGATAAATCGACTTGTATCGATTGACTCGACTCAACGACAAAAGAGTATGGTGGTCGACATATATAAGATAAGTTTACCATAAAATGATAGTTGTTGTGCTAAACGGTCTAATTAACAAAACAATATTGACTCAATATATATTTGGTAATGAACTTGTATAAAATTACAATTATTACGAGGAGTTTGGTTCTGATAAGAACAACCCTTATAGTGTAAAATGAGAAACAGTCTCTACCGTTAGATCTTTCGGATCTGACGGTAGAGATTAAAGGAGGATATAAGGAAAACGGAAAAAACGGTGGCAAACTTGTAAATAAATTGATTTTGACCAAAAAGGTTCATTGTACTCCACTTAGAGGTTCATTGTGTTCCACTTGTAGGTTCATTGTTTTTAAGTTCATGAAGTATAATTATTTGGTTCATTGAATTCGACGTAATGGTTCATGAATTTGAATCACTCGGTTCATATATGAAATGCGTAAATTGTGTAACATAAAAGAATTTGGTTCATTGTGTTCCACTTGTAGGTTCATGTCGTGTAATTATACAGTTCATTTAATGTTAAAGTGCATAGAAGATAACTGAATCCTCAAACACACATATCAAAACATTGTTTGAAGTTTATATTCAACCGTACAAGTAGTAATGAAATAAGAACAATCTTGTGATAAGTGAAGAATGTAGGCATCGTTATCGTGCTCATCGTTATCATTATCGTGCGAAAGGTGCGTTCAGCTTTTCATGAAGTTCATATCAATCGCGGTTCATAAACGACAGGTGTTTGGTTCATTGGGTTCACCTTGTCGGTTCATGAACTTTAGTCATTCGGTTCATTTAATGTGAAACTGCATATAAAACAGCTTAATCCTCAAAACGCGATGGTTCATTATGTTCTACGCGATGGTTCATGAATATGAATCACTTGGTTCATGTATGACAAAACGCGAAAGAAGCTGTGCAATTGGTACCGAGAAGGCTACTTAAACAGATTGAGCTAGTAAGTGTGATTTTTCAATCCAATATAACAACTTGTGTACTTGCATCATTGTCATTCAATGAAAGTCCATCGGTACTAGCATCACCATCCGAATGAGAAATGTTAGGATGGCCGGAACTTGATGAACAACCTACAAAAGAAACGTAAAAGCTATGAGTGAAACAACATGAAAACACACTACAAATGGGCAAATACGTGTATTCTTTTGGTTCACAAAGAGTATCGGTATGGTTCATAAACTTTCAAGTAAAGGTTCATTGGAATCCATTGAACGGTTCATGTAAATTTAAGCACGTTGGTTGAGGCATTTTGTCGAACACATGGTAGGCAACCGGGCAAAACGTACATAATCAGCTTCTAGGGTCAATCGAAAACTTCAAAATCACTTTCTAATGCAATCAAATGATTTGTAAACACCAATCATACACCCAATCTTATGTCAAATTCACAAGTTCTCAGTTATCTTGCTCAAGGAAAACCTAAAACTAGCAAAGCATAAATTCTCACTTTCAAAAATCATAAATCGTTATCTATATATCCATAGAAGCAATTGAACAAGAGCCAAAGGACGAAAGTACAGTTGAAAAACAATCGAATTTTGTTGGAGAAGAGAGCCGAAGAGATCAATGAACAATTCGCCAAAACAAACACTCTGTGCGAGCGTAAAGAAACAAGGGGGAGATCGATGAACAGTAAAGTAGGGCAAAAAGACGAAAATGCCCTTCCCAGTTAAAAGCAAGGGGGAGCTGCGTGTTAAAATCAGTCCGTTGATTTGCCCAGATCTAACGGCCATAAGGTGTTCGCATTTTACACCGTATGAGCTGTTCTCACTTGATCGCGAATCTTATTATGAGTTGATATTGACATAATATATATTTCATTGCCGATCCATGTCGACGTTGATCGAGATAGCTAACCATTTAGGAAACCAACAAGTGAAACACGATAGTGATGAAATATCCAAATAAATAAACAGATAATAATTCTACAAGCTTCTTTTAGATTTTGATACATTGATCATCTCCAATTCACAATATATAATTTTAAAATCAAATTTTTTCTAACTTATAGTATAAGGCCATATGCTAAGAACAGTTTAGAGTTATATTTTGTTCTAAATATGGTTTTTTTTAATAATTTGAGTTTTTGAAACATGCAACATATATAAATCAGGAAAAAAACTTCAAAAAATATGGGAAAGTGACACATTCCCTTAATCAATACATCGAAGAATTTCTCTCTTAATTATTATTATTTTTTGATCTACTTAATGGATTGATTTGTGTTGTAATTTTGTTTCCATCCAAATGAATTGTGCTACATGTGAATAAACATGACAAATGAATTGTCTACAGTTAACGTATCGGTATAAATATTGGTTTTCCATTTTATTTTACGTCAAGTTTTTCCCATTTTATTTTATTAAATTATTTTCCCCTTTTATTGGAAAACCAACTGTTGAATTAGTTTATTTTGATTTTTGGTTTTAATTAAACCAAAATTTCAAATTTCGATTCAGCTCAATTTTTATGAATTCGGTTTGGCTCAATTTTTATGAATTCGTATTCCCATATTTTTGGCATTTCGTGATGGTGATGAGTTTATATTTGGATGATACGCGCCATGCCAAATCTTACAAATAAACCTCCAAATTACCTTTCGTATTTTATGACTTCAATCTTTTATTGCTGTCCTATCACTCTGTTGATAAAATTGATCGTAAGAAAATTCCAAAAGCTTTACAGATCATGACTCAAATAAGCTAATTATTGATGTTTAAATTCTCTGAGATTTATCATTACATTCTAGACCATGCATGTACTATGTTTTTATTTGTTGCGTTATAAATGAAGGATTTTTTTATTATTATGTGTCATCAGGGCACACTATAAAATACCAATATTAGAAAGATTTTACAAATCTTAAAACTTGAGATTTTTTAATCTTTTTTGACGAGTTTATTTTTTTTTTAATCAGAGTTTAGTTTTATTTTTAAGTGTGCCCAATAGAAAAACCGATAAATGAATGATAAAAGTCTGGATCATCATAAATGAGGTAGACCAATGGCTCACTAGTAGAAAAACTATTTTAATTATCTTGTACATTCTCCAAAAAAATAAATCATAATCTTGTACGAATTTGCCTCTTTTATATCCTTTTTTTTATTATTTATATAATTGCTAACATTAGGCACGCCTATGAACATATCGATATCTTAGTACTAAAGTAATTTAGTTAAAACTGGCTAATACATTACATATATAACAATGTGTACATACTTTTTTTTGTCGAAGTACTCGAATATGAGAGTCGAATCGGAAACTTTTAAGTACTACTCTAGAGATCTAATCATCAATATATATTATAAAAGTCGACCGTTTTCGAGCCACCACGTTGATTCTGGTCCCGCTTGATTTAATATTTTTTTTCAACTCAAATAGATAATTACAACTATATATCTTTTATTTTTCTTAGTTATCTAATCTTCAATTCATACTATCTATTTTTAATTTTATATTCCTTAAATAATTTTATGTTCAATTTTCTTCTGTAAAAAATACCCAGCATGCATTCAGAAACACCATTCACATGCGCTTGTCGCATCAGCTCACTGGTTGAGCACTCATGGTAGTACCATGAGGTCTCGGGTTCGAGACTCCAGGGCGGCGGTTTGCCCTATTTCCTTTAGAGCTGGTTAGTAACCAGTTCTCATCCCTTGTGGATGCTCTAGGCGAGCTCAAGTAGTACTTGCGGCGACCCTAATCCTTACCTTATCAAAAAAAAAAAAAAAGAAACACCATTCACATACAATACATTCATTTAATACGTACAACAAATTTTGATTTTTTTTTGAGTCTTCTACGTGCAATACATGGATTCAGGTATGTTATACTATTATATTTTGCGTTTCTTCATTCATCCACAATATTGTATTCTGTAATGGTTCGTTCATATCAAATATTCCACTAATAGTTTTTGAGGGTGTTGAGGTCAAGTATTCCACTAATAGTTTTTGACGGTGTTGAGGTTTGTGTTTATTTTTTTTTTGTCGGGTGAGGTTTGTGTTTATGGTTATAACGTGAGTCTCCATCTATGGATGTTTTATAATATTGATTACTTGATTAGCCATACTTTTGGGTTGAAAAATTGTGTATGACCGTTTTCGAGCCACCACGTTAATTCTGCTCTCACTGCATATTTGATAAAAGTAGCTTTTATTTATGTTATTTTAATTAATCTAATTATATTTCTTATTATCTATTTATGTAAAATATATGATCAAATTTTTAAATTTTGGTAAGATATTCTATCTTTTTAATATATCACTTATCTTTTTTAAAGTTGTTTTTGGACCCACCTTATTTTTGATAAAAAAAATAGTTTTTATTTGTGGCATTTCAATTAATTTTTTAACATTATATTATCTATTTATGTAAACGATATATACAAATTTTTGAATTTTGGTAAGATATTCTATCTTTTTTAATATATCACTGAATTGAAATACATGATTCTAATATATATCTTGAATTTTCGAAATATAATTACTATAAACTAATTATATTTGACTTACTGAATTAAATTTAGAATTTTTAAGATAAAAGTTTAAACTATTTTTTAATAGAAAGACTAATTTTGTTACTTTATCATTTGATTTACTTGAATAAATTTAGCATTCTTAAGCTTAAGTTATTTATTTTTTGTATTTACATGATCTAGTAATTTTTCACCCATTATATTTATTTATTTTTTCTATTTTGATATAAAATTTGGTTTTTTAGCCAAATAATAATTTTGATTTATATCATGATAACGTACATCTTTTTTAAATTTTTTACTTATTTACAAAATAATCCCACAATTTTCCCAAATTATACAAACACCCCTTATTTTCCCAATACATACATACAAGCGGTCGTTTTTGAACCACCAAATTAATTTTAACCCTACCTCATATATAAAAAAAACTAATGTTTATTATTCACATTATATAGGGTTTTCCTATTGAATTTCATCTTATCTACTTATAAGAAAAAGCTTTTGTCAATTATTAATTCTTAAAGCATTACAGGGAAAAATCTTTCATAAAAAAATTAAGAAAAATCTATGAATATTGGATTCAACTTATTTCTATAATATATTAAATTTTTATAAACTTTATCAATTTATCAGTTGATGAATTTTTTAAATTATATTTACATTTATGATAGTCGTTATTAATATATGATAAAAATTGTAAGTAAAATATCAATTTATATTCTTATAATCAGGTTCTATAAAAATATATAAATGAGTGAAAAAATTAAGCCTTATATATATATATATTTTTTGGTTATATGAATTTCAAAAACAATATCACTCTTATTTAAAAGATAAAAAAAACATGTTCATATAATAAAACTTATATAATATTTTCAAGATAAATATTTAATTATAAAATACATAATTCTATTTTAATATTGGTTAAGCTAGTATATTGACTAAATGCCCTAAAGACATAATCGAACGATGCGTATATACTTGGACACACAGGAAGAAAGGTTGACATATAATCTACACATATATAAATGTACGTGGGGCTTTACATATGAGCCGTTAATTTACTAACTACAGTATTCTCGTTAATCAGGCCCGTTAATTTTTTTGGATCCCGTCCGTTCACTCGCTTCTTGTTCCCTGCCTCCACGCGTTCACTCGTTCACTTCTTCTTTCATCCCTTTTTGTTTCGCTATGCCCATCGCCACCTCCTGCCTCCTCCACCCCCTTCTCCCTCTGCCCCCACAACCCCCAACTCGCCGAGTCCCTCCTCCTCCTCGGCTGCCACCCCCTCCCCCGCCGCCGCTGTTTCTCCCCAACCCCCAAAAACCCTAATCCCCTTCTCCCCGACTCCAACGTCCTCTGGAACTCCTCCTCCCCTTGCAAAAGCTTCACCTGTGGCAACCCAAATCTCGGCTTCCACATGCCTCCACGCGTTCACTCCTTCTTTCATCCCGTCCGTCCTCTTCACCCGCAAGCCCTAGCCTCTTCCCGTTTTCGTTTTCCGCCGGTGGCCTCCGCCACTGCCTGACTGCGTTCCGTTAGCTTCTTATTCTGCTTCGTCGCTTTCTTCTAAACTTCCAGTTGACGCCGCGGGTGAGGAACCAATACTCGTTCGAATTTCCTTCGTTTCAATTGGATTTTCTTGGATCAATCGTTTTAATCGTCTTTTCTTGGATTAATTTGGGGATAATTTGGGTATTCATTAGGGTTTCGGTGCGGTTGCGGGCGAGACGATCCGGTGAAGGTGAGGATTCGGAGAGACCAACAGGAAGTTGAGAGGCGCTCCTGGTGGAGTTTGGGAGCCGGCACGAATCGCCTCCGCCGGTAACCTCTGCCCTTCCAGGTTCCGTTTTTTGGGATTCTGTAGGGTTTCGTCGGGGTTTCATCTTCTTGTTCTTCCAACTGCGATTCTTTGCTTAGATATTGTTAATTCTTATGCTGGCAGTTTGATTGGAATACAAGGATGACTAGTTTAACGTCTTTCTCCACCCACCGTCTCCAACTGAAACAACAGAGTCTCATCTGGTGGAGGTTGGACGGCGATGGCTTCACTTGAAAGCCAAGGTAAGCTCTTGAAATCTCTCATGTGGGTTACGGATTTTGTTGTATCTTCTCAGCATTTTACTAGATGTATAACTTTTAAATGAAATTCCTAAAGAAGAAGATAAATCATAACTCAATTGTTTTATTACTAAAAGGCTCTTTCGGGATTGCAATTCCTATATAGCAAGGTCAAGGATTGTGATCTTCAGCCTCTTGATATGGGTAAATAAAATTTCTTTCTTTCTCTGAATGAAGATTCATTGGTACTGAATTTTGAGGGAATAGGAAAAAATGTTATCTGTTGCAGAACTTGAGCTCAGAGTTAGGGTTTCTTGTCTTTCTCATTTTGGATTGTCATCGCGTACAGTCAGCTCAAAGTCCAACCATGCCTTCCTCAATTCGCCTTCCTGAAGCGCTACGAGGTCAATCTCAAGCCGGATCTTGTCGCCTATACGTTTGCGGGAGACGCTTTAATTGACGTCGACATCGTTTCCCCACCATGTTCCTCGTCCTCAACGCCGCTGACCTCGTTGTCCATTCCAATTCCGTCTCCTTCACTCCACAATCCGCAATCGCCTTCGCAGGTAACAATGGAAGCATTTATTTTCAATTTTGTTCTTTTGCTCAGATGATCAGTTTTTATTCGATTTTGTAGAAATTGAGAGCCATTGGTGTTGGATGCTTCATCTTTGCTTTTTCTCCCGGATAACGTTGGCATTCTCTTTCTTCTGCTCGCCCCCTATTCTGTTTTCTGGATCGGACTCCCAAGCTTAGGCTTCCATTGTCCCTTTGCAAAACAGAGGTACGTCTTTTTCTTCCTATTTCGGTGGTAGATTGGTCACCGTCGTTGTTGTATCCAATTGCTTCCGTTCTTTGTGTGCTCCACGTATATTACTTGGTCGGATTTAATTTGGTTCCCGCCTTTTGTGGTTGCGTTTGCGCTTGTATTGCTTCTCACATCTTCCCTTTTTGTGCACCCCAGGTGCTCGAAGAAATTGCTCTGCCAACTATATTGCATCGCTTTTTGAAGAAGCCAAGGTACCCAGACATGAGGTATATTGCATTCTTTTTTCAAGAATTTGGTATCTTGATATGCGATTATTTTTTCTTTTGTTGACATGTACATATCGATGCTATTTTCAATTGATTGTAGAATGTGAGTTCATCTGATGTTCTTCCCCCTTATACTGCAACGGATGAACAAAGCTGCCCATAAGCAGGAATTGCCGGCTCGAAAAGCTGGTGTTTGATTGCTTGACTCCTTCATTGTTCTTGTCAATCGTGCCAAAAAACATTTTCACGAATTCGCTCGGATTGGGGTGTTCCTATCACTGTTCATATTGTTTGTGTTTTTTTTATTTGAATTCGCCATCCTAGAATTGGAAATTTCTATTGTCCTCCTTACTTGTCCTTCTTTTATGCTTTTGGACTTATGGTTTCGAGTTCCTCACCGTCAGTTGTTGTTCCTCTTCATGCAATCCCTATTATCCTTTCACTTTGAAGCTTAAACCAATTATTACTTGAAATCTGCTATGCTAAAGCTATTTACCTTGTGGGTTTACAGGTCTAATATTAGAAAAACACTCAAGCAGGAGAGATTCTCGAAGCTTCTATTGGGAGAAAACATGTCTGCAGGTGGGAAAGGAGTTTGTACAGCAGTCACGTGAGTAACATGTCTATTTCAATTGAATTTTTTCCTTTATTGGATGGGGAGTTTAATTTTACCTAAATCTAACCTTGTACTTGTTCAATATATTAGTGCAGTTCAGCAATTGCAATGAAGAGCACTCCTCTTATCCATTCATTAGTACAACTCTATCACTAATGTCTGCACTCTTTTATGCATGACTACATGCCTGAGTCGGTTTTGCTTGTATATTTGCAGATGGGTACTCTTGGAAGCTCTGGACAAGGTTCCTCTGGGATGTGTAAAGTGGAGAGAAGCAACAAAGCCTCAGTAGAAATTCTTTCTTGTGAATGTGGCTGACAATGACATTGTCTAGGGAAATAAAAAGCTCATACTTGGTAACTCTTTTATTTTGTTTTTTTCCCATCCATGACTATATTAGCTGTTTATTTCGGTACATGTTATATTTACTATGTGGGAGCTGTACCATCAAGTTAATGTTGATCGAATCATGGTCTGTCTTAGATTTTTTCCTGGGGCTTGATTTTTGCCTTCGTTTCCGCTATTGCAGCTTACTTGTGGCAGTTAATGAGGTCTAACGCGCTCCAGCTTCTGAAGAGTTTGAGATGTTCTGTAATGGAAAGGAGATCATTGATTCAGATAGTCTCAACTGGGCTAACCAGAAAGTAAAAAGCTTAACTTGTGCAATTTTTGTTGTATGTGATATTGGCCTTCTTGATCACGTGTCTGTGATATTGGCCTTTTGTAGGGGTGAGAAAGATGACACTGTCCGAAATCTATGAAGGTTCGATAGAGCAAATGATGAAGGATCATCCAGTCAGCCACCTCCAAGCGCCCCAACACTCTTTGAGGGGCCAATCACTAGATCCCGAGCTAAGAAACTACAAAGTGGAATGCATGCCTTTGTGTGTTTCATTTGTGCTAAGGAGGCGAGAGCGAGCATGGAGCCATGTGCCAAGGCTGTGTGCCTAGCAAGTGTGGGCGCCATCCATGAAGAGAGCCAAGGCACAAGCGACGTCGCATGAGTGCCGCGATTGGGCACCGGCGCTGCGGGTGTGCCTCGTTTGGGCACCGGCGCTGCGAGTGTGCCTCGTTTGGGCACCGACGCCTATTTTAGGCACCCAAGAGTGTTTGTTTCATTTTGGGCATCTTAGAATTAATTAGACCTTTTAATTATTTCTTTTATTTCCAGAAGTGAGACATATAAGTATTGTTTTGATGGTTTGGAACACTTAGAAAATTCTGAATATTGAAAATCGTTTTCTCCCTTCGAAAAGAGAGAGCCGAAGCTTTGCTTCATTGTGTGTGTTATTCGCAGCTTGGTTTGTTTGATTTGTGTCAATCTCTTCGAAGCTTGGTGCTTATCAACAATCACGAGCCCCCTTCCTGTGCTTCAAGGTGTCGCCTTGTTGTGTAGGATTGTACAAGGTTGGTTCTTCGTCCATTCTATTAGGATTCTGGTTGAAATACATACCAGGGGTTTAATAGTTGTCTCGAAGGGTTATCCTTCTCGTCATCTCTATCAATTTCCCTTTTGTTTCTTCATTCTCAGTTCGCGTCCTTGTTGAGTCGTTTTCCCTTTGTTGAGTCGCATTTCTTCATTTCAGTTTCGTTTCCAATCAATTCTGACCATTGCTTCCTTGTGTTTTATTTGTTGAGTCGTGAACGTCGAAGATCGGGCATCCACACGGCTAACCCCGTATCAAAGTGGTATCAGAGCTGCGTTGACGACATTCTTTTCGTTTCCATCAAAAGAGTCTACAAAATACCAAAAAGAGTCCTCCGGAGATCAGGTTCGATTAATCAACTCTCTTTAATCTGAATTTGAAAGTACTAATCGGTTTGTTCTTGCGCAGTGGTTTGTTTTTGCCTAGCCAAACACACCTTCAGCCCAAGAAAAATCGTCCCCTCAGCCACCACGACCACCAACGCCCCACCACCTTCACAAAATCCGCCCACCACCATATTTGAAGAAAAGCTACGAATTTTAATTAAATTAGGAGTAAAATTCTGATTTAATTAAATTCAAATTCAAATTCCTAAGCTCACTCCTATTTTTAAGGATTGACCGACAACAACCAAATCCCAGCCACTATATCACCCACACCCACCTCCTATTCTTAAGGGAGACTCATTCAAACCATTTGAATTCAAAAGCCACGCCCAACAACCATCCTCCAGCCTATTTCTTCTCCTAAAATCAAGGGATTTCAGCCACCAACATTTCAAACTCAAATCGCCACCTCTCCTCATTTCTAGCAAATTATTTTGCACCTTAGAATAGCATTTTATTTCAATTTCGAAATTATTTGTATTTTCTGATTATTTCTGATTAAAAAAAAAAGAGAAAAAGAAAAGAAAATCAAAAAAAAAAAAAAGTCAAAAAAAAAAAAACGAAAATCAGAAATCAGATTTTATTCTTCTTCATTCATAGTATATCATTGCATTTTATTTAGTGCATAGTGTAATTAAGGTGTGCGACATATCATCATCTTCCCTCTTCATCTCTTGAGTTGGACGATCCCATTGGAGAAGCTTTCGAACCTTACACTTCCAGCCTACCCTCACCTAAACAAACCACTCCAAGTTCATACTTGGTTACGGAACTCAAGGTGAGAGAAGCTTAATCGAGGTTTGTTCTCTTTCTCTATTCATCTCCATTCTTAAACACATTTGAGTCTTCTTTTCTTGGACGTTTCTTCCCCAACCTTCATCTTCTCGTGAATTGTTGTTTACTAATCTTTGAATTGAGTTGTTGATCATTTCAAGCAGATTGAAACAACGAGCTCGATCACACACCGAGAGAGAGAGCGAGAGAAACACTTGCGAGGCTGTTTTGGATTAAACTAACTTGACAAGTTTGCTTGTAAAGTGTTTTTGCTGATTGTGCAGGATGTTTAACGAAAGTAGTGATAACACACCCAAGAGCCCAGAGCCAATCCACCCGAGGTGTTCAAGTTGTTGACCTCACTCAACAGCAACATCACACGCCTCAATACTAGGATGACGGCCTTGGAGACGAGAGCCTTGGCGTTGCCTGCACCCGTGCCTAGCGTAGCCTTGGGCACCGATTCAGCGGCACACCAACAAGGCACCGGCGACGGCCACGATCAAAACGCTGCCAACATGGGTAACCAGACCCACACGGACCCTAACTTGGCGTCCACATCACAGCAACATGGTTTTCAAAACCAAACCAGGGAAGTGCCTCATAACTCTAATCCATTGCGTAATTCCTCGGGCAATCTTCCTAGAAGAGTGCCTTTTGGTTCCCAGCTTACTCCCCTTCGGGATGAGCATAATCGTGCTAATAGCTTTCAAGGATTTCAGGAACAAAGAGGATCGCCCAGTGATATGGATCTTTATGACGATGAGTATGAGGGAGAGGAGGAGGACAATTGGGAGCGATTCTCAAGAAGGGGAGGTAGGGAGCGCCGAGAGGGTCGAGATAGGCGTCCCATGAGACCTCGTGAGCAGGAGCAAGACGGAGTTGGCAAAGTAAAGGTGAGGATCCCTGCCTTCGAAGGCAAGTGCGATCCGGATGTCTATATGGAGTGGGAGACCAAGATTGAGCAAGTGTGGAACTGCCACAACTTTGCCGAGGCCAAGAAGGTGCAGCTCGCTGTCCTTGAGTTCTCCGGTTATGCCCTCATATGGTGGGATAACTTGGTGAAAGAAAGGAGGCGCAATCTGGACGCACCCATAGCCAGCTGGGGTCAAATGAAGGCGTTGATGAGAGGGCGTTTCATACCTCAACATTACGCCCGGGAGCTAAGACAGCGGCTGGAAAATTTGAAACAAGGTTCCATGAGTGCCGAGGAGTGCTACAATGCCATGCAAGTGGCGATGGTAAGGGCTGATGTGGTTGAGGATGAAGAGACCACCATGGCCAGGTATCTTCGTATCTTGCATCCTTATTTGGCTAATGAGATTGATTTATATCCCTACACTACTATGACTGACCTTTTCCATCTAGCTTTGAAAGTAGAAAGGAAATTCAAGTCTAGGTACTCGGGAGGAAGGAACGCGAACACTCAGCCCCAATCATGGAGGGGGAGCCGTGGCCAACAAGGAGGATCGTATGGGAAGGAGGCCTCGCACCAAAAGGAGAGGAGCAATGCAGCCGGCGGTCAAGGAGACCAAGCTGGACGAGCCAAACAGCCCACAAGCTCCACGCCTTCACCATACAACAAGGGCAATTCGAGTGGAGTTTCAGCAGCTCCAAAGGGGAGTAATCCTACCTCTAACTCTTCATCTAGGACTAGAGATATTGTGTGCTTTAAGTGCCAGGGTAGAGGACATTATGCAAGAGATTGCCCTAACAAGAAAACACTTTTAATCAATCATTTAGGTGAATATGAATCTGAAAGTGAGCATGAAAACGAGCCTAATGATGATTTGCATGAAAATGATAATGTTGAAGATGAAATTGAGTATGAATCTGGTGAATCTCTTATTGCTAGGAGGACATTGCATATTAAACCACAAGCATGCGATGATAATCAAAGAGAGAACTTGTTTCATACTAGGTGCTTGATTAAAGGGAAGGTCTGTAGCATGATCATAGATAGTGGTAGTTGTTGTAACATTGCTAGCTTAGAGATGGTTAACAAACTGCAATTACCTATGACTCATCACCCTAGACCCTATAAGTTGCATTGGATGAATGACTGTGGTGAATTGAAAGTGCAAAGGCAAGTAAAGGTTTCTATTAAACTAGGACGTTATGAGGATAATGTTCTTTGTGATGTAGTACCTATGTAGGCTTGTCATATTCTATTAGGTCGTCCATGGCAATACGACAGGAAGGTTGTGCACGATGGATTCACCAACCGAAACACCTTCACCCACAACGGCCAGACCATAGTCCTTAAGCCCATGACGCCTACGCAGGTCTCGGAGGAGTGGGATCGGAAGCGTCAAGGTAAGAAGGTATGTTCTGACCTTGAGGGAGAGAATGGGAAGGAAGGGAAAGCTCGGGGTAAGACGAGCCAACCTCTCAGCCCTACACCTCCCTCCGCTCTTTTAGCTTCCAAGAGGGAGCTAGAAGACGAGTTTTTGGATGGGGAAACAACGCTTATGCTCTTATGCAAGGAGCTGAGCTTGTTAAGTGAAGAGCTTCGAGCTTCACTGCCCCCACGCATTTTGGGGCTCATCGAGGAGTACAAGGACGTATTCCCCGACGAGATACCGGCTGGCCTACCCCCAATTAGGGGAATCGAGCATCAAATTGATCTCATTCCCGGGGCGTCTTTGCCAAACAGGCCAGCTTACCGTATGAACCCCCAGGAGACCCAAAAGGTCCAATCCCAAGTCCAAGAGCTCTTGGATAAGGGATACATTAGGGAGAGTATGAGCCCTTGTGCTGTACCGGTGTTATTAGTACCCAAGAAAGACAACACATGGAGAATGTGTGTCGATTGCAGGGCCATTAATAACATCACGGTAAAGTATAGGCACCCCATTCCTCGTCTTGATGATATGTTAGACGAACTGCATGGATCCACCATTTTCTCAAAAATTGATTTAAAAAGTGGATACCACCAGATTCGTATGAGGGAGGGGGACGAGTGGAAAACAGCCTTCAAGACCAAGTTTGGTCTCTATGAATGGCTCGTTATGCCATTCGGGCTCACGAACGCCCCTAGTACATTCATGCGTCTCATGAACCATGTATTGAGACATTATATAGGGAAATCTGTAGTGGTCTATTTTGATGACATATTAGTGTATAGTAAGTCCCTAGAAGAGCATGAGTGTCATTTGAGAGATGTGCTTAATACCTTGCGTCTTGAACACTTGTTTGCGAATTTGAAAAAGTGTGAGCTATGTACTACTACTGTTACCTTTCTTGGTTTTGTGGTTAGCTTGCAGGGATTGCAAGTGGACGAGGCCAAGATCAAGGCCATAAACGAGTGGCCCACGCCAACTACTATTGGCCAGGTGCGGAGTTTCCATGGGCTGGCGAGCTTCTATAGGAGGTTTGTCAAGGATTTTAGCACCATTGCAGCCCCATTGACGGAAATTACAAAGAAGAGAAGTGAGTTCAAGTGGGGGCGTGCCCAGGAGAGAGCCTTCGAGACTCTCAAGCTGAAGTTGACGCAAGCCCCACTCTTGGTGTTGCCTGACTTCACACAACCGTTTGAGGTGGAATGTGATGCAAGTGGGGTCGGCATAGGGGGCGTGCTTATGCAAGAAGGTAAACCTATCGCCTTCTTTTTTGAGAAATTAAAAGGTGCATGTTTAAACTACTCGACCTATGATAAAGAGTTGTATGCTTTGTATCGAGTGCTTAAAACATGGCAGCATTATCTTTGGCCTAGGGAGTTTGTGCTTAAAACTGACCATGAATCCTTGAAACACTTTAAAAGTCAAGATAAAATGGATAGGAGGCATGGTAGATGGATGGAATTCATTGAAACATTCCCTTATGTGATTAAGTTTAAAAGAGGAAAAGATAATGTTGTAGCTGATGCCTTGTCTAGACGCCACACTTTGCTTGTTTCATTAGACTCTAGAGTATTAGGATTTACTTATATTCGTGAGTTATATGAAACTGATCTTGATTTTGGTGATGCGTTTAAGGCTTGTCTTGAAAAGAATTGTGCTGAGAAATACTATTTGCATGATGGCTTTCTTTTTCGAGTTGATAAAGTTTGCATACCTCGTTGTTCATTGCGTTTGCTGCTTGTTGAGGAAGCCCATAGGGGCGGCCTAATGGGGCATTTTGGGAGGGACAAAACTTATCACACTCTTAGGACTCATTTCTATTGGCCACACATGCTTAGGCATGTTGAGAATGTAGTTAAAAGATGCATGGACTGTCTTAGGGCTAAATCTAGACTTATGCCACATGGACTTTACACACCATTGCCCACGCCTACAACCCCTTAGGAGGACCTTTCTATGGACTTTATAGTTGGGTTACCTAGGACTAAGAAGGGGAGGGATTCAATCATGGTTGTAGTGGATAGGTTTAGTAAGATGGCACATTTTATAGCATGTCATAAGACCGACGATGCTACTAATGTGGCTGGATTATTCTTTAGGGAGATAGTCAGATTGCATGGGGTTCCTAAAACCATAGTTAGTGACCGAGACACTAAGTTCCTTAGCCACTTTTGGAGAACCCTATGGAGTAAGCTAGGAACTAAGTTACTGTTTTCTACCTCTAGTCACCCTCAAACTGATGGGCAAACCGAGGTCACCAATAGGACACTAGCTACGATTCTTAGGGCCATAATTAGAAAGAACTTGAAAATGTGGGAAGAGGTCTTACCTCATGTGGATTTTGCATATAACAGGATTGTTCATTCTTCTACTAAATTGACTCCATTTGAATGTGTTTATGGTACTAACCCTCTCACCCCACTAGATCTTACCCCATTGCCAATGAGGGAAAATGAGCACTTTGACGCAGGAAAACATGTGGAGTTTATTAGGGAATTGCATGCTCGCACCAAACTGAAGTTGGAGCAAAAGGCCGAGTACAATGCAAGGAGAGCTAACCATGGGAGGCGCCACGTTGTTTTCCAGCCCGGAGACTTGGTGTGGGTTCATTTGAGGAAAGAGAGATTCCCGGAGCAAAGGAAGAACAAGCTGTCCCCTCGAGGAGATGGACCTTTCAAGGTGCTTAAGAGGATCGGGGACAATGCATACAAGCTGGAGCTGCCCGGTGATTATGGTGTAAGCGCAACTTTCAATGTCGCTGATCTCACGCGATACCTTGCTCTTGATGAAGACTTGGATTCGGGGTCGAATCCTTTCCAAGAAGGGGAGGTTGATGAAGGATCATCCAGTCAGCCACCTCCAAGCGCCCCAACACTCTTTGAGGGGCCAATCACTAGATCCCGAGCTAAGAAACTACAAAGTGGAATGCATGCCTTTGTGTGTTTCATTTGTGCTAAGGAGGCGAGAGCGAGCATGGAGCCATGTGCCAAGGCTGTGTGCCTAGCAAGTGTGGGCGCCATCCATGAAGAGAGCCAAGGCACAAGCGACGTCGCATGAGTGCCGCGATTGGGCACCGGCGCTGCGGGTGTGCCTCGTTTGGGCACCGGCGCTGCGAGTGTGCCTCGTTTGGGCACCGACGCCTATTTTAGGCACCCAAGAGTGTTTGTTTCATTTTGGGCCTATTATGCTGTTTTGGGCCTATCTATCTTAGAATTAATTAGACCTTTTAATTATTTCTTTTATTTCCAAAAGTGAGACATATAAGTATTGTTTTGATGGTTTGGAACACTTAGACAATTCTGAATATTGAAAATCGTTTTCTCCCTTCGAAAAGAGAGAGCCGAAGCTTTGCTTCATTGTGTGTGTTATTCGCAGCTTGGTTTGTTTGATTTGTGTCAATCTCTTCGAAGCTTGGTGCTTATCAACAATCACGAGCCCCCTTCCTGTGCTTCAAGGTGTCGCCTTGTTGTGTAGGATTGTACAAGGTTGGTTCTTCGTCCATTCTATTAGGATTCTGGTTGAAATACATACCAGGGGTTTAATAGTTGTCTCGAAGGGTTATCCTTCTCGTCGTCTCTATCAATTTCCCTTTTGTTTCTTCATTCTCAGTTCGCGTCCTTGTTGAGTCGTTTTCCCTTTGTTGAGTCGCATTTCTTCATTTCAGTTTCGTTTCCAATCAATTCTGACCATTGCTTCCTTGTGTTTTATTTGTTGAGTCGTGAACGTCGAAGATCGGGCATCCACACGGCTAACCCCGTATCAGCAAATGCTTCTGGTCTCTCATTGTAGAACAGAATGTTGCGTATCAGCAAATGCTTTATATAAAGTGTTTGCTTCTGTTGAAATCCATGTAACTTGTTGACTTTAGACTGATGAGAATTAATTAGAAGTGCTGATGAGAATTGCATAACAGTGGTGGAGGTTTGTAGTGTTGATGTGTACAATTGAGGATTTAAAGGTGGGAGGATTTTGCAAGTGGGTAACATTGTTCTAGCCTCTACCGCTAATTTCACTTCCAAAGGTAAGAAACTCTCTAAGAGCATCTTTCAACTCTGTTTATAAGCTCAAGCTTTGCATTTCCATCAGAAATAGTTACAATGATCCCTTCTAATCATGTCAATTTTGGACTAAGATATTTTTTTCTTTTTGTATGCTCCTCATTCCAGCATCAAACGGAAACCTTAGAAGTCCAAATTCTTTGCGTTATATTGATCCCTCGGGTCGCTTGAATGCTTACCAGCAGGTAATGTGGCTATCATTTTACGTACTGAGTTATATGCTGATAGAATTTAACATTCAATTACAATGCTACTCGTCTGGATAAAAGATGGATATGCAAATTGGTGGCAATTTGAATTTTAGCTAGCTGATTTGAACTTTTCATCCTAATTTTTCATTCAATTTTCAGGCTATAATTGATGTGGGAGAAATCATATAATTTTACGATTCTGACAAACATTTTCCTGCGTTGGGCTTCCGAGGAAACGTCAATGGTAGCATCTCCCATTGCTTCAACTGGTCGAATCAACATTGCAGGTACAAATTGATTTCACTGATATGAAAAAAATGATCATGCATCTCAGAGAGTTGAAGCCTTTGAAATTGGGAAAACTTGTTTTTTTGTTGAAAAAAATAATTGATTTCAAATTGATTTTTGATGAAAATGAAATTGCAGGAAAAGTTGGCGTCAGCGAAAGAGCTGAAGCCTTTCATCGGGCATGCATCTCAAACAGCTGCACTTGACTACATGGTTTCAGTTGAAAGTGACGTTTTCGTTCCTACATATTCTGGAAACATGGCGACAGCAGTTGAAGGTCCTCGTCGATATCTTGGACATAGAAAAATAACTACCCCTGACAAGTTGATATTTTTTTCTTTCTTTGTTTCTTTCAAGCTGTTCTTAATAGGATTGCATTAGAAAACAGAGTGGCATTTATATATATTGTTGATGCTTTCATCTTTTGCCAGGAAAGCTTTCGTTCACCTGATTGACAAACTCGAAAAGGGATCAATTAAGGAAGGGATGAAATTATCAAGCCGCATAATTGAGAAGTCCATCGCAGACGGTAAATCTATGGCTATGTTAAGAACAAAAAACCATATGAACCTCAGATTAATTGATTCAAGATTCATAGAATAGGAACTTTATATTCATGTAATGCATCATATATTATAATGTAATGAAGGTGTTCATGGGTATGATAATAGTTATTAGTCAGTAACTTCTAATGCTCTATGAAATTTGCTACTGTTTTTTAATCCATAATCTCATTTTTTTACAGTTTCTCTTGAGGCTGTTGTTGAGATGAGTGATCTTAACTATGATCCTGTGGTCCAACTTATTGGCGGAGGACTCATCGAAACCGTTGTTGCACATGACGTGATTGGTCGCTTGATGATACAGTGTGCTCTACAACTTGGGCTTGCACAGGTTAGGATACAACCTTTTTGCTTTGTGTGTCACAAAAAGAAGGATATTTCTTTTATTTCGACAGTCCAAAAGAGATTCTAACTTATTATAAATCCACACATGAGTTCCTCTGTAAGTTCAGTTTCTTTTTTTCCCAGATATTTTGTAGAACTAACATGACTTTTGTGATTGATGGAAATTGAGTTTTTCTACTAAATGAGAAGAAATCGATTTTGTGGGTCCTGATGTTGGCATTGGCATCTGTCTAGAATATTGAACATTAGTGTTAGCAAGGATATTGTATATTAGGATAGTGTGCATATTTAGATGATTCTATGTTATACTTTCCATGTAACGATATCCTTGTAATACCTTATATTGTGATGAATGGCAAGGCAATCCTCAAGGGGGAATTTTACCCAACCTAACATGGTATCTGAGCTGTAAGAAAAACTCCATTTTTCTTCTTCGTTCCTGCCCAAACCCCACCGATCCCCCTCGGCAACATCGATCTAGCCTCACCTTCTCTCAGCCCTCACCATGACTAACGGAGACAAAACTCCCGGCCAAACCACCGAGGATCTGTCCAAGTCAAAATCCTCGTTTCACTCCGCACTCACCGTCTCGAACATCAAGAACCTCATCCCGATTGTTCTCGATGCGGAGAAAGGCCCATATACGTCGTGGGCGGAGCTATTCAAGGTGGCTGCTCGAGCACACAAAGTTCTCGATCACATTGATCCTAAGGTTACTCGTCCAACCAACATCGACGATGAACTTTGGAACCAACTCGATGCTATTCTTCTCCAGTGGATCTACGCCACGATCTCTCAAGATCTCTTGCTCACCATTCTCGAGTCCGACTCTACGGCTCAAAAAGCTTGGGATCGTATCAAGGCCATCTTCAACGACAACAAAAATTCTCGAGCGGTCTACTTGGCTCATGAGTTCACCACTTGTCGGCTTGAGAATTTCTCCTCGGTCTCCGCCTATTGTCAACAACTGAAAAACCTTGCTGATCAATTGTCCAATGTGGGTGCACCAGTCGACAACGACAGGCTCGTTCTTCAACTTGTCTCCGGTCTTACCGCGGAATACAATACTGTGGCTAGCCTCATTCAACAATCTGATCCATTACCTCTTTTCTCGATTGCCCGGTCTCGTCTTTTGATGGAAGAGACTCGTCGTGCAAAGCAATCTTCCGCTTCGACCACTTCTGCACCAGCCCTTCACGTTCATCAAACGCCATCGTCTGATTCTCTCTCTGTTGTTGAGGGGAACGGAACTCCGGGTTCCAGCCGTGGAAACTACAAAGGGCGAGGTCGTGGTCGTGGAGGAAGATCCGGCCGTGGTCGCGGCCGTGGAAACTCATCTTCTCAATCATCTCAACAGCAGTGGCCATCGTCTCGCCCTCCTTTCGGTTGGGCCCCGATTCCGGGTTTCAACGCTCAGTGGCCGAATGCTCCTCAATGGCCCATGACGGGATGGACTCCACCACCGTGCCCATACCCTAGCTCTGCTGCAACCGGCATTTTGGGTCCGTCGCCGCGTCCGAATCAGTCCCATGCATTGACTACCACTCATGAGCAGAACTACTACCCAATTGATTTGAATCAAGCCTTTGCATCTATGGGTTTATCTACGCCTGACCCGACTTGGTTCATGGACACCGGCGCGTCTACTGATATGGCGAATAATCCAGGTATTCTCTCTAACATTTCGCAATCTGGGTCTCATCCTTCGGTTATGGTCGGAAATGGCTCGTGCATACCATCTTCGGGTCTTGGCTCCACCTCCATTAAAACCCACTCTCATCCTCTGAACCTAAACCGTGTCCTTGTCACTCCCAAAATTATCAAAAACCTTATTTCCGTTCGAAAGTTTACTAAAGATAATAATGTTTCCGTTGAATTTGACCCGTTTGGTTTTTCTGTGAAGGATCTTCTCACGGGAACGACTCGTCTGAGATGTAATAGTTCCGGCGACCTCTATCCGGTGTCTTCCTCGTCCCACATCCACACCTCTCTCACGGCTGTCCCGGCGTCTACCTGGCACGCTCGGATTGGTCATCCCGGGTCTCCTAGCTTTCATGTTTTTCGTACCTTATCTCTTCCCGAATGTAATAAAGATGTGTCCTCCAATGATTGTACCTCATGTCAAATTTGGAAACACACTCGTCTTCCTTTTTATTCCTCTAAGTCGAGAGCTTATGCTCCTTTCGATGTTATTCATAGCGACCTTTGGACGTCGCCTATATTAAGTATTGATGGATGTCGTTACTATCTTGTGTTTTTAGATGCTTTTACTCATTTCCTTTGGGTATTTCCTATTAAGTATAAATCACAAGTCTTTCCACTGTTTGTGCAATTTCACAAATTTGTTCAAACACAATTTCAACGACCCATAAAATCCTTCCAATGTGATCTCGGTGGTGAGTTTAATAATACCGATTTTCACTCATTCTTTATTGCTCATGGAATTTCTTTCCGTTTTGCTTGTCCTCAATCATCGTCTCAAAATGGGAAAGCTGAGCGTATAATTCGCAGAATTAACAATATGATGCGAACCCTTCTCCTTCACGCCTCGGTCCCGCTCAAATATTGGCCCCAAGCCCTTGACACGGCCTGCTACCTCCTCAACATAACTCCCTCGTCTCTCCTTCGAAACATCACCCCCGCCCAAGCCTTATACCTCTCGGCTCCCTCCTACAATCACTTACGGGTCTTCGGGTGTTTATGTTTCCCTAACCAATCCGCTACCGCTCCTCACAAGCTAGCTCCTCGTTCCACTCCCTGCGTATTCTTGGGATATCCGAGTCATCATCGTGGGTACAAATGCCTTGATATAAAAAGCAAGAAAATCATAATATCTAGACACGTCACATTTGTTGAGCATGTTTTCCCATTTGCCCAAAATTCACCTTTCATATCTCCTTGTCAAGGATCTTCTCCTATTTTAGAGTCTGATATTTCTCCAATAATATATGAATCATTCTTTCCCTCTTCGGACACTATTACATCTCAGAAGGCTCCCACAAATATTTCCCAAGATCTCCCCTTGCCTTTATTTGAGCCCAACAACCCGTCTCACTCCCCACCGTCACCTACTCCGGCCCCAACTTCACCTCCATTGCCTCACCCCTTACCTCCGCCACCTATGCAAACCCGTAGTCGTAGCGGCATTTTCAAACCAAAAATCCCTTTCAATCTCCACACTCAACTACCTCCGACCTCGTCTCCCTCGCCCGTACCCACATCTCACAAAAAGGCCATTCAAGACCCGAATTGGTATGCCGCCATGCTCGATGAATACCGCGTCCTCTTGCGTAATGAAACCTGGGTTCTTGTTCCACGTCCCGCCAATGCCAATGTTGTGAATTGTATGTGGTTATTTCGGCACAAGTTCCGATCCGATGGAGGTCTTGAGCGTTATAAAGCTCGGTTGGTGGCGAATGGTCGATCTCAAGAGGTCGGGGTCGATTGTGAGGAAACGTTTAGCCCCGTCGTCAAGCCCGCCACGATCCGGACGGTTCTCCAAATTGCCGTTTCGCGTCGTTGGGCTATTCATCAACTCGACGTTAAAAACGCATTTCTTCACGGAAGTTTACACGAGACAGTTTTCATGTTTCAACCGCCCGGGTTTGTTGATCCGTCAAAACCGCGTCATGTGTGTCTCTTGAAGAAGTCTCTTTACGGCCTCAAACAAGCGCCTCGCACGTGGTACCAACGTTTTGCTACGTTCTTGTATCGGGTTGGGTTTACAAGTAGTAAAAGTGACACGTCTCTGTTCATCTTCAAAAGAGGTCAAGACACAGCTTACTTGTTGCTTTATGTGGACGACATCATCCTCACCGCATCGTCCGATTCTCTCCGCCGCTCTCTGATTTCAACATTAAGTAGCGAGTTTGCTATGACGGACCTCGGTTCTCTTCATTTCTTCTTGGGAATCAAGGCTCGACGGACTTCTTCCGGGATGTTTTTGTCCCAAGAGACGTATGCTCTTGACATCGTTGAACGCGCCGGCATGTCCTCGTGCAAGCCAGCCGCCACTCCAGTTGACACATCCTCCAAACTTAGTGCATCGGCTGGGGCACTCATGTCTAATCCGACTCTTTATCGGAGTCTTGCGGGAGCTCTCCAATACTTGACTTTCTCTCGACCGGACATTAGTTATGCAGTTCAACAATTGTGCCTCTTCATGCATGCACCTAGGGAGCCACATTTTGCAGCACTCAAACGTGTGGTTCGGTACATTAAGGGTACGGCCGCTCTCGGCATCACCATCACTCCGTCGTCAGCTCTTCCAAAGTTGGTGGCTTACACCGACGCCGACTGGGGTGGTTGCCCGGATACTCGTCGCTCGACCTCGGGTTATTGTGTGTTCCTAAATGACACTTTAATCTCATGGTCTTCCAAGCGACAAGCCACGGTGTCTCGCTCTAGTGCCGAAGCCGAATACCGCGGTGTTGCAAATGTAGTGGCCGAGTGTGCGTTTCTTCGCAACTTACTCTTGGAGCTTCATTGTCCTCTGTCCAAGGCGTCCATAGTCTACACCGACAATGTCTCCGCCGCCTACCTTGCCGGCAATCCGGTTCTTCACCAACGTACAAAACATGTGGAGCTTGACATACATTTTGTGCGTGAGAAGGTGGCACTTGGGTTGATTCGAGTCCTCCATGTCCCGTCTTCATTTCAATATGCGGACATATTTACGAAGGGTTTGCCACGTCAATTGTTTCTTGACTTTCGATCCAGTCTTACGGTTCGATCTCTCCCCGTTGCGACTGCGGGGGGATGTTAGCAAGGATATTGTATATTAGGATAGTGTGCATATTTAGATGATTCTATGTTATACTTTCCATGTAATGATATCCTTGTAATACCTTATATTGTGATGAATGGCAAGGCAATCCTCAAGGGGGAATTTTACCCAACCTAACAATTAGGCGTTTAAGGAAACTCAGCTCATGTCTTGGGGGTATTTGTATGGAATAGTTCTGTTGTGAGATTGCTTAAGTTGTTAGTATTTACATGGATTCAACTCTTTGGTTTCGATTTAACAAACCTGAAATTGCTTGTACTTTTCTGATGCTTTTTGATCTCCTTCAGCTTTTGTAGAAGTTTCTTCTCAACGGACATATTTCATGCTTGTTAGTCTTTTTTCCTGATTAGTTCTTTTCTCAAATGACTCTGAAAGAATCTGTTTTTCTTAATAGGTATTGACTCTTTAATCTATTTTAGTAGCTGATCTAATTAAAGGTCTGGTATGTCTATCGAATCACACTGTCATCTTCTTCCCCTTCATCTTCTTTGTTAGTCTGCTCTATCCGTTCGAGTTTCGCTTCTCGAAAATAGCAGTGTTAAACGTATTTTTGAACGCAGCCCATGTGAACATTCAACAACTTTTACATTTTTTTGCAATTACTTGCTCATAAAAGGTAGTGTCAGCTTGGAATTAGTGTTTTGTATCTGCAACTTGCTTCTCTTGTACACCCTCTCAAAATTTCTTATGCTTTTGCCTGCCATGTTGAATATAGGCTGGAAAAGATGTAGACTAAAACAAGCCTACTACCCTTAACAGAAATATGGGCTCTGAGTTCTCATGCATGATTGAGGAAGCCAAGCTACTTGGTTTGCCACTTGGCATTCCTTGCCTGGGCGGGCAACATTTTCTACTAACTTGTGCTTTTATGTTCTGTGCCTAATGTGTTTCAAGTATGTTCTGATCTTGTAAATGGTTCTTTCAGGATTAAGGAAGCTGAAGCTCAATGTGCATTGTTGAATTCTGCATCAACAGTCTTTCTCTTGCTTTTACAAATTAAAGTGGAGGGTTTGCTTTGGATGTGTGTATTTGTTTTCATTTTGCTTTACAATGTAGTTAACCCACAAATGTAGTCAAAAGGGTGTCTTTATCTGTGCTATTTGGCCTTACCATTTCTTTTCTTTTTCAGGATGGTTGTTTCTCTTCAGCTTCGGATATTTTTCTTTTTGGTGCAAAGACTGTTTACAGAGAATTATGTATTGGTGAGCAAACTGGAGCTCATCTTTCTGGAATTTACTTGGAATTGTTTTTTCTTTTAATAATGCTGGCTTTCATCTGTAGGAGATGTTGGCTATGTTGTTTGCTATGACGTGGAAGACATACAAAATAAACTTGCGGTTTGGAAGGAACTCTTTGGTAATTTTTCTGTTTGTGATCCACATAAGCTTCCAATAAAAGCCATAAAGTTAAGTCGGTACCTCCTTCTAAAGAAACTACAGAAATTTATTATAGAGGAAAACCACTTATAGAGATTTCCAAAAAGCTGGAGACAATGCATGTTAGTCTGTTGTGAACCTGTGATAATGATATAGGGTTGTCACTTGATAGTGGAAAAAAAAAAATTATCTTTGTTTGTGTATGATGAGTGAGAAGGCCTACTTTTATCTCGATTCTCCACGCTAAAATACTACAACATCCAAGATCGTGGAATCGATCAGGTAAAAACCAGGAAATTCATGGTACCATGCTGAATTCCAACTGAAAGAACTTAGTTTGGCCTGAGAATGATGGGAAAAGGTGTATGATTATACTAAATGCTTGATTAACATCTTTACCTAATCAAATATTGTACTTATATTTATTAATTTATGCATAGTCTAATTGAATTGCAGGTTAACATTATAGGAGGAGATGGAACTCAAAAGTCAAAAGGGATCACCAGTCATATATGAAGTAGTTAATTCAGTTTTGGGTTTGACTATGCCAGTCCATATTCTTCGGCTCTCCAGTTTTTTATGTGATCCAACAATTTAGTTCATACAACTTGCAGGAGATTAGAAGGCGAGGTCTCTAGGTTTCTGTTGCAGCCATTCCCAATACTATAGACAATGACATTAATGTAAGCTATTAGTTCTTACTTCTGCTGCCAGCAATTCGTTCAACAATTTGTCTTGTGACCTTATCTTGCTTCAAAAAGACAAGAACAAAAGAAATCGTATTTTTAGTTCACACCCATATTTGAACTTACTGCTGTTTTTCTAGGGATCTGATTGAAAAGATTATATTACGCGAGTGAAATACAGTTGGACTTTGGATCCACAAGAGTGTGCGTGTGTGTGGGGATCAATGTGTACCAAGTTAACTTGGCATGTCGTGTGCAAGTTGAATATTGTATAGTGTGGAAACATCGATCGTGCATAACCTTAAGAGCTTTATACTCCTGTTTAAATTTTTTGTTTTATTGCTTAGTTTGCAGGATTTGTTTCATATCCTAATAACCGAACTTAAACATAAAAGACCATTCTGCCCCCGTGCAACGCACGGGGCCCATTTCTAGTACGAAAAATGAGAATGCGCCACACCTTACAAAGAATGACACATACTTATGTACATGTATATTGTATAAGAATCATACCACTTTTTTTTATATAAAAAAAACACTTGTTGCCAAAATTAAAACAAAATCCAGCCTATATTGATCAAGAATTTGATGAATTTGATGGCTTCGCGCCAGTTTCTATTTTATTCTCGCCTTCCGCCAATATTCAAGATTGTGTAAAAGCCCTAAAAAATCGAACTAGCTAGAGAGCCATTTATTTGAAATATTGGTATGATCATCAACTTTATATAAATTGATGAATTAATCTTGTTGATCTCCATTTTTGGCCATCCAATTCTTGATAGCATGCAAAATTGCTTGTTTCACTACTCCCACGTCAATGCTTTGTCCTTCATTCTACATAAAACAAAATGTACATTCAAGATCATACATTTATCAATAATCAAGATATTAAAATTTCTATATGTAGGTTAGGGTTTCCTCTAACACACCAAAGTTACTTTGTTTAAAATTTTTCTTTGTTATAGTATTAAATAGATTCATTATACCAAAGTAGGGTGATTTTATGCAATTAAGTAGATATTAGGGCTAAATATTTTATATTTTTTTTAGCTTTTTTTATAACATATCGAGGTTATAACACGGAATTTGTAAAACCGGCCTCAAGGTTACCATGTAGAATCTCGGAAAACTTTGCGTACCACGCAAAATTTCCATAAGTTCATTACACCAAGGTTTTCAATCATTGATTAATTTAATCAGTTCCTCATTTTACACATTCGTAATCAAACAAATAACAAATCCATACATGAAAACAATGAAGAACAAGGATCTGAAAACTTACTTCTCCTCCGATTGCTTCGAACCGAAAACTATCGGTACACGAAACCCTAGCTTCGACGACGTTGAGATTGAGCTCTTCAAAGGCTTCTAAGACGGCCACAAGGAGACCGGGACAATTCCCATCTGCATTTACATTCACACAAACTCCTTTCTGTGTAGCTTCAACTGTCACCTATTTATTCATCTAATTGATGTCATTTACTGGATAAATTATAGAGTTTAGCCTAACCTACTTACTTGTATATTTTTGTAAACATGAATGTGGATGGATACTATTTTACGCCCACAGAAATGGGCTTGTGCTAGAATTAGTAAGAGCAACCCCAAGAGTTTCTCTAAAATTTTATCCAAAATAGAGAAAAAAGAGACATATTCTTCAAAAAAATTGTGATCAAACTCCAACAATTTCCCTATTATGGAGAACACTACATTTATGTTCTCCAATCAAAAGCCTACATTTATTTCAAAAGAAAAAATAAATAAAAACATAGCCAATGAATAGCTTTGGAGAAATTTGGAGATATCCCCAAATTTGGAGAATTCCACTCTAACTTTGGAGATTTTCCCCATTTTGGAGATGCATTTGGAGAATCTATTGGGGTTAAAAAACACTCACAAATCTCCAAATTTGTAGTTTCCAAGAAAATGGAGCATCTGTTGGAGATGCTCTAAATTAACAACTAGTAATTATATAATTAATTCTTTATTACAATATTAATTATATAGCATTGAAGTGATTTGATTGAATAGATACACACAAATTCATGTGAATTATATACCTTGGGTAAAGATGAAGGTTGAGAAGGGTTGCTAGTGCTTGCCATTTGTTGTTGGTTGAGTTGCTCTACCTTCTCCTTGAGCTCTCTTATGTATTTGGACGCGTCGCCTATGATAGATCTATTGTTTTCCTGTCGAAAACATATACGATTCGATGTATCAAACATGCTTAGCAGATCAAGAAGTTGGGGTACTCGGTGTCTAGACAAAACGGATATGAGAAACAAATGAAAACAACACACAAATTAAACAAGGATCATATAAGAATGAAACCGAAACCAAAACGAATACTAGGCGACTTGAAGAAAGTAAACCTAGCTAATTCTATACCTTTCATGACAACATATGGAAAATTAAAGGGAGGATGTGGGTCATTAAGAAACATTCACTTTTACTATACCTAGATCAATCTAATTAGTAAGGATAAGCAATTCAATCTCCACAAATTTTAGTTCGTTATGTAATTAATCCTAGGTTAATTGATCTATTTGATTGTGATCACCCTATCAATAACTTTTCTAATGTTTAAAGCAAGCTAAGCAAGAAAAAAAATGATCTAGGATAAACTTGAAGAGTTGAAATTAAAGAATAGATATTGAATTAAGAAGATGAAATTGATTAAACTAGCTAAAGAGAAGAGGATGATCATAATTATGAAATATTACTGCATGAGAGTTAACAATGGAACGAAGTTGTTGAAGCTTCTCATGCATAATTGCTCTTTTCTCCTCCCTTGAACCCATTTTCTCTGAATCTCTGTGAATAAGAGATTTATGTGTAATGAGATAAATATGCAAGTGTATCAGTTCATGATTAAGAGGTAATAAATTATGAATATTCTGTTTATGAAAGTACGTCAATACCCTTTTGGCAGGGCTTATTTGCAAAAAAGGGGGACATTTTAGATTTGTATTCCTATTTCTAGAAATACAAGACTAGCCGTTAGTTCAAAGATTATATTATATCGTATATTTATGAATTCTAGTCTTTCTCGATCTAGTTGTGTATATCTACTAACACAAAATAAAACAAAATCCAAGTCTTAACAATTCAAGTGACTGTTAGTTGTGTTATCATGTTAAGATTTTTTCGAAACATGATTTTTTAAACCGTACATTATATCCATATACGAATAAAAAAAATCAAGTAATTTTTTTATATCTTATCAATTTTTCCTTCTTAGTTAGTATGCATTTTTTTCATTATAGATCTTGAAGAATAGTGAAAAAACTTTCACATAGATTTGGTATGAGATTTGTACTAGTTTAATATACAGAAGTAGAAGAAGATTGGGTTTTACTCTAGTTATATTCAATATATGGTTGAGAAAACCGAAAATAGAAATGTACTCGGAAGCAAAAATCTAGAGAAATAAGTGGTCAAGATAGTGGTTTATAATTTTAGGTTTACTTTGAAATTGTTGTAGGGCTTTATATCTTTGAATCTTAGCTCGTCTTGAAATTGATCAAGCTTGATTTCATCAATCCGCAGTTGCTTTTAATTTGTTGGGTGTGATGTTGGGTGTCTTCTTAGGGTTGAGTTGTCGTTCTAAATAGAGTTTTGGTAATGTGGATCAAGATCTAATACCCGACAATACTATATACATTCGTTAGCTCGGTATTACCACACAATTGTGTCATACTCGATCTCCCGTTCAAGAGCCTAAGTGGCTTCATGACGATTCGTGTCTCCTTTGTCTTGATCTTTTCATTTGTTCTTGTCGTGATGCTTACAGAGTTGGTTGTCATGGCTACCGAGTTTTATCTCGATTTTTCAATCTACTAGACTTGTTTGGTATTTCCTAGCTAACTACTTAGCGCCACTTTACCACTAACCAACATTCAAATTATATCTAGGTTGACCTCAAACTATATATGGTATATAAATAATTAAAGGCAATGACTATTATGAAGCATAACTTGAGGACCAAAATTGTAATTTAGAAGTTGGTGATTCGGATTCATTAGGCTGGACATTGGAATGCATCCAAGCATTCCTCACGGGGTTTTACAATACTTGGAATTGCAAGTGATTCCAATTTCTGCCACTATCCATCCTCATATAAGCATTGTCTCATTTATCCATTGGGTGTTGCTTAGACGTGGATGTTTTAAATTTGTAAGTTGCCTCCAAATTTGAGTCGAGTCCGCGTTCATATGCGCCTATAATCGATATCATTATCGGGTTTTCTGACCTACGTCCTAAGAGTATATAATCAGCGTTTGGATTATGGGACTAAAATCGTAAGAGAAAATGCGCGCATGAGACTTTAAAAATTAAATCCCTAACTAATAAAAAAAATTATCATGTATCCCCTAAAAACATAGGTTAAAAACCTGTGTTATTATTTTTTAAGCCGACATGCTAGCAAAAGGAAAAAGGCTAAATGGACCAAAGCCCATGATAATTTTGTTAAACTATACTTTGATGGCGTTGTAAATTTTGATGGAATTGTATCATGTGGTGTTGTTTTCAGGGACGTTGTAGGGTTACCTTTGTCCCTAGATGTTAATGTGCCTTGAATCTGAATCACACACTGCGACAGGTACATTATGTTTTCTGTTTCTGGTCCTGTCGTAATCTGTTTTGGGCCTGCGGCCCATAATTGTAACTAGGGTTTCTTGAGTCACTATATAAGCTCTCAAAATACCTAGATCTTTGTATTCCGAATTCAGTCTTCCATTATAATATATCGTTTCTTTGCCCGTGGACGTAGGTAGCACACCGTTACCGAACCACGTAAATCTGTGTGTCGTTCTTGCTTTATTGTTCTCGTTCGATCTCTCGTTACAACACTAGATGGTGGCTTTCTCGGACGGCCGTCCGTGATGCAAGCTGAAGCTCTTGCACTTCGGCATAGAATCGTGGAGGCCATTCGTCGTGACATTCCTCATTTGCTCATTGAAGATGACAACTTACTGCTAATCAATGCAATGTTGGGTGATTGCCGTTGTCCGTGGGAGCTGGAGCTCGTTCGTATTGTTATTCAGTTTTTGCTTAGGCAGTTCCAGAGCTAGCGTATTTCCCATGTTTACAGGAAAGCTAACCCGGTTGCTGATTATATTGTCGTATCGTTTCGCCGTGCTTTGTTTATCTTGCTCGAGTCCGATCCGGTCCTTTGTGACCTTATTCGCAAGGATGTTCTAGGACATCCTCCTTGTTTTAGGGTTTAACCTAATTCATTTTCTTATTGGAAAAAAAATCTTAAGCCGCCATCATTCATCAATATCAATCACCAACAACCGGCAAATGGTATGTTCATTTCACTTCAAAATAGGGCTACCCACACTAGGTTAATGTTTATGTACAATTAGGCAAACACATCACATCCATTTTCAACGCATAAAGACTTTCACGTATGCGTAATTAATACAAAATTAATCCATGTTCGATACATTGTTATCATTTGCCTCGGGAGTACTCATTGTCACGTACTCACGTTACCCATCCATGCACTTGTTGACAAATTATAATCAATATGGTGTGTCATACTCGAGGTTTTATTCATTTGAGATTGCAAGAATGTGTTTTGTAAATTTTGTAAGTGAAAATGCATTATCATGTGATGTGTGTAGTGTCATACTCATAATCTGATCAATGTACTTAGCTTGTCCTCTTTGGATACTTGTATTTAAGAAATTGCACAATGTATTACTCAAAGGTAGACATGTGCGGATCGGTTTGGTCGGGATAGAGTCTAGTCATGTCAGGTCCGGGTTAAGTACGGGCTCGGATCAAATCGGGTTATGAGTTAAGCCGGGTTGGTCCGTTCAGGGTCAGTCCGGTGGGTCAAAAATATTAATTTTTATGATAATTAAATAGTATTATGATTAAACAATAAAATTCAATTTTATATAGTTTTTATACTAAAATATATTATAATATATAAAAGTGGGACTTTATATAGTCACAGTTTTGAATAAACAACATGGGGTTAATAATTTTAAAATATATATATATAATAAAAAAATCATTTTATTATATATATAATAAATCGGGTCAGCATATTTGGATCAGGTTCGGATTTTAACCCAATTAGATTTGTCCCATTTAAGTCCATTTGAATCCGATTTCAATCCTAAAATTATCGATAAGTCCGGATATAGTTTTAATAACTCTACTCTCACATATTCCACAAGCCTATTAAGACTTCTCCTCAACAAAAAAAAATCAATTCTTTAAGCAGATCGATAATACAACAAAAACAACACCACCACCCTGAAAAACATTTCATCAAAACTGAACCGTATATGTGCTCAAATGGTTGTTTCTAGCTCAATTAAGCTACACCACACAAATTTAAATCATCAATTTGTATAATATATAGTAGTGGTAGTATTCAACAGATTCATCCTTTTCAAAAAATCCAAGATCAAGCTTGGTTGCTATCCGTGTTCTTTCTTCTCACTTCCATCCACGTGACAAAGGAAACAAGATCTTCAACATTCTGCCAACGCCATCAATTCATCCATTTCAGAATGATCCATGTTGGGATCCCACGTCGGGCAAAGCAATATAAATCTACTACTAGTATATAAATAAGTGAAATCACTATCCATTGACTTAAGTTTTTTGGTCAGAAGGTAGATCCGATCTTATATATAAAGAGGTAAAATTTGGGCTTGAATTTAGCAAATTGAGCTATCCGCCCGTATTTTGGGATCTCTTTCTTTTCTCTTTTTGCCCGTTTTCTACGTATTATCCTTTTGGGTTAAATTTTTATCCCGATAAATCACCCAGTTGTTTCGGCCCACCAAAATTTCACAATCTATTTGGCCTTAACTACCTAGCTAAAACCCATTTAGGTAGCGTTTAGTATAAAAATTATGGAAAGGAAACAAATTTGTATATAAATTGGTGATTATCTTCTCTTTTTTGGATGAAAAATGGAAGGAGAGGGGTAATGGTTAGAGAAGTATGAATTATATGATTACCTCATGTTGAGAGGGTAGGGAGAAGTTGCTCAAATTTTACATGAAAAGTGAAAAAAAGTGGTAATGGACCTAATGATTATCCTTTTTATCATGAACCATATTATCTAGATACATACATTAACCATTTTCTTTCTCTCCAAAAAATTCCTTTCCAAAAAATTCCTTTCCCTCCAAAAAAAACCAAACGAGGCCTTAATCTATTTAGAGTAACTCAAAAAGCCATATAAATGAGAGCAGACAATTGAAAACTAATCAACACCAAAATGATACAAACTTAGTTCCTTAAGGAACCCTTCATTTTTGACTGTTTAAAAGTGTTTTCTTCAACATTTCAACTCCTTTTAAGTATTGAATGCATCTGTTGTTACTTGTATGCCACATTGATTGCCACCTATTTACATACCCCAAACAAACACAGGGTTTCAGTTCATCAGATCCTGAACAACTGAACTTGCTATAAGGAGTTCTTCAAGCTTTGCTATGTTTCCTCTAAAACTTCTAGCTGTACAGATTGAGTGTGCCGATCACGGCTGTTCCGACAGCCACGAGTATCAGCGCGACCGCTACAACCTTATCCCATTTCGTAGAAATCGCATGAATATCTCTGCTCAAAAACACATACATCATCAGTATTATAATCACATTGATCAAGGTTTGTTTAATTCTAAACATTATTATCATATGTAGGAATTTGAGGGCATGCTCATACCTGAGAAGGATGGATCCAGGGAAAATGAAGGTGATGCATACAACAGTGGTGGAACCAAGAACTTGAAAGCAGTACCAAATGTCGGGAATGGCGATTGCGCTCATGTAAGTAAGGGCGAGCAGAACACACGTGAGGCCTACAAACTTGGGCGTGTCCAGTTCTGAATGGGACCTTTCTGGGAACAAGAGCTCGCCTATGTTTGCTCTTAGAGCGAAGTTAATCAGAGGAAAAACCAGCATTAAATGAACAGCATAGCTCAGCCTAACAGTGATGTTTATGATGACACCTATTGTAGTATTAGTTTCCTCGTCGAAGTTGAGTAGCATGTCAGCCATAATCGAGTCCCCAAACAATAAGTAGCCGAAGAATCCAATTGCAAAGTAGAAGATTGCGCAGACTATTAGCGATATCCTGATTGCTAGTCTCATATCGGATGGCTCATGAAGCTCTGCTCTGATTGGGTGAACTGCAAGCAAAAAATCTGTTATTTTCCGAACTAAATAGACGGGAAATTAGCAGTTAAGTTTAGGCTCTCACCATTGATTTGATAACCGAAGGCTGTCATATAAATCGGTATGGTGGTGAGGAGGCTCGAGATGCTTCCCTTTGTAGAAAAATCAGGGAGTAATCTCAAGCTCTCTGATTTGCCTTCGTATAGGGCGAAGATCGCCATGACAGAGCTAATGGCAACGAACACGAAAGCAAGGAAAACAGCTAATGCTGATGTGTATCTCAGTGAATCTGTAGGCAACAAGCGTTACGATACGGACTTGTAAGAATAAAATCAATAGATAGAAATGCACTTTAAGACACGATCCAAATGGACCCTATGTGCTACAGAGATTAAGATTAAGGAAAGAAGAGATGCGTGTTACTTACTCGCACGACGATACATAACTAGTGGGAGGAGAACAAAGACTGTTGTCATGAACAGAGTGAAGGCCCGAGCAGTCCACCAATGATAGCCAAACCATTCTTGCAGAATGCCTGTATGAATTGTATCTCCAGACTGATTTCCAGCTAGTACATCACCTTCAAAATATTGGCAAGCAAAATTCCTTATATATACCAATACTACTTTCCTAGTCTGGAATCCAGACTATCTGTTTAATTTGAAGTATGCACAATATGTACAAAACATTGCAATCCCAAATCATTCAAGCCAAGGTAAGGTAATATAGTAAGAAACAGAAAGACAGGTGCAAACTTACCAATAATGATCATGTAAATTATCAGGCAACCGAAGCTGGTAATCATGACACAGATCTGCAAAGCAAGCGACCCAAACCGACCAAACGACTCCGCCATCAAGCCGGCATACGTAGTTGACTTACCCGTATGTGTATACCTTAAGAGAAACTCTCCCGTGATGTCCCCCAACGAGGCGACAACCAAGATGACTACCAGTGCTGGGATAATCCCCAAGACCTTGAAAGTTGCCGGAATCGACATGATCCCGGCACCAATCATGCTGGTGGATATGTTAAACACGGCACTCGAAAGGGACGCGCCTTTCGGCCTTGGATCCGTCACTGATTCGATCTCTGATAGAAGAGGAACAATCACCTCCCTATTCCCTTCAGAACCCATCTGTTCTTTCATCCTTGCCCTTCTGAAGAGGCTTGGATAGGGTATATGGACTACACTCGGCTCACCTAAAAATGTGCAAATCAAGAATCTTGAATAAATGATGGATGAGAAGCAAATCAGGCAAGCAAAAAGACTAGTAAAATTGATGGACAAGATGACAAGATGCAGCCGCCCAATGCATATTCTAACTAGAGTTATGGGCATGCATTTAAGAGGACAACAACTCGCCACCATATATTCAACCGAACCTAACTTTCTTGCACCAAACAGGTAGTTATATTGTTAGAGAACTTCTACTTTGACCACACATAAAAGGGAAAGATTTAGCAGCTTATCAGCACAATTATGTTCATCTTTGTCTTGCCAAATCTATCAACACAAGAAAGTTGTCTTAAGTGACAAACCAAAGAGCTTAAAACCTACAAATGAGCCACTGAACTTGTTAACTCCACACAAAACCAGGGACACATAGCAATCAAATTAAGAGCCTAAACAGCCCTCCAATCAAGAAACTGATAATGCTAGTAGTGGCCTAGTGCTATTGGATAATGCATAGAAAGATGGATCACACAGAGTTTCATGTAACAGCGCCTGACAATCTTATCCTATTGTTGGCCTTCAACACCACACACACACAGGAAGTCTCCAGAACACTTCACATACCCCCACATCGAGACGAATTTCATGAAATTGAACTTGCACAGAGACCACACAAACAAATCCATGGCGGATTTGCAATAAATTTTGACCAAGAAGCCGTCATTTCCCAATATAATTAACAGCCTGATTAAGCGAGGCTTAATTTCCCAATCCATGGTGGATTTGCAATAACATTTTAATTCCATAAGAGTTCAGCACCTTTCTCGCAATCGATCGTATAAGAAACCGAAATCGGGATCTTAGGTCAAATGAAACTCGAGCGAAATTGAAACTAGGTATAGCAAGAATCTCACCACAAGGAATGAGCAGAAGGCGATGAGATCCTGTTTGAGCTTCTTCTGCAAGCTCGCAACATGAAATCTGAAGCTTGTGACGGAGTAGAGATGCCGAACTTCAGGAGCGAATCACTTCAGAGATCAACTTCTTTTGGCTTCTTGTTCTTCTTTGGAATTGTTGTCTTGGCGTGTTGTTTAGCTGGTGCTTGATCCACAATGCTATCTTACGCTATATATATAAGTCTTGAAAAGTCGAATTGGGAAAATAATCAAAATGTAATATTATTCGTAGAACAAGGAAAATTGGTGTAAATTCACCGAACAAGTTTGTGGAAGTTATCTACTTTTGCATTTCTTGGTGCTTAGTAAAAGTGTTACCCAAAAAATATATATACTACTAAATTAATAGATGTTCATCTGTTTTATATTGTTTATCCATAAATTACGATTGATTTGATACTTAAGAAAAAGAATTGAAAAGTTGAATAAGTAGATAGTACATGAGAATAGATTAGGATAATTTTATAATTTAAAAAGGTAAAAAGTTAAAAAAATGATAAAGTTGATGAAAAAGGTAGTCACTTTGAAGGTAATATACAGATTCGATGAGAGTAATTTTTATATGAAAAAGTGATAAAGTTGATGAAAAATTGAGTAATAGAGATAATATATAAGATTGAATAAAGATTAAAGTGTAAAAATATATAGATAAAAATAAAAATATTTGAGAAATGGAAAAAAATCATAGTATGTTTACAATGAAAAGACCGACAAATTTATTGGGACGAAGAGAGTATAAGTTAATTTAATCTTTAATATAGTACTCCGTAATATGAATTGCTAAATTAATACTTTCATCTTTAATAGTTTTGTGCTTGCGTATACACCGAGAGAATGTGTGCTGGCTGAAATGGTGTCATCATTGGTACCATTATTAGCTTCGCTTTGCTTTACATTGTTTATTGTGATTCTCAACTTTCTTATTGTATAGTATCAATCAAGTCAATTCTCAATCTCTCCCCTTTGAGAGAGGATTAGGATCGTCACACAAGTCTCGAACTCGAGACCTCTGCTTAACAGCCTTAACGAGTGAGGTCAAACCCGAACCTATCCGTCAAACTTAGATGATACACTCGTGTAAAAGACACATCGGTGGTAGTATGTGTCCTCTATAACGTTGCCACGTCACCACTTGAGTTTTTTACATGTCATATCATTTTCATTCCATTCAAAAGACAATTTCCTTACGGTCTTCGGACATCTAGTCAAACGATTAAGTCTCTAAGGGTATTACCCAGAGATTACCGGTTCGACTCTTATAAAAAGTACCCTCAACAAAGAAGAAACGGCAATTTTCTTGCGTTTTTTTTTTCTCGTTGTCGAAATAATCCTACTTGACTTGGTCGTCTGGTCGACATAAAAATAAATAAACAATAACAAAAATAATATTCAACGCAAAAAAATGATTCCACATCCGCAACTTTGTCCTTCCTCTTGGCTGTTCTTTTTCACTTGCAAATGGAAGTTTCATCCTTTTTTAGTCTTCTCTTCCTCGCTTGTCCAATTGCAGAGTTAGTCAGCTGCCCACCCGCCATTAACGACTATTTGCACCCTTTCTCCGCCCCAACCTCGATTCGTCTTCTTCTTCTCCAACTTCGCTTCCAATCGGTAACGATTCACAAGAAATCTCCTTTCCACCGTTTTGGTTTCTACTTTCTCCGATTTGACGATTTTCCCCTGTCAAATCTGACTATTGCTTGCTGATTGTGTGCTAATTCGGTGAAATCCGTTAAGGTGCCTGTTCAATTCATGCTATAACACCGTTTCCACGTTTCAATTTGATTGATTTGAGATAGTGCTGTAAATTAGGGTTTTGTGATAATGGTGTTGAGTGAAAACGGAGGGATTAGGGAGGAATCAGATGGTATAAAATCAATATCACAAAGCCCTCTTTCAACACCAACAAATGATCCTACAAAAAAGCCCCCTTTTAGTAGAAGCTCAACATTCCGTGGTGCAATTAGCTCCCCAGCCAGAACATTCTGGCATCTAGCAGATTCGAAAGACCAAATCTCCCGTTCCGTGTCGTCCTCATCGAGCCACCATCGTATGAGGGAGCGGTTGAGAGGGCTCTTCCACCGCAAAATCGATTGGGAATCACTCAAGCATATCTGCACAGAGTGGTTCAAGGACCCTATGAATCTTGCCCTCTTTGTTTGGATCGTCTGTGTGGCGGTTTCAGGGGCGATTCTGTTCCTTGTCATGACCGGCATGCTGAACAAGGCGCTGCCTAGGAAGTCTGAGAGGAATGCATGGTTTGAGGTCAATAATCAGATTCTGAATGCATTGTTTACTCTCATGTGTTTGTACCAGCACCCGAAGAGATTCTACGATCTCGTCTTGCTTCTGAGGTGGAAGCATGAGGATATTCTGAAGCTGAGGAAGATGTATTGCAAGAACGGGACGTACAAGCCTCATGAGTGGGCGCACATGATGATCGTCGTGATCTTGCTCCATGTGAATTGCTTTGCTCAGTATGGGCTGTGTGGGTTGAACGTCGGGTATAAGCGGTCACAGAGGCCTGCAATTGGAGTCGCTGTTTGCATCTCTGTTGCAATAGCGGCGCCTGCCATTGCTGGTGTTTACATGATTGTTAGCCCTTTGGGCAAGGAGTATGTTGTCCAAGGGGATGAGGAAGCTCCAGACGCTCCTATCTCCATTGTGGAAGGCAAGACGTTGAAGAAAAAGTACTCCTTTGTGTCGAAAGCTGATGGTGAGATGGTTGTGACTAGTGCAAGCTGGAAAGGCGGGATTCTTGACTTCTGGGAAGATATATCGTCGGCTTACCTTTCTTTGTTCTGCACGTTCTGTGTTTTCGGTTGGAATATGGAGAGGCTCGGGTTCGGGAACATGTATGTGCACATTGCTACTTTTCTTTTATTCTGTTCTGCTCCGTATTGGATTTTCAACCTTGCAGCGCTTAATATCAACAACGAGGGGGTAAGACAGGGTTTGGGCATATCCGGGGTTCTTCTGTGTGTGTTCGGTTTGCTCTATGGCGGGTATTGGAGGATAAGGATGAGAAAGCGGTATAATTTGCCCGTGTACACTTTCTGTTTCGGTAAGCCGGCCTTTTCTGATTGCACACTCTGGCTGTGTTGCTGTTGGTGCTCACTTGCTCAGGAGGTTAGGACTGCAAACTCTTACGACATTTTGGATGACAAGTTTTGCGTAAAGAATAGCGAGGAAAGTGTCGAGCTGGAAAATGCTCAGCCGGCTTCTGGTGGAGCGATTGAGAATCGCTCTGGTCCGAGCTCTCCCATGGTTGCAACTCCAGTGAAAGGAAGTGCTGTTTCATCAGTAACAGGTATGTCAAACAATATTATGACGCCTCCGAGCTCGTTGGCGATTAAGAAAGATTCAAGTTAGTAAATGTTGTTAATGTGAATATATATACAGTTATGTGATTTGGGATCAAAATTTCTGTACAATATGATGTGTGAATGTTGAGAGCAAACAGCATCTACTGTTTGCAAGTTTTTCAATCCATTTGTAGGAAACAAACTTCATCTGATTGTTGCCTATGGAAATGTTTTTGGCATTGCTACCATCTCTCATCTGTTGGACCAGCAACTATATGTTGCATTTTGTATACGTGAAACATGAGTTTCACTGCATCAACAAGTTTGAAGGTGCTTCTTGACCTCTGATGAAGCTGGTTTTGCATTAATTTTGTTACTGTATGCTTTATGTTATCATCTAAGAGGTTATATGCTTATATATTTGTCCTTTTAGATATTTTTGGACAACCGGGTGGCGTTTCCCGTTTCCCATGGAAACACGGAAACTTAGAAACTCAAACCCCGAAACTTGTTTATACACAAACAAAACTTAAAATTCATGTGTTTCCCCGTTTCTGTTTCGTTTCCCGTTCCTGTTTCTGTTTCTGTTTCGTTTCCCGTTTCCATGTAACATTGACAATTTCTCTCTAGACTCTGATTGTTGGATATTTTGTATGAATGGATGGAGTACAACTAGTCTAAACTCAATAATTAGACATACTTTTTCAACCAAAATAAATAAATAATTAGACATACTTTCAACTTTTACATTACAAAAGCATACAATTCTCAAATGATATATCATACATACCTAATTGGCCAAATTAAGGTAAAAAGCATCTTTAAACTGAGCTCTTCTAGTCTCATTATAGAAAGTCCTATGCCTATTAGGCCAATAAGTAGCTCCAACACAAACCACCACTTGCCACTCCATCCTCCTCCCTAATGCACTCTTATCCACCTTCCAACAAACCCTATTATCCCCATACTCATCCTTGGCAAACACAACTCCCCCTTGCCTCGTAAACGCCCGGTTCGCGTTCCTCGAGCGGTTCCGAAACCACGCCCTCGGGTTCAACGTCAGCGTCACCTTGGACGGCCTCGACGAGAAAACCTCCCTCCCGTCACCGGCATCATGCAGAAACCAGCTCAAGCTACCGCTATCGCCTTGAGCCGACTCCTCGAACTTCCATGGCCGGAGTGTCGTTGTGGTGGTTTCGGTGAGGTGGAGCGACGGGATGATGGACGTCGGGGGCTCGAACGAGGCCTCGAAGCCCTTCTCGAACTCGATCTCGTGGGTCGGGTTGTTGGAGGATTTGTTGACGGTGACGCTGAGGATGTCTGATGACGGCGGGTACGGGGTGAGTTGTATCGAGATGCGTGAAGGGAAGTGTTTTTCCGATGAGCCTGCACCGCGCTCGTTGAGGAGGGCGTCGCTCACTAGAGGTACTATGTTGAGCCTGCCATTATTGCACACACCAAGTTTTGAAATCAAAATGGATGAGATTTCGGTGAATACTTAACGTGTGTGGAAGATTATCACTATATATGTATGTATGCGTCTACTCTCTTCACCAAATTAAGGAGTATACGTATGTTCTTAACCGGGTAATAGTCCTTGCTTTCAAATTTTTAATACAATGTGTTTAGTTGAGAAAGCTAGGTTGTGTTTAATGCATAGCTAAGAATATATTCTCTTTGAGAAAGAAAAGAAGAGATTCCTCATGAAGAGGAAAAAAATGCACACAATTAACGCACAAAAACTTTTCTAGATTCCTCTTTTCTTCATGTTGCTTTATTCCTATTCAATCATTCGTTGATTAACCATGCACATCCACTTCGCAATTTCAATACACAAACGAGAACTAAGAGAAACCATGCAACACTATTGAAGGATCCATATATGACACGAATTTATGCATACCTTATGTTATCAATGTTGACCATAACGTCTACCCACTTGTCCCTCACAACCACCTCATAGTTAAGTTGGACCACTCCTTCCAATTGGTGATAGTTCAACGACAACATCAATGGCTCATCCGGCGAGCCGCTCGCATCCTCCACCTCCATGGCGATCATCGGGCAATAGACTTGCAACTTCCACATCCCGAAGTTCGACATGGAATACGAGAAGAGCGGGGAAGGGCACCTTATTCCTAGAGGAAACGTCGTCTGGCTGTTAGTTGCAATCGCTTTATTAGCGTTGTTCATCAACTCGGCCTTCCAGTTGGTGATGGCCAGGTTGATAGAGCGCATCCACCGCTCCTCAAGGGTGGACCCGATTGCCCTCATGAGTAGTCGACATGCGTTTCTTGACTGTAGGGTTACAAGGCGGTCTTTGAGGGTGGCAAGGCAGTGGGGCCGGAGGTCGCGTGGGGCCTCGTAGATGCACACGAGGAAGGCAAGGGAGAGGAGAGAGAGGCTGAAGGAGTCCTTCAAGTAGGCTTGGGATGAGGAGATGGATGTTGGGAGATTGGTCATGAAAAGGTGGTTGTTTTGGGTGGGCCCATAGTTAAGGATGTCTTGGATGATGTTGAGCAAGAGGGCTTGAAGGGATTGTAGGGACAAAGGAGTGGATGAAGTGGGTCCTACCCTTATGAGCTTGGAGGTCCAAAGGGAGATTGGGAGATGGAAGTTTGCAAGAATGGAGAGGAAAAGTGAGCTTGAAGGAGAAGAGGGAGATTTGCATATGGAGAGGTTAAGGGATGGAGAAGGTGTGTAAGAAGAAGAAGAAGATGAGGATGAACAAATGCAAATGGAGATGGAGTTGTGTTTCCATTGGTGAAGGGGTGGAAGGTTTTGGAGCCATGCCCAAAAGTTTGTATTGTCATTATTGCATGGAGAGGAGTAGGAGAAAGAAGAAGAATTCATGGAAGATATTGAAGATAGAGACTCTTGTGTTTTTTTGGTTTGGTAGTTGTATTGATCCATGTGATTAGATGGAGAGTTTGGATCGTGTATATAAAGAGTTTTAGGTGTTGTGTGTATGAGTGAAAGTGTGCCAACTAATTAAGATGCTTCTTTGGAAGGTCTATAAAGTCAAAAAAGAGAGGTGTGTATGGTTTTTGAATGGTAGAAGCAAATGAAAGATATGCCCCATTTTGAGCAATTCAAGCCAAGACTAAGGTGCTCATATCATCATATGGATTAATGGATATACATAGATTATTAGGACAAGTTGTGCAAGAAAACTAGTTGCTTTTAGTCAAGAAAGTTGTATATTACTGTTAACGAACAATGTGCTTTTAATGCATGCATATCATAACATCTTATTTTCATTAGTTAAGAGCTTAAATTAATGGAAAAACACTTCTCCACGCCTTGCCAAAAAGAAAAGAAAATTGAAGTGCAATATCTTGATGAATTATCAGATTTTCACATTTATACATTGATAACCTTAATTAGAGAATATAATGAATTTACTTGTTTATCATTCTCTTAGTTACTTTACCTTAGTATAATAGTTTTCATGAATGTTTCTTACCTATACTCTAACGACACAGGTTAGAAAATTCATTAGTCAACTCTTAATTTCAACTGGGTCAACTTTTAGGTAAAATAAGTAATAGCATTTGCACATAGTTAATGGATGACATGTCAAAGTTGCAAAGAAAGAAATGTATTGGTTGGCCGGGCTTTCTTCTAAGCTCAAAAGAAAAATTTGGCCATGATTCTGATTCTTTACCATAGCTTAGAAGCCATCATTGGACTAATAGGTATTTCAAGCGTACCTCTTGGGAGTTTTTTTATTATATGTCTTTAAAAATAAGTGCATGTAAAAGGACCATGTAGTTGATTGTAAGAGATCTACATATAAACACTATTGTTAAGGACCATATAATTGATTGTAAGAGATCTACATGTGTATTCTATAGTTAAGGACACGGGTCCAAACTCGCAAGTCGCAACGACCGACCTAACAGGGTTATAAATTTCGAACGGTTTAAACTTGTACTCAATTCAAACTCAAAATAACCAATTCATTAAAAAAAAAGAGCCGTAGATGAATTCGTGTATTGATCAAAACCGAACGACTTGACCCTCCCCTATACAAGGAGGGCGAAGAGTATTAGCATACAACACAAACACCAACCCCTTTAGTCATGTTCCCCTACCACCTCTAGTCTCCCGGAGCAAGGCCCCCCCATGTGGTACAAATAAACGCGACCACTCTTGGTTGCGAAGATCAGCCGTGTCCCATTGATGATGGTGCATGAACTATTCGCAAGCCTGGGCACGTTCTCGCTCATACCGCAACCCCATTTCGCCCCTAGTCTTTTGGAGCACCTTCCTCCATCGCCCGCGCTCATAGTCCTCCAATACCCACACCATAAACATGCGGCTTCTTTCTTTGCAATGTTGTTCTCACCAGCAGGGGCGGCCCTATGGCGTTGCAACTTGTGCACCTACATAGGGTCCCCGAAAATAATGGGGCTCAAAATTTTGTTTTAAAGCCCATATATAATTTTTTTGAAATTTAAATAGGTGTAAATTAGTGACTTTTTTTACACCACATATGTAATTTTTTTAATAGCCTAGCCCACTAATTTGCAATTTTGTTTTAGAAATATACATTTTAAATTGAATATTTTATCTTTTATCAGGACCCTTTTATAATTTTGAAGCGGAATCTCTCGGTACCATTGGCTGTCCCTGCTCACAAGCGCGATAGTTTGGTCGTAACCAGGCCCCTTTCACTTAAAGATCTTGAGTGGTCGTAACCAGGTCCTATGTCCCCTCTTGGACCGGTGGGGACAGAGGCCTCCGAACCACGAACCCTCTGGCAGTTCGAACTTTCTCAACAATGCTTTCATGCCCACATCATAAGCCACCACCACATGCTCTGTATGCTGGTAGCCAGCTACGTACAATACTCCATGCACCATTAATTTTCATATCAGAATTAGCTAAGAAATTAGTTATAAATAATTTCTTAATGATCAAATACAGTGCAACCACATCAATCAAAGTTGTTAAGTTTGAGATCGAGTATACGCAGTGATGGAACGCGGCGTTGACTTTTTTATCGGCTAGCTTCTATCACGATTATCATCATCACCCACCCTAATTTACAAGATTACTAACTAATTAAGAGAAAACCTACTTTAATCTTATTGTTTCACGATTAACCCAAACATACATACATGCACGTACATTCGTCCATGTGCTTAAACTATAAATTAAGCATAATTATAAACTTAATGTATACATGCCAAAAAAAATGACACCTACAATGCTCCACCCAACTCAAAGCTCAACCACTTCTATTCAATAATTGCTAACTAATAAACCATGTTATGAGTACATTAACTACAATCAAGTCTTTGGTTTGTTATATAGTTGTTGAACCAAAACACACACACAAAAAAAATCCAAACTCACTTCACCTAACCAGATGAAGCTGCCGATCTCTTCCTCGCCTTCGCTCCCACGAAAATCCAGCTTCATCTTCGTCTTCCTCGCGGTTTTCGTCTTCTTCGTGGCTTTCCACGACCACAACTCCGATTACTACTTCGTCTCTGTTTACCCTCCGGCTTCCTATACCGGCGAACGGAGCCGTTCTCCGCCGGAAAATCCCACCGCCGGCAAAACCTCCGATCACGTTTCCGGCGACCTTCTCCGACCTCCCCCTCCACCATCTGCCGATTCCACAACCGGTAAATTCTCCGACGTGTCGCCTCTACTCCGTCTCGCCTCGGAATTTGGAATGGCCAAATTATTCAAGCTCGATCGGTCAATTTATTCGGTCAAAGTTCATTTTCGGTTTCGATTCCGTTAGGTCAAATTTGAATAATGAATTTCCGTTATGCAGAGGGAAGCGTAGAGAAGAAGTCGTTACCGTTTGCATTGGGGAACGCGCCGAAAGGATGCGACGTTTTCAACGGGAGATGGGTGAAGGACGAGTCGACTCGGCCGCTTTACGACGAATCGGAGTGTCCGTACATCCATTCTCAGTTGACCTGCCAGAAATACGGCCGCCCTGACCGGAGTTATCAACAATGGCGGTGGCAACCCCATGCTTGCTCTCTTCCCGCGTAATTTTCTCCGTTTTCGTTTCTATGTTTATATATTAAGTTAAAAACGCTATGTTACACGGAAACAGAAATGAGAAACTTGTCGGATCGAAGTTTCCGACTATAACATAGTTAAACTGAGAGAACAACGATCTTAGCGTTACATAAGGTAAACTAGTGATGATTTAAGACCTTATGGTAACAGTTTAATTTTATGTGCACATACATATATTGTATAATGATTGATTGTTTGAGGTAATATCATGAACTTAGCTAAACAAATGTATAACTAAGGTAGTTTTACTCTATGGCGTCGGTTGCTGATTGATGTGGATGCAGTTTTAACGCGACAATGATGCTTGAGGCTTTGCGCGACAAGAGGATGTTGTTCGTGGGCGATTCCCTGAACCGAGGACAGTTTGAATCCATGGTTTGTCTTCTTCAATCTCTCATTCCTAAGGGTGCCAAATCCATGAATGCCTCGTATTATTCCGCGAGTGTCTTCACAATAAAGGTACAATGAATTGTTGGTTATGGTCTTGAATAATGTAGCTATCTTTAATTGTTATGTAAGCCTAGTAGAATGAGTAGTCGACCAATCTTAATCGGTTTCGATCTCTATCCTTGTTGATGTTGTCGAAATGCAACGTCGTTTGTAGAACTACAATGCAACAATCGAGTTCTATTGGGCCCCGTTTCTACTCGAGTCCAACTGCGACGATGCACTTAAGCACCGGATAAAAGAGAAGATGGTTCGCAAGACGTTAAACAAGCATGGGAAGTACTGGAAGGGTGCGGATATTCTAGTGTTCGACACTTATCTATGGTGGATGGTCCATCCAAATATTAAGGTCTTGTAAGTATTCTCGAATCTCTCAACTTTACATGCATGACTTCTATACATTCGTATAGCCGAACCCTTTAACGTTATAGCCTCAGCTAATGTAGTTGGTAGATGATGACATCCGTGACCATTAAATCATATCCATATGAATATATGATTGAGCAATTAATGATCTCTTCTATAGAAAAGGCTCCTTCCACGACAAAGAACAAAAGACCGAGGATTTGAAAACAGAGGATGCATACAAGATGGCAATCAAGAACATGCTAAAATGGGTGCAAAAGAATGTGAATCCTAGCAAGACAAGGGTCTTCTTCACTAGCATGTCACCCACTCACACAATGTATGTATTCACATCTCGTTCGAAATCCTCTACTCCGTAAATACGTTTTTTCCTATATGTTCCGTAGCGTTTCGTTGCCCTAGATCTACGAAAAACACTCCAAACGACGTGTATATCTCATCCTCGAGATCCTACAACCGCGACACCATATTGTAAGAATCTCGTTGTGACGAAGTCTGAATGCTTTAACGAATAAATTGATCAACAGGAGTGCGGATTGGGGGCGGAACGAGAGAGGCAATTGCTACAATGAAACCAAGATGATTGAGGATCCAACATATTGGGCAACAAGTGCAAACAAAACCATAATGCAAGTGCTTAAGCAAGAGCTTAGCAAGTCAAAAGTGCCCATTTCACTTCTCAACATCACTCAATTGTCTAGCTACCGAAAAGATGCACACAGCTCCATCTACAAGGAGCAATGGGGAGATGTGACACCACAAGATGTGTCTAGTGATCCAATTCACTATTCAGATTGTGTTCATTGGTGTTTGCCTGGGCTCCAAGATACTTGGAATGAGCTTTTATTTGCAAAGTTGTTCTACCCTTGATTTAATTGATTATACTTGTCTTGATAAATTGGAAGATGTCTTTAGATATGGCAATGTGTCAAGCAAGAAAAATTAGTGCAATTCATGTGAATAATTTACGGGGCATTTTCTTGGCATTTTTTTTGTTTGTTTGTTCAAGGAATCAAGTTTTATTATGGAAATCAAGGTACGTTAAATCCTAAACAATTAAGCATACATTGGTGATGAAACATGGTTTTGACTTTTGTCGGCTAGCTTCTATCACTAAAGCTTGGTGAACCGAGCAAAGACGCGGGTCTAGCCATCAGTGACGTGAATCTTCTCCCTCCATCTATCCCTACAAACCGCTAGTTCCGACGAGATCCCTAAGTGGATGAGATCCTGCCTTATGCTATCCCTACAACATAGTGTATATGAAGAGGCCAAAATCATATTAAGGGAAAAAAAGCCTATATGTTTGAGACTATCAAATCAAGACAAGAACCAAGTCAAGGCAAAAAAAAAAGAGATTCATGACAGGACATGGACAAAAGGATTGATTTCTATGAATTAGTTCAAAAATCAAGAGCTAGAATGCTAGATAGCCTAAATTTTCCGTAATGTAATTATAAATATTCTAACTAGTACTCCCTCCGTTTCAAAATACATGATCATTTGGTCACTTTTTCTTGTTTCATAATACTTGTCCATTTCACATTTTTTCTCATTTCTTTCCATTTATACCCCTAATAATTATCTTTATCATAATCATTACACTTCTTCATATTTCTCAAAACTAATGATTAACTCTACATTTGATAGGGGTAATATACGAATAACATTTTTTTCTTAATATATGTGCAATAGCCAAATGGTCATCTATTTTGAAACGGAGGGAGTATAAAATTTCAAGTCCACCTATTTAGCAAAAGCATTGCAAACAAGCATAACTAGTAAACAATCTAACACATACATACAATTCTTTTTGTAAAACATGGTGATTTTGTCCAATTTGACTACACACTCGAGCTTGTAGCAATGCCACGTAATCAAATCCAATACTGTTTCAACAAGTCAAATATACAGGCAGCTAAAACATGGTGATTTTGTCCAATTTGGTTCGCTCTCCTAGAACAGCTCACACAACACGCAAATCAACGCTCAAGAAAATCAACCAATTTGGTTCCTCATATTGTCATCTTTGATTTTAATCCGATTGCTTTGAATTTGAAGCTCGTCATAATTGTTATCAGAACAGAAACCATTTCAACTCAAATTAGGCAACAGGAAGCACAGATTGGCAACCAAATTCGCAAAAAATCAACAATCAGGAAGCACAGATTGGCAACCATCTTTGATCTTACCAGAGGACGACGACAGAGGATTGGGAGAGCATAATGCAACTGTTCAGACTGATTGATTTAACGGAGATAAATTGGAAGAAGGGCACGGTCCGAACTTTCTCAAAACCTCAGGGGTATGTTGCGGAATAAGTTTATTTTGAGGGTACCATCCGAAAAAATCCAAAACTCAGGGACACCATCCTGAATTTCCCAATAGAATATTAATGTGAAGTGTATAATACATGTTTTAACATGATTTAATTTGGTTTTATTGAATATTAGAAGTTTTTAATTGTTAAATGATTGATTGAGAATATGTTATTATGCAAATCACATAAATTGCATAATAATATCTAATAATTTTCTTTAGATAATATCTTAGTAAATCAAATAGAATCGGATAATATCTTCCTAATATTTTTATAGTAAGATTTAATAATATCGTATTAGGTAAATATTATAGTTGATCTTGTAAATATAGAAAATAACTTAGGCATAAATATATAAATTTATTTAAGTAATTCAAATAATAAAGTGACAAAATCAATTATTTTTTAAATATAATGTGGGACCAGAATCGACATTAAAAAGATAAGGGATATATTAAAAAGATATAACATCTTATCAAAATTAATTATATCTTTTACATAAATAGATAATAAGAAATTTAATCATATTAATTGAAATAAAAATTTTTTATCGAATATGCGGTGAGGTCAGAACCAACGTGGTGGCTTAAAAACGGTCTATTTTTACAATATTGATGATGATTCATTGATTCATTGATTTGTGCTTCAACATCGGTGTCAGCCAGCGTACCGCGTACGATACTCCATGCACCAATTTTCATATCAGAATTAACTAAGAAATTAATAATTCACCGTCTCCGAAAGTTTGTCCGTCTTTCCTTTTTTGACGTTTCGATAAGATTGTCCATCTCTCAATCTTTCCATTTACATCCAATTTTTCTTACAATAATACCCCTACTCAATTTCAAATATTACCCCCACTATCCAACTTTCCTATCAACTTTATCACTTTTCTCTACAAAAATACAAAAATACCCTTATCCAATATCACATATTACTCCCATTATCCAACTTTATCACTTTTTTCTCTACCCAAATACAAAAACACCCTTATCCTCTTTCAATATTACCAAAATTACCTTACTTTTTCACTTTTTCTTAAAAACAACAAAAGTTTGCTTTATGGACAATCTTATAGAGACGGAGGGAGTATAAAATAATTTCTTAATGAACACGGTGGAACCACATCAATCAAAGCTGTAACGTGGCGTTGACTTTTATCGGCTAGGTTCTATCACGATTATCATCATCACCCACCCTAATTTACAAGATTACTAAGGCCTTGCTTCACTTTGTTGATAAAAGTATTTTTTACAAAAAAAACTAGTCTTTTTTTCTCCTTGAAATTTGTGCACACACTCTACTTTTTTACCACCTTCTAGAAAATAAAGCACTACTTTTTCCAAAAAAGTACTTTTACTTATCAACTATAGCAAGGCCTAATTAAGAGAAAACCTACTTTGATCTTGTTGTTAAATTCACCCAAACATACATACATGCACATACATGGGTGCATGTGCTTATAAACTAAGCATAATTATAAACTTAATGTATACGTGACAAAAAACAATGACACCTATAATGTTCCACCCTACTCAAAGCTCAACCATTTCTATTCAATAATTGCTAATTAACAAACCATTTTATAACTACAATCAAGTATTTGGTTTGTTATATAGTTGTTGAACCGAAACACACAAAAAAAAACGAATTCCCTCCGAACGAAAATCCAAACTTACTTCACCTAACCAGATGAAGCTGCCGATCTCTTCTTCGCCTTTGCTCCCTGGAAAATCCAGCTTCGTCTTCGTCTTCCTCGCGGTTTTCGTCTTCTTCGCGGCTTTCCATGACCACAACTCCGATTACTACTTCGCCTCTGTTTTCCCTCCGGCTTCCTTTTCCGGCGAACGGAGCCGTCATTCGCCGGAAAATTCCGCCGCCGGCGAAACATCCAATCACATCGCCGGCGACCTACGCCGACCTCCCCCTTCACCATCCGCCGATTCCGCAACCGGTAAATTCTCCGACCGATCAAAATTCTAGCTCGATCGATCAAAATTTCGATTTGATTAGCTCGGAATTTGGAATGGCCAAATTTAAGCTCAATCGGTCAATTTATTCAGTCAAAGTTCGTTTTCGGTTTCGATTCCGTTAGGTCGAATTTGAATTTTGAATTCCCGTTATGCAGAGGGAAGCGTAGAGAAGAAGTCGTTACCGTTTGCATTGGGGAACGCACCGAAAGGATGCAACGTTTTCAGCGGGAGATGGATGAAGGACGAGTCGACTCGCCCGCTTTACGACGAATCGGAGTGTCCGTACATCCATTCTCAGTTGACCTGCCAGAAACACGGCCGCCCTGACCGGAGTTATCAACAATGGCGATGGCAACCCCATGCTTGCTCTCTTCCCGCGTAATTTTCTCCGTTCTCGTTTCTATGCTTATATATAAGTTAAGATCTCTATCTATCTGTCTATCTATTTATTACTATATACTAAAGCGGAAGCAAATTCTGCCACCATATTGCGCCACATCACCCCACTTTTTAAAAATCTATCTTATTAAATCTTGATTTTATCATAATCATATACTAGATACTTAATTAAAATATTAGATCTACATTAGAATTTGTGTTGTTTAATTAATAATTCTATCCAAATATATAAATCTCTATCTTATCATTATACACATTTTATTAATACATAGATCTATCATAAACCTTTTATTTTAATTTTTTATATCACAATCTATAAATCATAATTATAATATTTTACCCATTTAGTTAAATATCATATTAAACTTAAATTATTTTTTGTAATTTTATTATGATAGTTTTTAAAATCATCAATAGTATTGGTAGCAAATTCTACCACTATATTTAAGACAAATATTCATTATATTAAAATAATATATTAAATACGTTTTTACTATCATATCATATTAAAATATCAATAAAAAAGTAGATGTTATTTTTAACATATATACCACTAATATTGCATATTGATTACACTTTAGAAAAAAGAGATAGATTTCTTAATTCAGATAATAATTCGTTTATATTTTCATTACATTTTTATATATTTATTATTTAATTATTTTTTAGAAAAAATAACATATATACAAGATAACTTGGTTTTCTATTTAAGTTATTAAATTGTATCTATATATTTAATATTATAATATATTAATCCGAATTTTATTTAAGCTTATTGATTTTCTTATATAAGTTAGTTCACGTATTTTAATTTAAGATTTGTATCAATTTTTAATAAAATGTGATAAGGCATCTTATCGTATTTCATTCTTTCTCAATTATTTAAATATATGTATATGTATGTATAAAAAGTAAATACATAAATAAAAATATTTATATATACGATGATATACAAGAATTATGTCATTTTATAATCCAAAAAATAAGCGTTGTTTTAAAGTATACATATGATAATAAATAAATAACACCCCCGTACAAGGTACGGGTCATCTGCTAGTTATACACGAAAACGGAAACAGATAGGACCCATAAGTTTGCAATTTCCGACACTATGAAAATGAGAAAGTTGTCGGATTGAAGTTTCCGACTAAAATATGGCCAAACTGAGAGAGCAACGATCTTAGCGTTACATAAGGTGAACTAGTGATGACTTAAGACCTTATGTAACAGTTTGATTTTATGTGTACATACATATATTGTATTATGAATACTTGTTTGAGGTAATATCATGACCTTAGTTATAAAAAAAATGTATAATTAACGTGGCTTAACTCGATGGTGTCGGTTGCTAACTGATGTGGATGCAGTTTTAACGCGACAATGATGCTTGAGGCTTTGCGCGACAAGAGGATGTTGTTCGTGGGCGATTCCCTGAACCGAGGACAGTTTGAATCCATGGTTTGTCTTCTTCAATCTGTCATTCCTAGGGGTGCCAAATCCATCAATGCCTCGTATTATTCCGCGAGTGTCTTCACAATAAAGGTACAATTAGCCTAGTAGAATGTGTAGTCGACCAATCTTAAAGGGTTTCTCTATCCATGTTGATGTTGTCGAAATGCAATGGCGTTTGTAGAATTACAATGCAACAATCGAGTTCTATTGGGCCCCGTTTCTGCTCGAGTCCAACTGCGACGATGCACTTAAGCACCGGATAAAAGAGACGATGGTTCGCAAGACGTTAAACAAGCATGGGAAGTACTGGAAGGGTGCGGATATTCTAGTGTTCGACACCTATCTATGGTGGATCTATCATCCAAAGATTAAGTTTTTGTAAGTACACTCGAATCTCTCAACTTGGCATGCATGCTTTCTGTTCGTATAGCCAAGGCCCTTAACGTTATAGCCTCGGCTAATTTAGTTGGTAGATGATGATATCTGTGACCATTAAGTCACAAGTTCGAATCTCTCTGATACACACCTTCTATACATTCATATAACCAAATCCTTTAATGTTCTAGTCTTGGCTGATTTAATCGGTAGATGATAACATCCGTGACCATTAAGTCATAGTAATACATGTCTGCTTTTCCCATTGGTAAATATGTTATCACTCTTCTTAATTACTTCCATATCCAAATGGTTTGAGTAATTATATGATATCTTCCATAGAAAAGGCTCCTTCAGTGACAAAGAACAAAAGACAGAGGAAATGAAAACAGAGGATGCTTACAAGATGGCAATCAAGAGCATGTTAAAATGGGTGCAAAAGAATATGAATCCTGACAAGACAAGGGTCTTCTTCACTAGCATGTCACCCACTCACACAATGTATGTATCCACATCTCATTCAAAATCCTCTACTCCTTTAATACGTTTTTTCCTATATGTTCCGTAGCGTTTTGTTGCCCTAGATCTATCGGAAAACACTCCAAACGACCTGTATATCTCAACCTCGAGATCCTACAACCGCGACACCATATTGTCAGAATCTCGTTTGGGACGAATAAGTCTAAATGTTTTAACGAAATTGATCAACAGAAGTGCGGATTGGGGGCGATACGAGAGAGGCAATTGCTACAATGAAACCAAGATGATTGAGGATCCAACATATTGGGCAACAAGTGCAAATAAAACCATAATGCAAGTGCTTAAGCAAGAGCTTAGCAAGTCAAAAGTGCCCATTTCACTTCTCAACATTACTCAATTGTCTAGCTACCGAAAAGATGCACACACGTCCATCTACAAGGAGCATTGGGGTGTGACACCACAAGATGTGTCTAGTGATCCAATTCAGCATTCAGATTGTATTCATTGGTGTTTGCCCGGGCTCCAAGATACTTGGAATGAACTTTTATTTGCAAAGTTGTTCTACCCTTGATTTAATTGATTAGTTTTTTTAATAAATTGGAAGATGTCTTTAGATGAAGGCAATGTGTCAAGCAAGAAAAGCTAGTGCAATTCATATGAATAATTTACGGGGCATTTGCTTGACATTAATTGTTTGTTTGTTCAAGTTTTATTATGGAAATCAAGGTAAGTTAAATCCTAAACAATTAAACATATATTGGTGATGAAACATGGTGTTGACTTTTGTCGGCTAGCTTCTATCACGATCATCATGATTCATGACCACCTACCATAATTTGCAAGATTAACAACTAATTAACAAGCTATTTTGATTTTTGGTGTTTCATGATGTGATCATTGAGGTTTCTAGACAACAATTAACTTCACCTAATCCTTTTTTTTAATATTTTCATAAGATAATACCAATCTTAAGTCCCTGAAGAATTACCATAATTTTTGTAATCCCACATTAATATTAAACAAATAAATCAAATAAGAGGTGAGGCCTAAAGACACCAATAGCCAATTTTCACTAATCAATTCCAATAATATACCCCTAGATAATAATTTGGACAATAATAACCTATTATATAAAATTGGACAAAATTGCCCTCTATAACCAATTTACGTAGATTTGGAAACCTCCATTCTACAGTTTTTACGTAGTTCTCCATCCTACAATCTTCCTCCCGCTGGCCACCTTCTATCTGCCGGCCACCGCCCTACCACCGCCCACCGCCCTACCGTCGCATCCCTACCGCCGCCATAGCCTATCCCATATCTACGCATCTACGTCGGCCACCATCCTCCCGCCGGCCACCTTCCTCCCTCCGGTCACCATCCTCCCGCCGGCCACCTTCCTCCCTCCGGTCACCATCCTCCCGCCGGCCGCACCACCGTCGCCCTGCGCCGGCCACCCCTACACCTCCTAGGTCGCAACTCTTAAACTTGCGTAGATCTGCAATTCGCAATTCGCAACTTGGGTATGTTACATTAATTTTTTTAGGGTTTGTTACATTAAAAATTACGTAGATTAGATTTTATGTAAATTAAAGTTGTTAAGATTCTGTTGCATAATATTTGTTAGGATCTTGTTACAGTAAATTTTATGTAGATTAATTTATGTATGTTAAATTGTTATATTAAATGTATGTAGATAAGATTTATGTAGATTTAGTCGAGTTTATTTAAGTATTACATTAATTTATGTAGAGTAATTTTGTGTATGTGTTACATTAATTTTATGTAGATTAGATTTTATGTAAATTAGGTCATGTATCTTAATGTTTTACATTAATTTTAAAAAAAATGTGTTACATTAATTTTAATGTATATTAAGTCATGTATATTGTAGTTTGATTTAGTGTAATTTAATTTAATGTAGAGTAATTTATGTAGATTGATTTAGTGTACATTAGTTTTATGTAGATTGCATCATATATCTTAATGTATTACAATACTTCATGTTTTACATTAATTTATGTAGATTGATTTAGTGTAATATGAAACTATCTAGTTCTAATTATGGAGTAAAACACTAATGACCGTACAACATCAACTCATGTAATAATTCTCATACCTTGAACTGCGGGGCGGTGGCGTTGTGTCGGCCGGTGGCCGGTGCTACGCGTCGGTAGTGTTGAATTTGATGATTGGCGGTGGACCGGTGGTACGTATCTCATCTTTTGTCAATCTCTTCTTTTATCAATTATTTTTTCTTTTTAATTATGTATTAGGGGTAAATTTGTATTTAAAGAAAAAAGGCATAGAATTGGAAACAAAATAGAGTGTGGGTATATTTCTGGAATAAAACTTTGAAAATAGGATTATTTCGGGATTTTTCTCTTATTTTTTTGGTTGAAAACAAAGCTACGCCCTAGGAGGGGCTATTATCAATCGGGAGAGAGCCCCGCCCTCGACATCGTCCAATATATAAAAGAGAATTACAGCAATCGGGCGGTTCGTCAAGAAAGTGAAAGCCGATAGGGAGAGAAAAACGAGCCTGGTAAAGGAGACAGCGACAACATTTGTCACCCTAAAAACATGGGTGACATGGACATTCCAATCCCGTGAGAGCAACCCTCGACAACCCGAGGCCAATGCGAAAAAAAATCGTTTTTAAGTAAAAAATGTGCTAACTCAAACCTTACAATATACATGCATGCATGTTGTCAGCTTATACATTAAGCATAACTAATAAAAGTAATATAAGAGAAAAATCCAAAATCGACACCTATAATAATATTTCAGCACACTATAACCACTCCGATTCAATGATATGTCCCTTATGCATTTTTTAATACACGGAAAAGCCGATTAATAATTAATTAATTTTGGACCCTTTTTTAGTTTTATTGACTTTGGTTGTCATATATCTGTTGAACCACTCAACAAATTCCCTCCAAACGAAGCTCCAACAACCACCATAACCAGATCGATGAAGCTGCCGATTTCTTCCTCCCCTCTGCTCCCACGCAAATCCAGTTCCCTCTTCGTGGTCCTCGCCATTTTCATCTTCTTCATTGTTCTCTACAGCCAGAACTTCTCACACACTTCCTTCTCCGATTACTACTTCATCTCCGTTGTTTCCACCGCTTCCGTCTCCGGCGAACGCCTCCGATCTCCTCCTGTTGTCGAATCCTCCGATCACCGATTTCCGCCTCCCGCTTTCACCGGTAAATTCTTCGATCATCGATCTCCCTCTGCTTGATCGATCTGATTTCCTTGTGCATTCGATTGCAATTTGCGACGACTTAATCCTCAATTCTGAGCTCGATCTACCGAATTAGAGCCTTGCTACACTTGGGGTAGAAAAGAAGTTTTTTTTGTAAGAAAGTAATTTTTTTTGTGTTGAAAAACGCAAGAATTAAAAAGATGGCACATATTTTAAGAGTTTTTAAAAATAGTTTTTTTTAGAAAAATATCTGTTGTAACGAGAGATCGAACGAGAACAATAAAGCAAGAACGACACACAGATTTACGTGGTTCGGTAACGGTGTGTTACCTACGTCCACGGGCAGAGAAACCGTATATTATTATGGAAGACAGATTTCAGAATACAGATATCTAGGTATTTCGAGAGCTTATATAGTGACTCAAGAAACCCTAGGCACAATTTTGCTAACAGTATCTTTTTTTGTTGGAAGTATAGCAAGGTCTAGGTTGTTTCTAGCATTTCTGGGACCAGATCGAGTTCGATTGGCTTGCGATTTTCGATCCGTTCGAGTAAACGTCTTTTGAATTTCGTTCGAGTAAACGTCTTTTGAAATTCAGGAGACGACGTTGAGAAGAAGAAGAAGAGGAGAGAGAGAACGAAGAAGCTATTGCCGTTTGCGGTGGGGAGTGCGCCGGAAGGATGCGACGTCTTCAACGGGAGGTGGACGAGGGACAACGAGCCGACTCGGCCGCTTTACAAGGAATCGGAGTGTCCGTACATCCATCCTCAGTTGACTTGCCAGGAGCACGGCCGACCTGACCGGAGCTACCAGCAATGGCGGTGGCAGCCCCATGGCTGCTCTCTTCCCAAGTACGATCTCTCTTTAATCTTTGAGTTCTTCTAGATCCATTATTTTTACTTGTTTTTTACGCTTGGTTAATTTCTAGAGAAGGAAGTATCATTTTCTGTTGCAAACTTGAATGTTACTCAATGTGTACCGATTTGTGAATGCTACATTTTAACTCGAGATTTGGTGAAGTTGAACAACTCCATGTACTAATTTTAAAATAGAGATATTTTATACAGGGTTTTTAAACGTACAACATAAACTAGTACGGTGCAACTAACCACGTTTTGGCATTGCATTGTGTGGACCGCCTATGATTACATATCCATTCAATTTAAATAAGAACAAAAGAGTGCTAATGTCAAAGAAATTTGCAAATTGTGAGCATGGTGTACAAAGTAATTGCACGTTTGATAGGGGTGGATCCAAATATAAATTTTGGGTTGGCTAAAATTTACAATTAATTTTTTAAAAAGGGGGAAAATATATAGGATAAAAATGAGAAACAACACAAAGTACAAAATTACCACTTGTATTAGTATGACTTTCTTAATTTTATTCCTACTAATATTACTATATTTTATTTTGGGTGGGCTAGAGCTAACCCCAGCTCACCCTTAGATCCGCCCCAGACGTCCATGCTAAAAGTATAATGCAGTTAAACTCTGGTTTTGATGTGGATGCAGTTTCAATGCAACAATGATGCTAGAGGCGTTACGCGGCAAGAGAATGTTGTTCGTGGGCGATTCTTTGAACAGAGGTCAGTATGCATCCATGGTTTGCCTTCTCCAATCCGTCATTCCGAAGGGCGCCAAGTCCATGAACGCTTCGTACGATTCCTTGACCGTCTTCACAGCAAAGGTACATGCACTTTTCACTATGATGTTGAATGAAGTAATGTGGCCTTGATTGGATTTTTAACTCTATTGGTGATTGTAGGATTACAATGCAACAATCGAGTTCTATTGGGCGCCGTTTCTTCTCGAGTCCAACTCCGACAACGCGATCAAACATAGGATAAAAGAGAAAATGGTTCGTAAGTCAATGAAAAAGCATGGGAAGTTTTGGAAAGGTGCTGATGTTGTGGTGTTCAACACCTATCTTTGGTGGGTGACTAGCCTAAATATGAAGGTCTTGTAAGTGCTCTCAAAACTCTCAAGTTTTTACCCATTTCCCTATTTATATATGCTGAGAATCAGTCCGAATTTGTTGAACAGAAAGATAGAAAATAGAGACAAGAACTGACTCTTACAATGCATCATAATTTCAAGTCTTTTAGAACAATGTACTTTCTATATATGCATAATTTTACTAGAGATCGCGGGTCTAATCTATATATGCATGATTGAGTTTTTATCCATTTCTCTATTTATATATGCATGATATCACTTGTATCACGAGTTTAATCGTCCTTGTATGCATGATCCTTCAATCAGGAAAGGCTCATTTGGTGACAAGGAGCAAGAGACAGAGGAAATGAAATCAGAGGATGCTTATAGGATGGCAATGAAGACCATGCTAAAATGGGTGCAAAAGAACATGGATCTTAACAAGACAAGGGTCTTCTTCACTAGCATGTCACCAACTCATACAAGGTATCCAATCAAGCCCAACTTGATACTAATTAAATAGAGTTAAAGAGGTTGATTCGGAATAAAAATAATAACAGTGCTTATGGTAAGGCATACGTACGGAAATGTGAGAGGAGACAACTTATCAAAATTAACTCATCTAAGTATGATAAGTTACTTATCTTTTTTTTACAAAATTACCGAACAGTGCTTATATTACTTTTAAAACTTACGATAAGTACGATAAACATGATAAGAACGATAATCACTGGTTGCCGAACGGACCCTTAATCTCAGAGACTTGTTGTGATAATCAGGAGTATAGAATGGGGAGGCGATCCGAAAGGCAATTGCTACAACCAAACCACCATGATTGAAGATCCAACATACTGGTCATCAAGTGCAAGTAAAGCCATAATGCGAGTGATTGGACAAGAGTTCAGCAACTCAAGAGTGCCAATCTCGTTCCTCAACATCACTCAGCTGTCCAACTACCGGAAAGACGCGCACACGTCGATCCACAAGAAGCAGTGGGGGCCGTTGACACCGGAGCAGCTGGCGAACCCGGTTAGCTATGCCGATTGCATCCATTGGTGCCTACCGGGGCTCCAAGATACTTGGAATGAACTTTTGTTTGCAAAACTGTTCTACCCTTGAGTAGGTGTACACTCAATTGTGTATGATAGTAGAAGAAATGTTGTGTTAGATGAAAACTTAAGCTGTTTAAGTGTCTTTTTTGTCATTAAGGAAGATGTATACTTATAGCAAAAAGATGACGGATTCTTTTCGTTCATAAGAGAAACCATGTAGTTGTTGTTCTTGTTGTACCATAAAGGCTCATTCATTTTGACTTAAAATAGGAAGCTAAATGGACACTTCTGTCTACAAATGATTCAGAGCTACACACGTAGATTCTAGCGCCGAGCATCGGTTTAAAACCGAACCGAATTGAATCGAACCTAAACCGAAATTCGGGAATTTGGTGAACTGGAAATTGAACCGAAAAAATTCGGTTCGGTTTGGTTTCGGTTAAGATTTTTCGATTTTCGATAAATATAAGGTTGTTCTTTGAAAAAATTAAACCGAATCGAAAAATAACCGAAATCCTAAAATTTATTGAACCGAGAACCGAACCGAACCGAACCGAACTCCGTCGGTTTCGATTCGGTCAATTTTTTCGGTTTCGGTCGAACCATGCTCCGCTCTAATTAGATTCTTTAAGCAATAAATCAAAACTTTATTCTTCCAAGTTAAACCAGTCAAAATAAATCACCATTATTATGGCTTGATCATAATATCCGGCTTGATTTCAAGCCATTGATTCATACGAACATGAAATAATTTGTTCAAGTGTGTATCATTTCTCAACTACAGTTTTTATTAAATTCTTTTTAGCAGTACTATAGGCTAAAAGGAGTGATTTCTGGAATGGGCCTATTGAGCCTGCAAAGACAGCTGCCAATCGGCCCAATCAAAAATCCGTACGGATTCATCAAGTCGCTATATATAACCAGAAAGCCCTAGATATCACTCACCATAAACAACCCCATTCCGACGGCGCCAATTCCATCAGCGATTTCTAGGGTTCCGAAGCGAACGAATCCACAGAGCTCAACCTTCATTCCATCGCCATGAGAGCCAAGGTAAACCTCTAACTCCTCTTTTCCTCGCCTTCAATTCTTCGAATTCTCTATCGCTCGTATTAAGATTCCTCCATTTCTGGTTTCTCATTTCGTCGATTGGAAAAAATTCGCAGTGGAAGAAGAAGCGAATGAGGAGGTTGAAGAGGAAGCGCCGAAAGATGAGACAGAGATCCAAGTAGAGATCCACCAGCTTCGTCATTCAGTTTTGTACTCGCCTTTCTATCTATCGCGTTCGTGTTTTCGATTTAGTGTTTTGTTTTTCCTGTTCTTTTTCGCTTTCTGTTTGGTTCGTTCTTCTGGTAGGATTATTGGTGGAGTTTTGGCTGTATGGATCTCGATCTCATGATACAATGCAAATTAAAACCTCCTTTGTCTATTTGCGATTGTGTGTTTGAATTCGATGATCGTTTATTATGGTGCAAAGATCTCAAATGCTCAACTGATTTAATTCTTACCACAACGAAAAATGTAGATAGTTTTGAGTTTGTGTTGCTTAGCATCATGTTATAAGTTGATTTATACAATCACAATCCGGATTAAGGCAAGCTTTAGTGTTTCATCTGGTTATCTTAATAAATTGAAAGATTGACCTTGTCTTGATGCCATTTCGCTGGCATTTCTTAGTGTTTTGAGTCTTGAGACCTGCAAAACAAGCTTTCCTTGTGGTATTGAAAGATTTAGCTCGCTAGCGAGGTCATGCCAGCACACAAAAATGCACTTGAATCCACCCATTGGTTCAATACTTTTGACAGATAAAGAAAACTATGGAATTATGGTTGATGATCTGTTCGTTTAAGAACTCAACTACTTGTATCAATTGATCGATCGATTATACATTTGCTGTATAGGACAATTGGACCTATCAACGAGTTTAGTTGATGTCTGCAAATATATTCAATAATACTAACAATGTCAATAATAATAATATTAATATTGTGGATCAATTGAATGATTGTAATCAACCAATATTGTGCAAATTTTATGAATTTCCACGATAATCCTGATTCTTGGACCCAAACCCAGAATTTCTGTGAACGATCACCATTCCCGAAGTGGCATCTTGCTTGATTGTGGATTTGTGGGAGTTGATCTCTCGGGTTTGATCTGTGGAAAAACCGTCCTTGTCGAGGGGTTAGCATGCAATGTTGTTGACCCGGGCATTGCCACATGGAGGGTCGTGTATGGAGGATCATGTTTTGAAATGTATGAGTGACGTAGTTCTGGGTCGGGTACCGCTATAGGTTAGCCGTGCCCGCTATAGGTTAGCCGTGCCCGCAAAGGTAATGGGTTGGTGGTGAGAAAGACGAGTATGGTCAAATCCTAGATGAACAAACGTTGCATCATTCCATTATCCTATTTCTATTGGTCGATCATTCCATTGTTCTCTTAAGTGCTACTCCCTCCGTCCCTATATGTATGTCCATAAAGCACAATTTTGCGTAAATTAAGAAAATGTGTAAGAGGTATTTGGTGGAGTAATATGAGTGGTTGAAATGAAGAATGTGAAGATGGGCTAAGAGTAAAAAATGGACCAAAATAGAGGTTGAGAAATTTAGCTCAAAAAAATTAATCTAAATATACCTTAAATGGGTGTTTTCTTAATGGAAAAAATTCAATAAGTATGAATATTAAAAAAAATTATTGAAATATTGTTTATTTTTGGGTTTATGAGAGTTTATTTGTAATGTATTTGATGGAGATGATTGGATGGAGAGAGAAATGGGAAAGAAAAGTAAGTAAAAAGTAGAATGTATAAGGGTAAAAGTGTAAAAAAGTAGTGATATAAATGGAAAGAATAGAATTGTGGACAAACATTCCGGGACGACAAAAACGGAAAGATGGACAAACATAAAGGGACGGAGGGAGTACCATCTTCCATGATATACATAGATGAGCCTTAGCAAAACTCAAATCTGTATTTGATCATGGAACCGCCAGACAGTAAACAGACAAGAGATACACATGTCATCGTCTAGACACTAACTAATCATACGTGTCACTCCTCCCACTTACCGTTATATTGACTCGTCAACCCGACTCGCCACGTGTCATCCCTTAAAACACTCCTCACACACGTACAGCTCCAAACCCCCTATAAATTCATGTACTACTAGCTTCACATTCTAACACCAATCACATAGACGTCCAACTTACCACAGGCAAAAACAAGGCACCGGAAAAATGTCGTCGGCAAAACAGCACAGGGAGATGGAGGCCAAGGCCAAGGAGGGAGCAACCGTCGTCCCCGGCGGAACCGGCGGCAAAAGCCTCGATGCCCAGCAGCGTCTTGCTGAAGGTACTCTTTCGCGACTATATACTACTCCCTCCGTTTCATTAAACATGTCGTTGTTCTAAAATTTTGTTTCAAAATACATGTCGTTTTACATTTTTGGGCATTTACTTTACAGATTTACCCTTATAATCATTAGCAGTTTATTAGTAGTGGTTTTCAATAAAGTAAAAAAGTGAGGTATTAATTAGGGATATAATAGTCCATTTAATAGCTTACTTAATATATGTGCAAATGGTTAAAACGATATGTTTATTGAAACGGAGGGAGTATGTTGTATTATATTCGTTCGTATTATATTATACGAAGAGAGTTAGGTTCGGGTAAGACGCCTCTTACGATGTTTGATCTTATATGAAAAAACCATGTATGTAGGAAGGAGCAAAGGAGGGCAGACTAGGAAGGAGCAGCTAGGAACAGAAGGCTATCAGGAGATGGGGAGGAAAGGCGGTCTCTCCACCACCGACAAATCGGGTGGTGAACGCGCTGAAGAGGAAGGAATCGACGTCGACGAGTCCAAGTTCACCACTTCTGGCTAAGAAGAACTACGTGCAATATGTGTAGTTTATTTAGGGTAATTAATGTACGTGGGAATAAAAGCTCCTCCTTTCCGGAGGAGTTTGTTTGTGATGATCGATGATTTCTATATATGTTTCTAGCGCTGTCAAAACTTGATCCGACCCGACCCGAGAAACCCGCCTGACCCGCCCGACACCGAACCCGACCTGACACCCGAAATAGAGGAGGAAATGCGTGAACCCGAGATTTTCTGACCCGAACCGGTTTGACCCGAACCCGAAATCAACCCGAACCCGAAATTAACCCGTAACCGATTATATCCGAGTTTACTAACCCGATATTACCCGAAACCCCGAAGTAACCCGACCCGAAATCATCCGAAAACCCGAACTTACCCGACCCGATATCAACCGAAAACCTGAACTCTCCTGAATCAATAGCATTTCACCTGAAATAAACCGTAACCTTGAAGATAATGACCATATTTTCACGAACTATCTCATATATATACTTGTAAAGAAACATAATATCATTTAATAAATTACTTTAAATACATTAAATATATGTTTACACTAAAATAAATATTTTATTTAAAAAATTAAAATTAAAATCTTTTATTATACTTATATTTTTGAATATAAGTGCTACATTTAGTATTTAGTGTTAAAGGTAATGATATTAGGACAAAAATTAATCATTCAATATATGACAAAATCGAAACCCGACTCAACCCGAAATTTAGATGAACCGAAACCCGAATGACCCACCCGAAATTGACCCGAAGATCAAACTTGACCCGACTAATTGTATACCCGACCCGCAATTGTTCAACCCGATCTGACCCGATTATTGAAAATATCCGAATTTAACCGGAATCCGAATTGATCCGAACCCGAAATGACCCGACCCGACCCACCCGATTGACACCCCTATATGTTTCATATGAATGAACTTAGTTCTTAGTTCTTACTTACCTGTCCAATTCCGGATCCAAAATGACAAAAACAAAACAAGCTAAAAGTCTTATTTGGAAAGCTATTGGTAACATGAAATCAAATTTAAGCCACCAAAGAAGGTACGTACTCAATATGGTTTGTTATGACCAGCTATGTACTAATTTGGGCTGGGCCTACAATTTTGAGTTCGTGGGCCGTTGAGAAATTTGGGCTTCCATTCATGCGATTATGGGCCGTTGATTTTTATCATAAGTTCATAACCGAAGTCAAATTAGCATATCACTAAGGCTCGGTTGGGCAGGTAGCGGATACAGAAAGAAGAAAAATGGTTGTGCATGCAGGTAGCGGATATCGAAAGAAGAAAAATGGTTGTGCATGCAGCCGATAACAAAACGGTCGGGCATGTAGCAGATAGCGAAAATGTAGCGGATAGCGAAAGAAGAAAAACGGGATAACAAAACGGAACGGCATGTAGCGGATAGCAAAACGGTCGGGCATGTAGCGGATAGCGAAGATGCAGCGGATAGCGAAAGAAGGAAAACGGCTTGACAAGCAGATAGCGAAAGAAGGTAAATTCGAAAGAACTTAAACAAGGAAAACGTTCGGTTCGACTGGGCAGATAGGGAATAGCGAAGGAAGAAAAATGGTTGGGCAGGTAGTGGATAGAAGGAAAACGTTCAGTTCGGCTGGGCACGTAGTAGATAGCGAAAGAAGAAAAACGGTTGGGCAGGTAGCGGATAGAGAAAGAAGGAAAACGTTAACGGAATCTAGTCCTCTTAAGGGTATGAGGGTGCTAATTCTTTTTAGGATTCCGTCCCCACTAGCGGAAGACACTACCCCCTCAACACTATTTTTTGAGGATTCCGTCCCCGCTAGCGAACCACTCTACAAAGACCACTAGTGGCGAACGTAACCTAAATGCGTTCCAATGGGGAGATATTTGTGTTTAATTAGGTAAAACAATCGGGTCATATTGATTGAAGGTTCGCCAATTGCCAATTGCCAATTGCCAATTTCCCCCTGGTTAGGTACGCATTTAATCGAGGATGTGTTTGTCATCCATCAATGACAAAATTTAAATCCACCAAACCTACTTTTTTCATTTATATGTTTTGTTTTGTTAGAGGAACATCTTGATAAAAAGGAGGTTTCTATCACATGTTAACATGTGAAATCTGACCCACATGTAGTACCACATTGGTCCATGGACTTACAAGGGGATGTCAATATTATCATTCTATCTAATGGCGATGTCGGAATCGAATGTGTGCCCAATCAATTTGGGGCCTTGTAGAAATTGCTCGAAGAGTTTACTATTAATACAACACGTGAAGAAATCGAAAGACATTGAAAAGAATCAGGCCGGATCATAAGTGAATGTGGTACCACGGATGTTTATCCACGAGTTCATGCATGATAAGTCCAACACATAAGTCGACAGATTGTAAATCCAAAACGAATTGATAATAGAGAAAAGTAGTAATATTGGACGTTCTTTCATCCAACTTTTGATTTACACACGTCCCCTCATATGATACTTATATATGTAATTATGTGATTTAGTATGAAACGCCTACGACATAGAGTTTATCACTTAACACTTGATCCCCGTCCACTCAATAAAAGTTGGGTGAGTTTGGCCTTGGAACCACTCTTTATTTGTGTGGTTCTTGTCACAAAGCAAATGGAGTCATGCAATAATATTGATTGATCTATCTATTATCTATATGCATGTCATTCATACAACAAATGTCTGGCTAGTGGCTAAGGGTACTTCCTTTTTCATTCATATAGTAGTACATCATCCGGTCGAAATGATGTACTACTACATGTCATTCATATAACCTTCTTTTACTAGACGTATGTATTATAACCATTAATGCACGTTAATTTCTCTTAAGGCAACTTACGAGTAGTTTTTGTTGAAGTTATAACTGTCGAACAATTTCTTGCTTACTAACTAATGAGCACTTTTATAGTTTTGACTTTTGAGGAATACTAATTTTTTTTTTTGGTTGAATTTTGAGGAATACTAATTATGAGTACTTAAGGTAATAGTTTGGTATATTATGTATCAAATTCTAGTTTATTTAGAGGAAATATTTGATTCAAATCTACATAGTTTAAACATCTCAATAGTAGTCTTATTTTTTTATCAAAACAAAAATGGTAGTCTGATTAGAATTTAGAAGGTGATGACATTCTGAATTATGAGGTTGCGGGTTTGAATTTTTCTTCTCCCATTTTTAACATTTATAGTCTTATGTACCTTCTTTGAACTAAAAAAAATATTGGTAATTTTTAAAATTTTTATGATGCGTGTATTAATTTTTCCGATGATCTACGTAAGATTTCTCTTTAAACAACTATATCTATGGATGGCCATATTAATTAAACACGTTAATTGACCAAAAAAATAGTTAATTAAACATTCTGGAGACTTGGAGTATACCGTAAAGGAGAAAATACTATAAATTGTTTTGCATGTTAGATCAGTTTTCAAGTTAATCACGTCCTTATTCACTTTAAAATATTTAGCACATAAGTTAACAAAAAAAAATGGAATATTGTGGATAATAATCTGGAGGAGACATGCATAAAAAAATGCATGTACTTTAAAACGTCACAAAAATAAAATAACGAGTTTTCTAAGGAAAAAGTGATCGGTTACTAACGTACTATTGGAACATGTCTAATTGAGAATTATAAATGTATATAGAATATACTGAATTATATATACACATTGCATGGCGCAACATTCGGAGAAATAAAGCCTTTAATTATCCGTCAATTTTAACATTATTTTAAGAAACATCAATATGTATTTTTTTATAATAAACGGTGGAATTGACCATACATCTCATTAGTTTGATATATTAATGCTAAACAAAGTTTGACGTAATCAAATGGAGGGTTGACTCAGTTGGTAGGCGGTCTGCTTGATATTCACGAGGTTTGTGGTTTAGTGGACGTAAAAAATTCTCTTTATGAAATTTATCCGTCAAAGCTAGAGGTGTACGTAATCTGATCGAGCCTGACATAACCAAGACGAATCTCCGGTGATCCAGCCGGACAACAAAAAAAAGCTTGACGTAAATTCACTTCTAACCTCATTTTGCCCACGTGTTAGTTTGTGATAAGCAGAAGAATCTTCTCTCCTCACCTTCTAGAATCTATAGTGTCCGATTATATATTTTTTATTAGTTCACATCCATAGAAAAAACCTTATAAGTAGAGCCCCCTACAATGCAACATTCAAACATAAAACCAATTACTCTCTAAACAAACTTCTCGCCTTCAAAGATGTCAAGCTTAATGTGCTGGCCCGAGCCAATCGTCCGAGTCCAAGCTCTATCCGAGTCGGGCCTTCGAACCATCCCGAACCGCTACATCAAGCCTCCATCCGACCGACCCGAATCCTCGTTTCTTTCAACTTCCCAAACCGATGAGGTCATCAACATACCCGTGATTGACCTAAGCGCCCCCAACTCTGACACCCTGGAAAAGATCCACTTGGCGTGCATGGAGTGGGGGTTCTTCCAAGTGGTCAATCACGGGGTCGGGCCCGATCTCATGGACCGGGCCCGCGAACGTTGGAGAGAGTTTTTTCTTCTTCCTATGGATGTGAAGCAAAGTTATGCCAACTCTCCGGACACTTATGAAGGGTATGGGAGCAGATTGGGCGTGGAGAAAGGCGCGATTCTTGATTGGAGCGACTACTATTTCTTACAACACCTTCCTCCCTCTCTAAGAGATCGTCGCAAATGGCCCATGGAACCGCCTTTTCTTAGGTACATGTATAATTTTTTGAATGAATGGTAATTCATTCGATCCGATTGATACTAGCATATATATCGGAGAGTATGTACGCGAATCCGAGACTAACCTTAATTAGGTACAGTTTACATCATATGGTGTGCATGCATATAACGTAAGCCAATAATATATATGCTAAAATCTCTATGCATATAACCATATTATGTATGATTTTTCTAAGGGCACACAATAAGCAACTAATAATAGAAATATTTGGTAAATTTTAATTTTTTTTGTTTTTTAATCTTTTTTATGACGGGTTTACTCTTTTCCTTTTAGGGTTTTAGTTTTTGTTTTTGGTATGTTTATCATGTGCCCTTAGGGCACACAATAGAAAAACCGTATTACGTATCATGTTTGTTTACGGATTTAATTACGATCGATATATCTTTCTTAATTAAGATTACTTTTCAGGGAAGTGTTGGAGGAATATCTAGAGGAGCTGGTGAAGTTAAGTGGAAGACTGATGGCGATGTTGTCCAAAAATCTAGGGCTTGAGGAGAACACCCTACAAGACGCCTTCGGAGGCGATTCTGTCGAGTCGAGTTTACGGGTCAACTTCTACCCGAAATGCCCTCAGCCCGATCTGACCTTAGGCCTCTCCCCCCACTCCGACCCGGGTGGGATAACCGTTTTGCTCCCGGATCTTGACGTGGCAGGGCTCCAAGTACGCAAGGACGGTAAATGGGTAACCGTCAAACCGGCCCCACATGCGTTTATCATCAACATTGGTGACCAAGTGCAGGTACAACTTCTTGAGTTTTTGGTGTAGGGACTAGGGTTTGTTCATTTCGGGTTATCCGAATCGATTCGGAACCATTCTTTAACCTAGAATAGGATCAATTTTTTCCATTCTTTAACCTATATAATGATATTTTCATTTATAATGTCATTTTCAGGCAAATTTGAAATTTTCTAGTTCAGTCTACGTAATGTTTTAATTATGGGAAGATAACATATTTAAAATGTGATTGAATTAAAGTCTTTCCACATTTTCTTTCACGTTCTCTTCGGTCAATTCAATCACGTGTATGTACTATTCTCTTCCAATTACACACATGTATGTATAGTGGCCATTACTATATAAAGAAAACCGACTTTTTTGACTTTGTACGTTCTTGATACAATGATACGTAACCATCACACGAAAACTATAACACCAACAGTAAAATACAATCTTAATTGTACGTTCAAGATATGTAAGTTCTTTTGATTATGCTAAAATCATTTGGAATTATAGGTGGCGAGCAATGCCATATACAAGAGCGTCGAGCACAGAGTGATCGTGAACCCTAATAAGGAGCGGCTCTCGCTAGCCTTCTTCTATAACCCGAGGGGCGACGTATCAGTTAAACCAGCTAAGGAACTCGTGACTCGGGAGTGTCCAGCCTTGTACGAACCCATGACGTTCAACGAGTATAGGCTCTACATAAGGATGAGAGGACCTCAAGGGAAAGCTCAAGTCGAATCCCTAAAGTCTCCTAGATGATTTCATCTTTAGGGTTTAATCCTTATTTTAAATGTTCATGAAAATATAGGAAGTTTCTATTATGTTGTAATAAAATATAGTATGCATGGTCAGATCAAAAAAAATATAGTATGCATGGCGTGGTATGTGTAAACAATTGTCACCAAAAGTTTACGTTTAATTACTCTTGGTTGGTTTCTAGTTTCGTTGTCAACTTTTTCTTACTTGAATGCTAAACAATCCGGATACCCAGCCGGATTTATACGAAGACTTCTCGAGATCGATCTGCATTAAAAAAGAAGTGCTTAAATGTATAATCCCAAGTGCTTGAATGTATGCGTAAGTAACTAAGTATTATGATACCTTTGTGTACGTATTTGGTTCGAGGATTAAGATTTTAGGATAGTACTTTAGGTCACCGTTTCGAATCCTACTGACTGAGTCCAATATCAGGCACGGACCGAGCGGTGGGTTGGGGTAGGCTCCAGTCCACCCTAAAAAATTAGAAAAAATAAAAATAGGGTAAATTAAATAATAATAAAATAAAAAATAAGGTAAATTTAGTAATAAACTAGTTAAATCTATACTATATATTAAAGCCGGAGAATTTCGAGCCTCCACTTAATTCTGGCCCCACTTTATTAACAATTTTATATGTTTTATTTTTCCTAATTATCTAATCTTTAACTTTATATTTTTTCTTACCCATCAAATATCGATCTTTAAAGGCATATTATTTATCTTTAAAATTTCTTTAATTATCTAATCTTTAATTTTATCCTTTTTCTTACTCATCTAATATCTATCTTTGAAACAATATTATCTATCTTTTAAATTTCTTTCTATAAAAGATACATACTCCGTATTAATTAACTTAACTTTTCAATTCCCATTTTAATCTATTTATATATAAGAATTAATATATACTCCGTAGTATAGATTAAAGTAGATACACAAATTAACGGAAAAAATGACCATTACCCGTACATGGTACGGGTCTTCAACTAGTTAAAGTAATTTAACCCACCCAAATTATTTTGATGATTATTAGCTGACTCTATTTTGAAATCCTGGAACCGTCCCGTGGCTATCCTAATCCTTATCCCGTTAAATAAAACTTAGGATTTTATTTTGCCACCTCTTGTTCATAGAATCATAGACCCAATTGCAAAAATTCAATTCCAAGCAAACCCTAATTAATTAGTGGTTGAAACTTGAAAGTTGCAACGTGCACGATCTAGCGTATCCATTATCCCATGCAAAGTTGTAAGTGATGAGGAGGAGGCCGTTTGTCAAATCAAGACACTTAAGCATGCACGAATGACTTCATGCATGACGAAATCCTCCTACCAAATTTAGACTATATTAAAATATTAAAGGTGGAAATATAAAACCTCATATACTTAATGTAAGATGGATACTTGATAAAAGATTCTGTCGGTAAGATGGATATTTGATTAAAGCTAGATTCTCTCGAAATCCGGTGGGCCGATCCCGGACTATGCAAAGGGGCCGGCCTAGCACATATGCGGTTTTAGATTATGACTAGCAGATGACCCGTACCTTGTATGGGGGTGTTATTTATTTATTGTTTTGTGTACGAATTACTATAACAATTACAAATATTATCATATATAATTTGTTTTAAAACGACGCTTATTTTTTAGAGTATAAAATGACATAATTCTTGTATATCATCATATATATATATAAAATAAATTATATTTATATAGTTACTTTTATACATAAATATATATATATATTTAAATAATAATTGCGGAAGAATGACATAAGATAAGGTTATCACATTTTATTAACAATTGATACAAATCTTTTGGCATTTAATTAATTTATGTAAACTAACTTATATAATAAAATAAATAAGTTTAAATAAAAACTCGGATTAATATATTATAATATAGAAGATATAGATAATATTTAATAAGTTAAATAGAAAACCAAATTATCTCGTATACATGTTATTTCTTTTTGAAAAAATAGTTAAATAGTTAAATAATAAATATATAAATATGTAATGAAAATGTTAACGAATTATTATCTTAAATAAGAAATCTATCTTTTTTTTCTAAAGCGTAGTATGCAATATTAGCGATATACATGGTAAATATAACATCTAATTTTTTTATTGATATTTTTATATGATACGATAGTAAAAATGTATTTAATATATTATTTTAATAGAATGAATATTTATCTTACATATAGTGGTAGAACTTGCTACCATTGATGATTTTAAAAAATACCATAATAAAATTACAAAAATAATTTAAAGTTAATATGATATGTCTTTAATTAACTGGGTAAAATATTATGATTATGATTTATAGATTATGACGGGAAAAAAATATTTTTTTAAAGAAAAGGTTTATAATAGATCCATGTATTAATTAAATGTGTACAATGATAAGATAGAGATTTATATATTTGGATAGAATTATTAATTAAACAACTCAAATTCTAAGATAGAACTAATATCTTAACTAAGTATGTATAAGATTATGATAAAATCAAGATTTAATAAGATAGATTTTTAAATAAGGTGGTGATGTGGTGCAATATGGTGGCAGAATTTGCTTCCGCTTTAGTATATAGTAATAGACTAGTAGATGACTCGTACCTTATACGGGGGTGTTATTTTTTGGATTATAAAATGCATAACTCTTGTATATCACCATATATAAATAAATTTTATTTATATATTTACTTTTCTATACGTACATAAATATATATTTAAAAAATTGAGGAAGAATGAAATAACATAAGATGCATTATTACATTTTATTAACAATCGATACAAATCTTTTGCATTTAAATTAAATTATGTAAACTAACTTATATAATAAGATTAATAAGTTTAAATAAAAACTCAGATTAATATATTATAAGATTAAAGATATAGATAATATATAATAATTAAATAGAAAACCAAATATATATCTAATTGTTTTTTGAAAAAGTAATTAAATCTTAAATATATACATATGTAATGAAAAAGTTAACGAATTTTTATCTTAATTAAGAAATATATCTTTTTTTTCTATAGCGTAATCAATATCCAATATTAGTGATGGATGTGGTAAGTATAACATCTACTTTTTTAATTGATATTTTAATATGATATGATGGTAAAAATGTATTTAATATATTATTTTAATAGAATGAATATTTGTCTTAAACATAGTGGTAGAATTTGCTACCATTGATAATTTTAGAAAGTGCAATAATAAATAACGAAAAATAATTTAAATTTAATATGATATTTGATTAAATGGGTAAAATATTCAGATTATGATTTATAAAATTATGACAAAAAAATATTTTTTAAATAAAAGGTTTATGATAGATCTATGTATGAATTAATTGTGTATAACGATAAGATAGAGATTTATATATTTGGACAGAATTATTAATTAAAAAACTTATAAATTATAAGATAGAACTAATATCTTAATTAAGTTTGTATACGATTATGATAAAATTAAGATTTAATAAGATAGATTTTTTTTAAAAGAGGTGATGTGGCGCAATGTGGTGGCAGAATTTGCTTCCGCTTTAGTATATAGTAATAGATTTTAGACGTGGGGTGAGATTTCCAACACGCCCTAACGAGTGACAACTGACCTGGCACAATCGACACTTGCCACAAAAAATCGAACAAGCAAGACCAGGTGGGGACAACTTGGCCCGACCCGATCAAACCCAATAGACCCATGACCGAAGGGGGTGATCGTCGTGTGCATATGCATAAATGGGCCTAGTACACATAAGCACATAGGGTTCTATCTTAGAACTAATTGACAATATGAGAAGTAACACATGTACTTATATATATCATAAACAATTTTAGATTATGATTTTAAATGTGAGATATGATTCCCAATCTTTATAAAGATAAAAAAAATATTTAATATATTCGTCTTATCCAAATTTCAAATGTTAGAAATTCAAATACATGGTTATTGTTCACGTGTATATTCATGCATACATAATTAAGAGTTAGAATATATTACTTAAGATATATATATATATATATATATGTTATGTATTCATGTGCTGATAACTCCTACATGTACTGATATCAAAACAATGACAAGTCGGCAAGCTCATCCGGATATTACGTGATCTAAGTTTGATTAGTTATGTCATGAAGCTAATCCAATTCTCAACAAGTCACACCTCACACCTAATACTCTCAATTTAGCTGAACATAGTCCATCTGTTAATATCAACGTTAACTCAAGTTAATGTCATTCTCACTCAAGCTAGGACTTCTACGAGGACGTTTGTTAGAGCAAGTACGGTGCACTCAAAAGGTTGTCTCTTATAAGTTGGCGGGTTGGAGCCTCAGCCACCCACTGGAATCCCGGTTTACGGTTAGCACCGGTGGCTCAGTTCAACACGACCTTGGTAATGCGGCTTTGGATGGTGTGGTTCGAGACGATTCTAGACGTCGCATTAATGGGGTTGTGCTTCGATCGTGGAGCTTTAGGGTATTTTTAAGATTTGCAACTTGCTTGGAATAAAGGATTTCGCAAGGTTAATTTAGAAGTCTATTACAAGTCAGTTATTAACTTGAATTTTGGAAATCAATTGATAAGGTTCATTTATTCGTCAACTTGATAATCAAATGTCAATCATCCAACGTAATTGTCAGCTTGTTTGTGTAGATTAAGCCCCCTTTAGTTGGAAATTAGGGAAATATAAATTGAATGGAAATGAATTTAGTTCATTTTAGTGTCATGATACATTGACATACATCATGAAACTAAGAGGTTACAATCATTTTTCTACTAATATTTTTTTCCATCTCTCCCAATCTCTTATCCATAAGAAATTTCATTGTCATTCACCTCACTCATTTTTCTACTAAAGGGAAATGGGGAATCACCTCCTTCCACCTCACCTTTACCGTGAGTGAAATGTTGAAATTTTTTATTACTAATATGTGCCATGACACTAAAGATTGTCTAGCTAGATTCATTTTTATTTCGTATACATTTCCACATTTTTCAACCAAACAGGATCTAAATACTTTTTGATGGATACTTTACTTTTGAAATTTATCAAGAAGTGAAATTAACTGGAATTTTGTGCTCTATCTTAAATTCACTATATATGTGTAAATTGTACGTGTATGTTCCCTTCCAAAACTATATCTATACTACTATAGTCAGTGTTCTAAAAATCGGTCTAGGCGCCCGCCTAGGCCCCGTCTAGGCGCTAGGCGGTGCCTCACCATCCCGACTAGGCCCTAGGCGGTCGGCTGGGAGGCTAAGTAGGCTAAGCGAGCACCTAGGCGGTCTAGACGAGCGCCTAGGCGGTGTAGACGGGCGCCTAGGCGACTGGGCTAGTTGGTTAGGCGATCTAGGTGGGCCCCTAGGTGGTTGGGCTAGTTGGTTAGGCGGTCTAGGCGGGTCCCTAGGCGGCTAGGCTAGTTGCTTAGGCGGTCTAGACGGGCCCCTAGGCGGCTTAGACGACCTCCTATGCAGGCTGGGCGGGTCTAAATTGAGGCTAGATGGGGCTCTAGTGCCAATTTATACATATATATTAAGATGAGATTGTTCTTTTATTTATATTCTCACCAAATAAGAATAATAATCTTATATTTCCAATAACTTACAAATCCGCCTAGGCGCTAGGCCCTATCCCACCGCCCAGCTTCCGCCTAGCGTTTTTTAGAACATTGACTATAGTATAAAACGGAGTCAGTGTCTTTACAAAAATTTGCGCCACATGTCATTTCCATAATAAAATAATCAGTTGGACCGTCCTTTATACAATCTGGGTAGTTAGAATCTCATATAATCTTATCCCATATAAAATATTTAAAAACTACCGATTTTTTTTGAATTATCCCGAAAATTATGAATCATCCTTTACCAAGAATTAGTTGTAATCTTCTAATAAATATTATTACTTAATAAAACATGATCTTTATCGTAAAAAAAAAGAACTATAGATATAGTCTAATTATTTATTTTGAAAAATTCCGAATTTTACTTCAAAATTATAAAAAGAATCCAAAAAAAATAATCTCATAATTATATTTTCCGGTTTATCTTAATCTTTATTAAATAATAATATTTATTAAAGAACCAATGAGTTCGGAAAATACAATTATGAGATTATTGTTTCGGATTATTTTAATAATTTTGAAATAAAATTCGGATTTTTTCTAAAACAAATAATCAGAATATAGTTATATTTCATAATTTTTTTACCTACTAAATTCAAATTTCTTATCTTTTCAAGCAACCAATGAAGATAAAATCATATAATAATCTTTGAAGTTATATCTATATCTATATGTATAAGATTAATTTCTATTTAACAATATACCGATATTATTTCCTATCGAGGAAGTTAATAAAACATATCTATCGAGGAAGCCAATTCATGCTTGCTATATTTTAAATTGATCTTGCCGAGATTGAACCATCTTTCCTGCTCATGCTTGCAATATATGTTCTTGAATAATATCATTCAAACTATTTAAGCAAGATAATATATTATTTGAATATAAAAAAGAAACCAAAATATAAGATAAATAACAACCATACAAAACGATCAAGATAGTACCAAAGAACCGTCTCGAGCAACACTGAGAGTAGATGTCTAGTACGATAAGAAAAAGCGCACCGCGTAAAACATTAAAAGTTCATCATAAGTAAGTAAAAGTGTTTTCTTAAATGACACTACTATTTTGCATTGTTTGATATTAAAAGTGTCATTTTTCGTCGAAATGGACATGTTCAGGTAGTCAAGATTTAGTGGGTTGGGCATATAGCCCAATATATTTAGGCTCATTCATTTAACACAATATCTTTCTAGCATTTAGCCCCATTCTACATGATCATGTCATTTCACTTGTAATACTAATTTCTAGCATTTAGCCCCATTGTACAAGATATCAACCACCCCCTACACATACAACAACGTTCGCAATGACACCCTTCTACCTATAGATGTAGTGGAGAGTCAGTTGTGTAATCCCGAACACCACTCCGAGCACATTCGACGCCTAATAATTACGGTTAAAAATAAAGACAATTAACAAAATTATTTTAGTGTTTAATAAACATATTAGTTTAAATATTGAAAAATTACAACAAAATAGAGTAATGCATTACCGCTATAAAGATGTTCCAGGAGAAGAAGCCGAAGAAGAACCACAGGGTGGCGGACACCGTAAGAGAAAGAGACAACCAAAATGGCACAGACTCCACACTCTTGGTCCGGATGACCCTCCCTTGTAAACAAAACATTTTTTTGTCAATGGTAACATAAATATAACAAAAAATTAGTTTTTATAGATCAAATGTATTTTATACTTACCACCACATAAAGGGGGTGCAAATCGCACAAATCCAGCCTATGGTGCTCTCTCTTGCATCGTCATGGGTCAAGAGAGACACCAACAGAATAATAAGAACCAAAACTCGCATGTCTAGGTCTAAAATCATCCAAAAGGTCTTCTCATGCACTTCATTAAAACAATATTTATATATAAGCATCATCATATCTTTATTATGTTTGTATAGGTGCTTGTAGAAATATATTACTCTCAACCATCCAAATTTATACCTAACCCTAGTTCCAATTAATAGTTATTCTTCTTACAAATGGATCATAATTAATTTAACAATTGGTAGCTGAGAACGGATGAACGAAACTAAGAAAATTTATGGACAGGGAGGGAACAATGGGTAGATGAATGCAATAAATTAAAATTATACAAAGAGGATGCATGGTGACGTAAGAGAAAATAGGTAATATGATATAAAGAAATGATACATTAGTTTAAACAAGACTCCAGAGCTGAGTTTACATTTTTACATCTAGGTGCAAATATGATGAAGATGGTGAGGTAGAATGCCTTAAGAAGTATCCCGACAACCATGTAGTTAGGCTACTTGAATAAATTCCATCATTACATACAAAGATAACCTCAAAACAGACAAGCATGGATGCGAACCGGCTAATTAGAAACAAACAGTTGTTCCACAAAGACATCGACTCACGAGAAAATCAAGAAATAGATTTTCTTTGTTGTTTTTCAGCTAAATGTTCTTTAAAAAAAAGTGCCTAATTATGTAACTTTTGAATAGAGTTTGACTATACTTTACTCAAGTTTTACTTCATATTTATCTCAAGTTAAGGATAAAAATTAGTTCAAAAAACAAGTTATAGGATAAAAATCAATATTTAGAAACTAAAATCTAAAAAAATGAAGATTATAAATTTGTCGCAAATAGATCGCATGGTTGAGCGGTTACACAGGGAAAAAAACCCGCTTTATACTATAGTAGAGTATAAAGATATTTATATTTTTGAAACTCAAGATTGTGTTTGTATATGTAGAAACCTAAATGTAGGTAAAAAACTTATCATAAAAGTAATCGCAAGCACTATAAAATTTTAACAATTTAAGTATACAAGGTGATGATTTTTTTTAATACATGCGTGACCTTGTACTCTTTTTAAAAAAGAGTTGTCTAAATTTTAACTTCACCGAATCCCTGCAACAGCGAGACCAATCAATCAACTCCCCCACTCTTAAGTTATCATCGTTCTCCCTCCTTGGCGATATCGGCTTAAAATCCAACGGTCTTGTGATCAGCAACCTTATTAAAGTTTTTAGAAGTGTGAGTAGCTACCAAACTCCAATCATCCTCTTAGGAACAATACTAGTGAAGCTCAAATTCAGCACTTCAACAGTTCCTATTAAGCTCAAATTGGACAGTATGCTAAACCAAACCCAAAAGCTTAACAAAACTACAAGATCTGAAATTTAGCAGTTGTACCTAGAATTTTGCCAAAACCTATAACATCAATCATTGCATAACTTGCATAGAAGAATATTGAACTTTCTTTAAGCATCACTAGCAAAGAAATCTGCAGGCACCCATCAAAACTCATCCAAAACTGCACACAAAATGCATGAACGGGAATATAGAAAGAGTAGTTCAGAAACATAATAATGCACATTGGAGTTTTATGGTCCATATAAACCGAAAAAAGGAGTTTGGACCCTATTGGAACCGAACTAATAAAAACCGAACAAGAACAGATCCAAATAACCGAGATGAAGTTGTCCCGAAAATGAAACTAAATACTTAAGGTCTCAAACAAACTCACCACACCACATCAGTGTTTTTGGATTTGGTAATTCCAGTGAAAGATAAACAGACATCTAGCAAAGAACAATCCTCAACATTTCAGCTCCAGAAGAGCATCAAATTATAGTCTTATAATACAAGCAAACAAAGCATTTCACAAAACCAAACCCATTAACTACACAATTATTGTGGAAATTAGGGAAAAACAACTGGAAATTCAAAATTTGGATCAGAATTTGACAATTGAGGATTTAACATACAGATTACAAACAATAGGAGAAAACCATTTGATCATCTTTTAGATGAAATATTTGCTAACGAAATTCTATAGAAAAACTGGCTGGCGTGGGGAATGGAAATATATGTACAATAGAGAGTTCTTACCGTCGAGGAGGAGGAGGCAGAGAGGAATCGAGGACGAGGAGGCGGTGAGGAGTTCGTTCTTCTGTCGGAAACCAAAAAAGAGAGGAAGAAATTAGTTTAGTCATTTGATCAAGCAAGAATGATGAAGGAAGCAGAGCAACATCAATATTCACTTTCTTTCTTTCTATTTATTTTTTATCTACTAAGTTCACTTTTCAAATACAAATCTGATTTAGAACTGGGAATACATTTAGATGCGTAATTATCCTTGGAATACTTATATATAAGTTGGAACAGCAAATTAACGACATACTCAAACAATCGACATTATTGCAATTCGCAAAATTGGCTATTATATCCTACAAAGTTGATTATCAATGGTAAACAAGAGGATAATATCGCAATTCATAAATCAACACAAAAAGGATGTTTAAAAGCAGTACCAATTCGAAGAGAGTTTCTCGTATGCTTGTTTAACTTCATCGGTCGTGCTACCTGTTTTGACGCCTAGAATTGTAAAATCTGAATAAAAAAAACAGCACACAGAATCAAACCCCAATCTCAAATGGGAAGGAAGAGAGAAGGAAATGGAGATCTACTTAGGAGAGGAAGAGAGAAAAGGGGCAAAAGACTCCACTTTTGAAAACGATTCTAGCAGCACAATGATAGTTGAAAGCAGATGAACAAAACTAAGAAAATTTGTGGTCCGGGAGGGAACAGTGGGCAGAAGAATGAAATAAATAAAAATTAAACAAAGAGGATGCATGGTGACGTAAGAGAAAATAGATATATGATATAAAGAAATGGTACATAGATGATAGATCGAATGGTTGAGCGGTTACACATGGAAAAGATCCCGTTTTATACTATAGTAGAGCAGAATATAAAGATATTTATATTTTTGAAACTCAAGATTGTGTTTGTACGTATAGACACCTAAATGTAGGTGAAAAACTTATCATAAAAGTAATGCGTAAGCAGTATAATTTTAATAATTTAAGTATATAAGGTGATGATTTTTTTTAATATATATGTGACCTTGTACTCTTTTTATAAAGTAGTTGTCTAACCTTAGTTCTTGCGCACTCTTGGTCCGGATGATCTTCCCTTGTAAACAAAACATTTTTCTTATCAATGGTTACATAAATATAACAAAAAATTGGTTTTTATAGATCATATGTATTTTATACTTACCACAACATAAAGGGGGATGCAAAGAAGCATACTGTGCAAATCGCACAAATCCAGCATATGGTGTTCTCTCTTGCATCGCCATGGGTCAAGAGAGACACTAACAAAATAATAAGACCCAGAACTCGCACGTCTAGGCCTAAAATCAACCAAAAGGCCGGTCTTCTCATGCACTTTATTATAACAATATTCATATATAGAGAAATTTCTTTTGGTACCCCTATGTTCTTGACAATTCCTTTTAGTGCCCTAAGGAAAAAGTTTTTCTTTTTGGTACCCTTATGGTTTATACATTATCTTTTTGTAACAAAACTCTATTTATAACCATTTTCCTTCTTAAAAAAATACAATTTTCGTTTAAAATTTAAATAAAAACCAATTTAGAAAATAACAAATAAAAAATAAAAGAACTTAGGCAAAAAATTTATTCAATAAAACAAAGTTTGACCAACCATTAAAAAAAATCGAGTGGAATAAGTTACATGGCTGAATTTATTCAATATATATAATTTCCGTTTAAAATTCAATAAAAATCAAGTGGAACAAAATCCATAATTTCATTTTCTAAATTAGTTTTTATTTAAATTTTAAACATAAAATATTTTTTGGATAAATAATGGGTATAAATATAGTTTTGGTTATCGAAAGGAAAATGTATAAACCATAGGGGTAGCAAAAGGAAAAACTTTTTACTTCAGACACCAAAAGAAATTGTCAAAAATAGAAGGGTACTGACTCGAGCAAAGTCGTTGTCCCCAAATCAAAGATAAAAACTCAAACAAAACAAGCAAAGTATAGCAAGTAAGTAAGTAAGTAACGGGTAAGAGGTCGAACCCAAGAGAATCAGTTTCTTATGTTGATTTTAGTTCAATCATGCAAACACAAACATAAGGGGGTTTTGAAGGAGGTTTTCAATCAGTATTAGCAAACAGAGTTCACCCAATCAATTCCACTTTATTAATTCATCGATCATCAATTCATCCACTTCTTTATATTCCTAGGTCAATTTCAATCCTTATCTTAATTATTCGCTAGTCCACGGTCCTAACAAAACTATGATTATGAACAAGGACGCTTAATTCAAATCATACAATGATCACAAGGATAATAGGAAATTGAATCGTGCAATCAAGTTACGAGTCTCATGCACAAAAGAACCAGTGAATACTCTTCTCTAATCTAGTCCACAGTCCTAGAATAGAGTTGTTTCGAGAATAGGAAAGATGCATATACAACAACCAATCATAATTCAAACGATAGATCTAAGCCAATTAGACAAGTTGATAAGGCTCATGTAATCAAACAAAGATCATGGGATGAAGCACAAGAGTATCACTAAAGACCTAAGGATAAAGAAGTTACCAGAATTTCACAACTTCATAATAAAGTCCTTGATTGAATAAACTCCAAGGGAGATTAGTTCTCCATCACAAATAAAGCAAAATACAATAATGTTGATGAATGTTGAGATACCTAAAACCAAAGGCAGGCTCCTCCTTATATAGACCCAAGGAACAGGCTCCCCGAGAAATATAAAGAAAGAGGAAAAAGATAGAAAAGGAAACAAGATAGAAAAATTTCGCTTGGCTTCAGATCAGACACCACCGCGCCCGCGGCGGTTCGGTCTTCGGGTTCTTCAAGTCGGCTTCTACCGCGGTTGCGACCAAGGCGGCGTACCTGTGGCTTTCTCGGGAATGGATCGTCGTCTCCTCTACTTCACCGCGACCGCGGCTCAGATCCCGCATTTGCGGATCTGGGTCAGTGGCGAACTTCTCTTGAAACTTCGCCCGGAAAGCTCTCGTATCTTCAAGTCTTGTGTCTTCGGTCTTCATATTACAATAAGGCTCAAAATCTAACCTAAACACACTTACTAAAGCCCTAAAATACAAGAGTTAACACATACTAAATGAAGCATATCAAATTCCCCCCATACTTAGATCTTGCTCATCCTCGGGTAAGCTCAAACAAAACATAACAAGAATGATCTCAGGAAATACAAGGGAAGACAAAAACACTCAACTCTCAACCTGCAAAAATATAGAGAAATCATGAGCATAAAACAATGAAGCTGAAACACACACTTTACAACAAAATATAACACTCAAGCTCTAAAAAGTGTAGAGCAACCTAGGATCCACCCAAATATCTAAGATGTAAGCCCCAAAGTCCCCAAGCAAGAATGATCATAATCACTTGAATTTTTCCGCTCAATTCTGCTTAGGCACCCTTTCGGTTCCCTTTCGGGTTTTCACCTAACCGCTCTTTTCATTTTTCTCAAGGGTGTGCTCACAAGTACTCACAACTCTCATAAACCTCATATTACCCCAGCTTAATGCTGGTCCAGGCTACCTGCTTATTACTTGAGCCTTCCTTTCGGGTTTTCGACTCATCCCAGGATTTATATGCCTTTTTCAATTTTTTCTAGCTTTTTCTATCTTTTTCTTTTACTTTCTTCTTTATTATGCAAAAAGGTATGATGCAAGTGCTCCATGAAAAGAAGAAAATAAAAAATCTGAAGCAAATAGCTAACTACATTAACTAAGATAAGCAAATGCGAGTACTTCCTCCTCCATACTTAAATCCTTCATTGTCCTCAATGAAACTAAGAGAAAGGATAGAAGCAAAGAAGAAGGAAATTAGAAGACTCGCAAACGAAGAAGATGGGTGGAATGGAAGAACTCTTCTAAGGTGTAGAAAGAATGGGAGAAAAGACTTCGGAATACCGTTCTGATGGCTAACCGTAGGTGCGTTGGGAGTGGTGCAGACGCGGAAACACGGCAGAGAGCAAAATCGTCTTCTAGTGGACCACCGCGGGCGCGGCCGGTGGGGCGCGGGCACGGAAATCGAGCAGTAGGGTGTTCGTGACTTCGTCTCGAACCAAGTGATGGGCAAAGCAGCCTTCGTATCGTGGCTCGTCTCTCGGGAGATGGATGAATACTTGAGCTTCGAGCCGTGGTGATGAAAAGGTTGATATGTAGGCTTAAATCCAATGATGATGATATTCCAAGCTTAATTTATTCCTAAATTCTTTTATTTATTGCAAATAAAATTAAAAAAGAAAGGCAAAAACGTAATTTACTTTACTTAACGAAGAAAATAAAGTTTTTCATCAAAATGGGTGGTTAAATGCACATATTTACAAATAAGGGGTGGTTAAGTGTAGAAATAAATATAAAGGGTGGTTAACCGCAACAAGTGTAAAATAAATGGTGATTAAATGTAATTTTCCCTATTTTATATGATTATATATAATAACTTTTGGTTGATAATATTATGTAACGATTAATTAATATGTTGTTTTTAATACAATACACCCTTCTCAATACACTGGTATTAATTAAATAAAAAGTATATAAAAAGGGTTTGTGTCCATAATGATCGTGTCTCTAACCTCTCTCTAAATTCTAGTGTGAGAAACATAGCGAAATATGAAATCCTAAATCAAATCCAAGATCCCAAAATCAAAACAAACATCCATATACACTTCACTCTCTTTCTTTATTAATCTTCACTCTCTAGGCCACTCGTCGAGAAGGCTGCTTGTTTCTTTGTTGAATCTCTTGTGTCAAATGGTCTTTTGCTTGTCGTACCATTATGTGTTTTTTAGTTGTTGGGCTTGTTGACCACCTTGTGTTTCAACTACCAATGTTTTTCATCGACAACCCGCCTCTTGAGACAATGCTTGCGAGGCAGGTTTGTTTTACTTGCGAGGCAGGTTGAGCTTTACTTGTGATACAAGTATGGCTTACTTGTGTTACAAGTTTGTTTTACTTACGCTGCAAGTATGAATTACTTGTGGTGCAAGGTTTGATTTCTTTGCAGGATCACTCATTCTTGAATCACGTACTAATCTTTTGAAGAGTTGGAGTTGTGGTCGGCATCGAACCGAGTTGTATAAGGCCAAATCGTTTTGTGCTCTGAGGCTTCTGAAGATCCTTCATGTCGATGGAGGGAACGTTAGATGTCTATTTCGCACACTTTAAAATGGGTTGATCGGATGCCTGTAGCGCTAAGAATTTTAGTGCTTTTACTCACACCGATTCTGCTCGCGCTTCATTCTTTCTTTTTCGGACTACCAAACCTACCAAACCTATTTGGTACTATGAATTCTTACCATTTTCAAAAAGAATAAAAAAAAATTAGATTTCATAAGTTTTTGAATTTATAAAAAAAATTACTTTAGGTGATTTTTTTCTTCTGATTTTTATCCAAAAATAAATTAGATGGAAAATCAAATCGAAAAACTAACAGTACAATTGCACTAATCAAGTGTGGAGAAGAGGGACGGAGAGCGGAGAAAGGAAGAGAAAATGGCGACGAAGAGGGCGATCGTGTCCGCCGTAATCATATGGATTGTAGCTCTCTTCGGAACCCTTGCCCTCATTCTGGTAATTTACGCACCCCAAATTTCCTGTAACCTTTGCACGCTATCTTCTCTTCCCTGATTTTGATCTAGTTTCTAGGGTTTTCAGTGAATTGTGAAATTAGGGTTAAATTGTATTATGATCGGAATCAGTTGTGCTCGGATCTGTCCGCATTTAAGACGAATTGCAACACTACATATTTGCAATTAGTTTTTTTATGCCAATCTTCGGAACCGAGATCGAAATTTTCCGTCTTGCATTTTGAATTTGATATGAGCTGTCTATCAGGAAAAGAAGGAACGAACTTTGAAATGATATACCGAATTTGTTCTTAGAAGTGATCTGTTGATTATAACGTTTTATTGTCTGTTGAACTATTCAGTATGATCTTATTGTGCCTTAGCTTATCGATATTATTTGTTTGTGCAGAGGCATTTGAATGAATCTAGTGTAGCATCTGTGGAAAGTATTGAGGATTTGCAAGGACACAAGGTGATAACATTTTCAACTAAGGCCTTTGATGAGGGAAACATTGAACACTCAAAATGTTCTTCTCTTTAATGCTGAACAAACAAAAGGAAAAATCCTTATTGAATGGTGTCTTCCTGCAGATGAGGACATTGGATGATGACTTAAAAGAAGTCACCCACAAAGTTTTCTTCGATGTGGAAATTGATGGGAAGCCAGCTGGTTTGTGTTCTTGGTTCTACTTTAATTGAGACATCGTCTTTGCAATTTGCTTTTCATGTTTACCTTATCACTTATCAGCTTGGTTTAAGCTGTTAAGCTGATAATTATTTGCTTCCAAAGTGTTTAAGGAACTTTAGGTTGCTTGAGAATAAATCTTGTAGAGCGTTTAGGAGACCCTAAAGTTTTGTTTCATGTGTATTTTATCAAGTTTTGGAATCATAGGGCATGATTTGTCCATGTTTCATTTTCAGGTCAAATAGTTATGGGCTTATTTGGTAAGACAGTTCCAAAAACTGCAGGTAAGAATCAGCATTGTTGCCTTTCTTTTACGCAGACGATATTCTCCAAAGACTTCCCAACCCACTATTGACTGATCACTTTGTTTCCGTGTTTCAGAGAACTTTCGGGCGCTTTGCACGGGTACCCAAGTAACTGTCTATTTCTGTTATTTTCTCATTCAGCAGTCCTAAAGATTGGTTTCATGAGTTAAACTGTTATCGATAATTCTAGTAAATAATTTGGTGTTGCAGGAGAGAAGGGTATCGGAAAGAGTGGGAAGCCTCTGCACTACAAGGGCAGCAGTTTTCACAGGATAATTCCGAGCTTCATGATCCAGGGAGGTGATTTCACACTTGGAGATGGCAGAGGTGGAGAGTCAATTTATGGAGACAAGTTTGAGGACGAGAACTTTAAGCTTAAGCACACTGGCCCAGGTTGCTTCCAACTTCTGCTTGCTGTTTCATCTAGAATTTTCTAATTGCAACCTTATTAGTCGAACTTACTATTTGAGTCATTAAAGTGACGCCTTCAACCTTACAAATGAATCGGTTGCTACTGAACTAAGGCAAAAGGATAGAAACACTGTCAAGAAGAAAATTCAGTTCTATTTGCTGAACTACTTTCAAGGATCAAGCCAGTTATAAGCAGTAAGAAGATGAAATTGCACTGTCTAGGGATAGAATCACATTTATGGAGACAAGTTTGCGGACGAGAACTTTAAACTTAAGCACACTGGCCCAGGTTGCTTCCAACTTCTGCTTGCTGTTTCATCTAGAATTTTCTAATTGCAACCTTATTAGTCAAACTTACTATTTGAGTCATTAACGTGACACCTTCAACCTTACAAATGAATCGGTTGCTAGTTGCTACTGAACTTTGGCAAAAGGATAGAAACACTGTCAAGAAGAAAATTCAGTTCTATTTGCTGAACTAGTTCCAAGGATCAAACCAGTTATTAGCAGTAAGAAGATGAAATTGCACTGTCTAGGGGTAGAATCACGTTTGACGAACATACTTGTTTTCTGCTTTTGTTAGGGTTTCTCTCAATGGCGAATTCTGGTACCGACACCAATGGTTCACAGTTCTTCATCACGACAGTTAAAACTGGCTGGTAAGTTATGACATATCACATATGGCACTCCCTTGGAACTTCTACTTGTTTGTGCTAGTGTCGTGCTTATTTGTGTTTCTCTGAAGGCTGGATGGGCGGCATGTTGTGTTCGGAGAGGTGATATCCGGGCTGGACGTCGTGTACAAGATCGAGGCTCAAGGGAGTCAAGCTGGAACTCCTAGAAGCAAAGTTGTTGTTACAAACTCTGGTGAAATTACAAGTAGTTGAATAACATTTCCTTGGCTTTACAATTGGAGATTGTTTACTTATACACTTGTACTTGAAACAGATGGATTTCTTTAGAAAAACAAAGAGATCCTTGTTGCGTTTGGCAATTTGAGTTACCGGAAATACATCTTACACTGTTTTAACAGCCTTGTGTTTATGTGTATGTTTGTTTGTACAGTCTAACAAAATTTAGAAAAATTAGGGGAAAAAAGGGTCATTAATTAAGCTAAACAAGCCCAGAATTATATAGTTGAGCGTGAAATTAGCCTCTGGCCCTCTGCCATTACATAATAAATAATAGTAATAAGATTTTTGACACACTATAAGCAGTTATTAATGAAAACATTTAATAAATATTAAATTTTAGATTTTTTAATTAATGAAAATATTTGATAAAGATTAATTAAATTATTCCTAATACGACGTCGACGACCCTCTGCCCATTTCTTTTCGCGCACTCGGCCAGTTCACCTCAATCTCATCAGTCTCTCTCTTTTCTCTGGTTCGTTTTCTTTGCGGGTTTTGCATGCCTTGAACCCTAAAAACTTCCACTTCCTTCGTCATGGATTCGTCGATTTCTTTAGCACTGTAAATTCTTCCCTCCACAACTCGCTATCTTGACTCACAAGTCCTTCTCCTTCCGAGACAATCTTTCTCTTTCTCTCTTCGAGTCGCCATTCATGTCCGTTTAAAGTCCCTCCTCAACAAGCCTTTTCGCGAGTCTTGTATCCTCCGAAGAGTTTCCTCCGATTTCGTGTCTGCGCGTGTGGCGATTCGACTTCTACGCATTTGTAACTCAAAGGAAGAGCATTTCAGAGGTTGAATTGCGACAATGGTAAGAGAATTAGGGCATTGACTCGCTTTCGTGAAATTTTTCTTGTGGTGTTAGTTACTGAGACTGAAACTGTGTTGTTTGGTGTTTCCTTGTGGTGTGAAAAAGCAATCGGATCTCAGGAAGTGGTTCATGAAGCAACATGACAAGGGAAACGGTGCATCTTCGAACTCTGGAAAGCCTGCCTCTGAGAAGGTTCCTCCTGTCAATGCTTCGGAGACCGAGAAATCGGTTAGTCTGGTTCGATTGTGTGGTTTATATGGGGAGAATCTTAGGCAGTTGTTTGTGATTCTGAATTCATGCCCTCTGCCATTGGCTGTGTCATTACAATTGCCTTCAATTGTGAATTTGAATGGAATTGTAATGTGCTCTGTATTTGAAAGGTTGTAGAAGTTTGCTTTTATAGAGTATAGAAAAGAAGGAAATAGCAGTATAAGATGCGTCTTTTTGGTTTAATTCTTGGTGGATAAGCATTGTGTTTGTCGTAATTGTGTGGCAGGGAGATCAAGCGGTTGTTGCCAGGAGGAAGACCAGCAAGTATTTTGATAAAGATCAACAAAAGGCTACTCCTGACAAGGAAAAGGAACAGCTGCCTACACCGAAAAGGACAAAAAGAGGTAGTGATGATCTGCGTGCAGAAGTAAAACCGTCGCCAGCTAAGAAGGTCCATGTAGTTAAAGATGAGGAAGATGATGACGACGACGACGACTTTGTTGTGAAAAGATCAGCAAAAAAGCCTGTGAATGCTACTGCCAACAAAAGATTAAAGGACAATTCTGCCAAGGCTGTTCCGCTTAAAACTGAGGATGGTCATGAGAGTGATGATGATAAGGACAACCAGAATGATAAACCCGCTGCTAAATCTGCTGGGAGGGGTCGTGGAGGCAGAGGTGCTGCTAGTGCCCCAGCTGGAGGAAGAGGGAGAGGTGGGGGTGGACGGGGTGGATTCATGAACTTTGGTGAAAGAAAAGATCCGCCTAATAAGGGGATGAAGGTACATATATATTAAGAGCATAGACGGGTAATCTGAAAACTAAAGATAGTTCCCGAAATCATAAATTTTCCCTTGTGATGGTCAGGAAGTTCCTGAAGGTGTTGCTGATTGTTTAGCTGGATTGACTTTTGTCATCAGTGGAACACTGGACAGGTAACTTGATGTGTTTAAACTTCTATGAGTCGAATACACAAATAAAGTCCATGGATATTTGTTTCAGTCATTTGTTTCCTTGTCAATTAGCATGTTCTTGCTCTAATATGGTTAACCTTATGCAGTTTGGAAAGGGAAGAAGCTGAAGATCTTATTAAACGTCATGGAGGTCGTGTCACAGGCTCTGTTAGCAAGAAAACGGTATCCTGTTATGTGTTTCATGATGGAATTCCTGAATGTATATGTTAAAATGAATTGTTGATGTAGTAAAGGGTTTTATTCTTGCAGAGTTATCTCTTATGTGATGAAGATGTGGAGGGACGAAAATCTGCCAAAGCAAAAGAACTTGGGTTTGTTCCAAAATATTTCATCATTTTTCTACATTTTTATCATTGCTTCTTAATCTGACTGCCAATGTTTCTTTTCATACAGCACCCCCTTTCTTACTGAGGATGGCTTGTTTGATAAGATACGTGCATCCAACAAGTCCAAAGCACCTGAAGGGGGTGTTTCAAAGAAAACACCTGATAAGAACTCCTCAGTAGTACCAAAGAGAAGTCCCCAGAAAACTGATCAGAAGAGTAAGCCATTACATGCTATTTTTGCAAAAATAGCTCAACCCCTTGCTTCAATTAATTTTGTTAAGAGTTATGTTCTGCTGGTCATTTCCTTTCATTTTTCTCACATGTTTGACTGTTGTTTCTTCCAGAAAACCAGGCTGTTGAGTCTTCTGCTAAGAGTCCATCAAAACAAGCTTTAACATCAAGCACTTCGCGTCCTAAGTCAAATGTTCAAGTAGGTCAAGTTGCTTCATCGACATGGACTGATAAATACAGGCCGAAAGTTCCGAATGACATGGTTGGAAATCAGGCTATTGTAAGTTTTTGGTCACATCTGTCTGTTAGTTTCTGGATTGCATCTTTAGGTTTTTGTGTGTAAGTTTATTCAGAATCAGTTTCTGATTTTTTTACAGTTCAAACAAATTCATGACTGGCTGTCACACTGGGATGAACGATTTTTGCATAGCAAAGGGAAAGGAAAGAAGGCAAATGATTCTGCTGCTAAAAAGGCTGTCTTGTTAAGTGGAACTCCAGGCATAGGGAAAACTACATCTGCAAAGCTGGTATCTAAGATGCTTGGTTTTGAGGCCATTGAGGTAATTGGCAGGATAAAGCATTGGGGTGAGCTTGCTAGTGTTTTTGTTTTATGGTAATGCAGTAGACTTATATTTGCTTGTTTTCTATGGTGAGTACAGGTAAATGCCAGTGACAGCCGTGGTAAGGCTAATTCCAACATTGTCAAAGGAATTGGTGGAAGCACAGCAAATTCTATTAAGGAGCTTATTAGTAATGAATCTCTTAATGCTGGTGCAGAAAGGTCGTTTGCTTCCTGAGTTTTCTGGTAATCTGGCTATTGTTGGCAACTTCTTCTGATGAAAGTTGTCCTGGAATTTGTAGGTCAAAGCATCAGAAGACTGTCCTGATTATGGATGAAGTTGATGGCATGTCTGCAGGTGATAGAGGAGGAGTAGCTGATCTGATTGCTAGCATCAAGATCTCTAAAATTCCAATCATTTGCATTTGTAATGACCGTTACAGCCAGAAGCTGAAGAGTTTGGTGAATTACTGCTTGCCTCTCAATTTCAGGAAGCCCACAAAACAGCAGGTACTTTTCCTAGCAATAAAGAAAGTAGTCTTTGGTAGATATCTTCAACGTGTGCTTTTTGGTGGACTTGTTATTTCTAGCTTAATAAATGTGCTTTACTGTATAATGAATGTAGAGGAAGAGTAGGAAAGTGATATTTTCTTGATATGCTTGATAACCTTATTTTTGATGCCAAAGAGAAATATAGGCGTACTAAAATATTGCAGTCTTTTCCATGACTTTTGTCTTGTTTTTTGTTAATTATTCTGTTTGATGTAAATAAACTTGCTTTGTGACAGATGGCAAAGAGGTTGATGCACATTGCAAATTCTGAAAAACTTCAAGTGAATGAGGTAACTGTTTATTTGCAAGACTTTTTCTTAAACACACATGTTAGTATGTTCTTACATTATCACTCTGTCCATCCTTTTTTGCTGTGTATCTTTCTCATATGAATGCACTAACACCAGTCTTTCCCTGGAAATAATCATCCTTAGTTTATCGCTAGGAATGAAATCTTTGTATTAACTGCGCTATTTTTTTTTACTATGCTGTGACAATACTTCATCTACTATTTGACGGAAATTGTACTTCTTATTCTTTAAAATATATACGAGTAGTGATGCCACTGATGTTCTTTGTTTTTTGATCATACTTGTGAGTTTTTTTAATTCTTTGCTGTATTGGCTTTCTTTAAATCTTGCATGTAAATGCTTGTTTTTAGTGAGTGTTTAAACGACTGCTACTAGGTACGCTAATGTATATCTGAGGACACTATTGAAGCTTTTACCTCACACAAATTCTGTCATTTATTTCTTTTCATGTGATTTCTGCAATTTGTAAGCATAATTTGATTGAACTTTTGGGTACAATGGAAAATGATGTTTGACTTCAACCTATATATAATCTATACTATTTTTTAATAAAGTACATTTAAGTAGATTATATGGATCAAAAAGTCGCTTTAGCACTAAGCTTATTATATCTTATCTTAAACTACCATCCATCCTTTTTGCTCCTTGAATTCAAACAATGTTTTATATTCACACTTGTGAATATATTATTTAAGCATGTATTTTATTTATAGATTGCTTTGGAAGAGCTGGCAGAGAGATCAAATGGAGATATCCGCATGGCAATAAACCAACTGCAGTACATGAGCTTGTCTATGTCAGCCATCAAATATGAAGATATCAAGAAACGCCTCAGTAGCAGTTCAAAAGATGAAGATATTTCTCCGTTTACTGCTGTTGATAAGTATAGCCATCTTTTCATGCTGCTGCTCTTTTATGTTAATTTTTACTATATTATTGTTCTTCTGCTGATTGAATATTTTGCCACTTCGAATATGCATAAATTTGGAGATTTATGAACTTTCTATGTTAGATTTAAATTTGGTTGACATTAATATATGGCTTATAAATGCAGGCTGTTTGGGTTCAATGGTGGGAAATTGAGGATGGATGAGCGCATTGACCTGAGCATGAGTGACCTTGATTTAGTTCCTCTTCTGATTCAGGTTCTTTCCTTGCTTGTGTTTCAATTTGTATTCTTTGTGCACCTTTTTTTTCCTTCTAATTCTGCCTTTTCAGATGCACAACACTGTTTTATTTTAATCTTCTATATGGTGATCATTGTTTGGGTCAACTATGTCATGATGAGGGGGTTTCATTTGTATGTTGCTGTGAAAATTTGGGAAGTTTCCATTATCTATTTCAAAGCTGCTTTGACATTGCTACATACTAATATACCATAAAGTTTGTTACAATGTGGTTGTGTAGGATATGCTGTAATGTGGAATTTGGTGCCTTGTATTATAGATATCTTTAGTGCAAGTGAACTTGCCACTTAGGCTTGTGTCTTAACTTGCTCATAATGTGCCAGGAAAACTATGTCAATTACAAACCAAGCGGAGTGGGTAAAGATGATAATGGTCTGAAAAGAATGAACCTTATTGCTCGTGCAGCTGAATCTATAGCGAATGGAGATATTATTAATGTACAAATTCGAAGACATCGTCAATGGCAGCTTTCTCAAAGTAGTGCTGTTTCATCCAGCATAATACCGTATGTTCTTTAATTTAAAGTATTGTGGAATAATGTTGCTTTCACTTAATGTTCTTTTCCTTATATTCCCACTTTCTCCATCAGGGCTGCTCTATTGCATGGATCAAGGGAGACTCTAGAACAGGTAACATTGTTGTTTTTTCTTAAAATACTTAAAGTTTGTGCAAAATTTAATATGTGAGTAAAAGGCTACAAACTTAAATTCTTTCTGGCATTTGATTATGGTTATTATTTGTCAGAGGAGATTCTTGGCACATGAATGTATGGCTGCTATGTCTACATTGAAATTTGTATATACCAGTGGAGTTCATTTAGAATTACTGATAAGAAGATCAGAAAGATTCTGAACTTTGGTTTTCTACTTATCTATTTAAATATATAAATGGGAGCTATTTGGTTTCAGGGTGAGCGCAATTTCAATAGATTTGGTGGATGGCTGGGAAAGAACTCAACAATGGGGAAAAATTATAGGTTGCTGGAAGATCTTCATGTTCATGTTCTTGCTTCTCGTGAATCTAATTTAGGAAGGTAAATTTTAATTTTGCTTCCATTTTGTATTTGATTTATACACCTTCATGTGCGTGCTTCATGTTATTAGCATATGAAAACTCCCTTATTCGTTATCCACCCAACTACCCTCCTCTTTGATCACCTAGTAGCCTCTGCAATGAAATATCTGCATATGTTGGCACTGATCTTTGATTTATGCTTCCTGTTTTTGAGCCTTTATGTTTAATTTTGCTCTGTGTCAACTGCTGTTGCCTTGTTTTATGTAATGACATTTCATTAAGTTGTAAGTTAATGCTAATATACATCTGTTCGTTATCCTGTCCGGTACCTATATTAGTTAGAAACGGTGTTCCTTGTCCCCACATTCTATTTGTTTCATGTCTGTATGTATGTCTGAATGCCTAATTGTGAATTAAGAACTGCGAGTTGAAGTTGCCATTCATAATTATGCATGTACTGTAACTGGATTTGTGATCAGACTAGGATGCAGCCTTGCTAAGTGCTTTTTACTCTTGGGTTTGGGTCGGAGTTGATTGTTAAAGTATATGACAGTTACCTATTGTTGCATAATTAGGCAGTTATTGTCACAATACCGTCGTGGATATTCTATTTAATTTCAGCAGCCTGACAAGTGATAGATTACAAGTGAGTATTTCTTCTTTTTTTTGCAGGGGAACTTTACGGCTTGATTACCTTACTCTTCTTCTGAAACAACTAGCTGAGCCTCTTCGCTCTCTACCAAAGGTTAGGATTACTACTTAATAGTACTTGGTCTTGCCTTTTTGTTAGACCATTTCCTGTAAGATTTTGTTGCAACCAAATGCTTATGCTCTATATGAAAAAGAAAACTACTTGATATTAACATCTATAAATAAGATGGTCATCTTTTTCTACAGCACTGTTTTTCTAATGAATGATGTATCTGACATTTGTCAGGATGAAGCGGTGAAGAAGGTAGTTGAGTTCATGGATCAGTATTCCATAAATCAGGAGGACTTTGATACAATCGTCGAATTATCGAAATTTAAGGTGATATACCTCATGGCCTGCATAAGTTATATTTTAACAATCCTAAGAAGATTCTCACAAGGTGGTTTCTGTCAGGGATATCCAAATCCACTTGATGGCATTCAGCCAGCTGTTAAATCTGCATTGACGAAGGCGTACAAAGAAGGCAGCAGTTCACGTGTGGTTAAGACAGCTGATTTAATCACGCTTCCCGGCATCAAAAAGGCCCCTAAGAAGCGCATTGCTGCCATCCTTGAACCTGCGGAGGAAGTGGCGGAGGAAAACACGGCTCTTGGGGCAGAAAGCGAGGATGAGGTCACTTCAGACACCGAGGATACTGGTGAGTACAAAATTTATCAAGTCTGACATATTCCCTCTGGTCATGTAAGGCCTTTGATTAATGAAAAGTAAAGCTACCAATTTTTTCTTTTACCAAAATTTAAAAATCTGTGAATCACCCACCTCATTTTGATCCAGTGAATGAAAGAGAGTTTGCTTATAGATGGTCAGTATATGCAATTTCCAATGATAAGTCTCATAACTCGGACTGTAAATCTTACCTAATGCCTCAATGACAAAGAAGTAACATAATTAGACAGTTAGGCCATCCTTCGACCAAAAAAAAAGACAGTTAGGCCATCCACGATGGAGAATACCAAGATTTCCCCCCTTGAAAAATTAAAATAAAATCAGTTTTTGTCGGATTGTGCAGAGAAATTTGCAGAAAATATTTCTTCTGCAAGACTACATTTTTGAAATTAGGAAATATTTTTCTGGCAATATCTGACAAATCCACCAACTTTTATTTATTTTACTTTTTTTTAATCTATAAGAAATCTACAATGGATTTCTCCATTGTGGATGCTCTGAAACTGACATTCTTTTTATTTTGTTTTGCAGAGGAAGGTGGTGATGGCCGGAAAAAGCTTGCTGATCTCGAGAGCAATCATGTTAAAGGTAAGTAAACTCTCTCCTAGTTTCTCTGCAGATGCACTAGGCTCCCCCATCTTTGCTCCCTTTGTGTCTCAATGTGACGGTGTGTGCATTGGTTAGGTGTTCAAGTTCAACTGGAGTTGAAAGGTGCGGGGAATTCAGCTACAAAAAAGACGCCGAGAGGAAGAGGCAAGGGAAGCTCTGAACCTGCATCCGGGAAGAAAACTGGCCAAGGCTCAGCTGGATCTGCCAAGAGGAAGAGGTAGAAAACAAGTAAGATTACAGAGTAGGGGGGGAAAATCAGGAAAATATTAATTGTGGTTAGTTTCTGGGTTTGGATTGGCTTCGGAGCATTTTGGGGCATGTAAATTTTCTTGAATTCTTTGTGAGATAATTTTCTGCACAAACCTGCCGTGTTTGTTTTATCATTTTTCTGTCATATCGCTATGCTGTTGTCTTACAAACGTTGCTTAACACTAGTGTATTGAGTAATCTGTTCATTCGGTTCAAACCCGAAGCGAACCGAATAAAACCAAACCGCGGTTTTAGGCTTGTATGTTTCTGATGTTCAGTTTTCGGTTCGTTCGGTTTTCTGTGGTTCGGTTCGGTTCGGTTTTGAACCGGTGAACAGCTCGTGACTGTCACGTGATCTTCCAAATTTCATCGTTATGGTTGCGTTCGGTTCAACCCATCCTCAATTCTCAAATTCCACGGCCACAACAATGGCCGATCCTAATTCTACTTTCTCCCAATTCGAATCCTCAACCTCAGTTTACTCAGCCCTATGCTGATCCTTCGCCTGTGAGCGCTCCTCTTCCCGTCTATGGCGGCGTCCAGCTGGCATACCCTAACGTTGCCTGGGTGCCTGAACAAGCTGCTTCTAATGAAAAATCCAAACTTTTATACTCGTCTCTACTCATTTTTTGATAAATTTATATTTCAAAAAGTAAAAAAACAATGAAACCGTTTAGTCTCAAAATATTGTAAGATAAGAAATCCAGCCGTTGTGTGCCTTAAACGCGTATAATGAAAAATCCAGCTGTATTACCAAAAAAAGAAAAAAAAATCCAGCTGTCGTTCTCTGCGTAACTGTTAAGCTAACTAAACCGACTCACTTGGATACCGTAAACCCGTATAAACAGGGGTAACAGAAACACAGGAAGAGCACTTCGTTCTTTCCTTCAAAATTCTCGATCGCCTCACTTCTGCTTTCGTTACTCATTCCTCTCGATCGGTTTCAAAATTCTCTTCTTTTCTTTTTAGAAGCCCTAACTAGTACAGTTACCCGCGCCTTGCGCGGATTTTATAAACTTTTTATATATAATAACATCAATCAAACAATTTATAACTTAGATTGACTAATGTTATTATGATCTTAACTTAAAATATGATAGAAAGACTTATTTAAATTTTAACAGAATGTCTCTATTGTTTATTTGTTTAAGTATTCTTATTTTATCATTAATGATGATTTTTCCATCACCTTTTTACAAATAATAATAAATCTAAGACATATTACATACTTTTAGAATGCCAATGAAGCTCTGTAATAACTAAATTTTCAATTAACTACTAACAATTAAATTTGTATAGGAGTTCTACTAAAACAAAAAGGTAAATCAATCCTAACTTCAAAAAATAAAATCCCATGATATATAGTTATTAAAATCTACATTTGAATGAGAAATCTTCAAATTTCAAGTATTGATAAAACTTATCTACGATTAAAAAAAATATACTAATAACTAATAAGTCAAGATTCTGTTGCAAATGTTTTATTTGGATTGAAATTGTTATTAATACTTTTTGACAAATAAAAATTGTAGTTATTGAGATTTTTTCGGAAACGAAGGATTATAGTATCCTAAAGACTACAATTTGGAAATTAAAAAAAACGTATTCCTTCAGAGTAATTTGGAAGAATAATTAGACCAAAAAAAGTGAAAGAATAATTGCCAAAAAAAACTCATAGCCGTTTTTTGAAGAAAATTGAAAAGATTTGGTAAGAAATGTATTTGTAAAAATATCTCTAACAAAACTACCAAACCATATTATAAGATTTTGAAAACATAACGTGATAAAGTTACAATCTTGATTGATTAATTAGATTTTAGAATTTATATTTCTTAGAAAGTTTATATGCTTAAATTGGATACAAAACAAATTTTCAATTAACTAACAATATAATTACGGATAAAGTTACAATCTAAATTGGTTAATTAAATATTCTAGAATGTAACTTTTTTAGAAAGTTTATAATCTTAAATTGGATACGAAATAAATCTTGTAGTATAATTGTAGTATTAATATATTTGTTTTATAACCTTAAATGTACTTTTTTTTTTGAAATAAAACCTACTTAAAAACTAATCTACGTGTTAAAAGAATAATAATAAGTTACGATTTTTTTGCTGTAAATATTGTAAATCAATTCAACTAATCAATGAAAAAGTTCTAAATCAATCCTAAGTTCAAACGATAAAATCCAAGATCTATTACTAAAATCTACAATTGAATAGGAAATCATTGAATTTCAAGTACTTCATCGACAAATCTTAAGATTTTGTTGCAAGTGTTTCATTTGGATAGAGATTGTTATTAAGATTTGCTGACAAATAAAAATAGTAGCTATTGAGATTTTTTCGGAAATGAAGGATTATAGTATCCTAAAGATTCCAAATTGGAAATTAAAGATTTGATTGAAAAAACGTATTCCTTTATCATAATTTTTCAAAAAAATTGCCCGAAAAAACAAACCAAAATAAATGTAGCCGTGTTTTTGAAAACAATTGAAAAGATTTGGTGAGAAATTTATTTGTATAAATATCTTTATCAACTATCCAAATTAAACTGCATTCAACCAAATCTTTTTTATAAATTCAAAAAACCAAACTACCAAACTTTATTTTAAGGTATTGAAAAGATTACGAATAAAGTTATAATCTAAATTGATTAATTAAGTATTCTAGAATGTAACTTTTTTAGAAAGTTTATAACCTTAAATTGGATACAAAATAAATCTTATAATTGTAGTATTATGTTATTTGTCCACCTAATATCACGAAAGATTTTATAATTTGTGTATAAAAGATTTTTCTTATAATTGGATACAAAAGATTTTTCTTGTAATTTGTGTATGTAAACAAAAACTGATATCACGAACTCACCAATAAGTTTCGTTATGTCCAACTTTCCATTTAAAATGTCATCAAAATCAATAAAATTGAATCCATTAATAGACACAGATGTCAAGTCACACGGCTTAATAATAGTATTCTTGTAAAAAATGATTTTGTAATGATGAGAAACAAATTTAAATTTTGCTTCATTAAGTGCCAATCCAAAGTTCGAAATATGATAAGCATTTTCTTCCTTGATGGATGAAAAATTTTGCATAAACGATTCCTTAATCACTCCATGAATTTTATCACCCTGAAAAGATAAATAAAGGCAATTTATAAGAAAAGATAGAGTATGGATATGAAATTACAAAACACAAATTAAACATGAAGGTGTACGTAAATGTCTATGCATGGGCGTCGACTCAGTCAGACGTGTACGTAATGGCTCGTACATATGCGTTAAGACGTCAAAGACAGTGTGACGGTGCTTAATATTAATACTAATATATTCATCGTCGCCACTTCGAAACCAATATATTTTATTATATCATATGATTAAATCATATAAATCCGGTTTTTCTATGATCGAAAGATGAATCGTTTCACTTAATTGAGGTGCTAAATCCGAGACAATTAATTTAGGCCGGACTAATACACAAAAATAATTAATTGAGGTGGATGAGTGCCAAATGGGTCGACAGTGATGAAGGTCCGTTAGTATGCTTATTTTTTTTTGAGCAAACCGTACGTAGTATGCTAGCTAGGGCATATAACATTCTTTGTATTAACCGAAAAATAAGAAAAATAATTACCTTTTCATCCATTAAAATCAAATCAGTAGTAACATAGTTGCTTGGATCGTCTTTCTTTTCGACCTTCCACATACAAATTATACGAACTTGTAATTTGTATATGGCTCTAGTCGAAGTTATATCTTTGATATAATGCATCCTCCTTGATCTGCATGTATAAAATTAACAAACGGTTAGATCAATGTACATACTGGATTACAAACTACAAAAAAATCTAGAATAAATGTATTTAGCAAAACGTAAAGAACTATTGATTAGAAATAACTTATGGACATACCAAGAGAGAATATGCACACCAAGAGGAAGAGGAGAAGGTGACTATCGATTTTTTTGGTTGAGAAGGTGCCAATCAGTTTAGTTGAAGATGATATATAGCGTTATTATACAATTCATTGCCAAAAAATACGTTATTGTGATTCTGACGGAAATTATTATTTGCAAAAAAAAAGGATAGGATCAAAAGGGGATAAAGTTAGTAGGATTTGATTAGATTAGATAGGTAGATATGATCAAAACAAACCCAAAAAAAATACGTTATTGTGATTCTGATGGAAATTATAATTTACAAAAAAAAGGATAGGATCAAAAGGGGATAAAATTAGATAGGTAGATATGATCAAAACAAACCCAAAAATAAATCCTGAAATTGGAAAAAATATGGTATTGTGCTTCTGACGGAAATTATAATTTCCAAAAAAAAAAAAGAGGATAGGATCAAGAAGATTTGGTTGTTATATAGTTAGTACTTATCTGATAAGGAAAAAATTTCCATTATTAAGAAGATTTGGTTGTTATATAGTAAATTTAGATCACCTTTATAATTTGTTAAGAAAAAAAAATCGTTATAACAACCATCAATGGCATCGATGGCGAGCTTTAATCTACCTTCTACCTTTCCATCAATGGCATCATTTAAAGCTTAACACTAAAATAACATGAATCGAAACTAAAAATATAGAGTGCACTGAATAGGATAAATAACATGATAGTTGGACCCTAATAAAAAAAAAAATATCATTCCACACTAACGTATATATCATTCCACACTACGTATATTTTTTTTTTTTGGTTGAAACAATTAAATATATCAGTCCACACTACGTATATTAGCAATGAGGTTGAAACAATTAAATATATCAGTCCATGCTACTACGTTTGTATAATGTTCTTGATTGAGAGTATTATATATATGCAGTGATAACGACTAATATGTTGTAAATATATTTTAGATACACATAGTATAAGTTAAGAAGAAAAAAACATAATTACTTGTATATTAGATGGACAAAGTATACATGAGGTGGCTTAATTAGAAAGATAAATATTAATGACGTGGCTTATTGAGAAAATGACATGTATACAGATCCGAGGTGGCCTAATATAGGAGCGCCATGTGGCGAAATCCCATGTGGCGCAATGAGAAGGGTTTATTTCTTAGTGGTTTTAAATATATAAGTATAACAGATTCCTTCTTTTCTTTGAATTTTCGACTGGCTTCGCAATCGATTTGTTCACTTTTATCGATCGATCGAGATCCAAACGAAGCTCTCTGAAGTACACTCTTTTATATGCTTTATTAGGGTTTAAACGATTCATCCGTGGTTTTTATGCTTTTGGGGCTCTTGATCCGCATCTTCTTCTTCGTTTTTATGCTATTTTCGTCGGTTTTCATCCCTAGATTTGGGCTTCTTCTTCTTCTTCTTCGTTTTTATGCTATTTTCGTCGGGTTTCATCCCTCGATTTTAAAGCCCTAGATCGATCTCTTTGTTTTGACGGTTCTGGTTGGTTCAGTCTCTCGGATTTGCCTCGGTTTAATTCAGCCCCACTAATTCGATGCCTCTATTAAATTGGTCCCATTAGTTTGATGCCTCGATCTGATTCAGTTGCACGGATTTGGTCCCTCAATTTGATTCAGTCCCACGGATTCAATGCCTCGATTTGATTCAGTCCCACGGATTTGGTCGATCGATTTAATTTGGTCTCGGTTTAGTGTAAGGATCCGATGCCTCGATTTAATTGCTCGCTATAGTTCGGTCCCATAGATTTGACAGACGTTCGGTTTAATCCAGTCCCTAGTCTGGATGACTTTGAATTTGGTCCCTCGGTTTATTTCAGCCCTTTTGGGGTTTGATGTTTCAAGTTGATTAAATCCCTCGGTTTTGATGATACAGTTTTTAGTTGGCCCCTCGACTTAATGCCCCGTTCAGTTTAGTTGGTTCTTGAAAGTTTGAACTCAACCCTTTTTCTCACACAAGTTCCTGTTGCTTGGCTTGAACTGTGGTGGCTAAATTTAGTCCCATTGCACAAGATCCTATTGTTTGGTTTGAACTGTGATGGCTAAATTTAGTTCCATTGCACAAGATCCTATTGTTTGGTTTGAACTGTGATGGCTATATTTAGTCCCATTGCACAAGATCCTGTTTGGTTTGAAATGTGGCTTGGTTTGAACTGTGATGGCTAAATTTAGTCCCATTGAACAAGATCCTGTTGTTTGGTTTGAACTGTGGCTAAATGCAGTCCCAAAATGCAATGCTTTTTGCATTTGTCTGACAATGAGGTACTATAAAGGGACGTCAAATGGTATACATGCTCTAGTTGAAACTAGGCACGAAGTGATTGTTTCAGCGAAGCAGTAAAAGCTAGAGTTATCATCGGTGGGTTAGAATCGGCTCGTTATGCCGAAACTGAATCTCCAACAAGCAATGGTGTATTTACCTGAATTTGATGAGCCCTTGAATGAGGAAGGTAGGTGTTCTTAAGTCCCAAGTCAATTGTTGTACTTGAAAAACAAAAGCTTGTGATATCTATTTGAGAGTGCAATTTACTTCTGAGGTATATCTATATGAGAGTTGAAATCTTTAAGATTAGTGAATAATAGTAAGTGCTCATTACTTTCTGCATGAACTTGAATCTTTAGCCAACTGATGTGATTGATAAATAATTGTGACCTGATCTGTTGAGATGAGTTTTATAGGGCTGTTGTGCATCTTAATTGTGCCTTCGAGTAGTTTTTCGTATTTATCAGTTTGCTTATATGTTCAAGCTGAATGGTTTCGTACTTATCAGTTTGCTTATATGTTCAAGCTGAATGGTTTTTCTGTGCGTACGAGTGCAATTTCTTTGCTTATATCAGTTTGAGCAGTTTTTTTGACCCTTTGATCTGAGCCACACTTTGATCTGAGTCCACACTTTGTTCCTCTTGAGATAAAGAAAATTACTCTATGCGTTAAAGCTCTGTGATTTGAAATCTTGCTGATGTTTAATATAACGGAGAGGTCCTATATACGGAGGGCTTTTTGCCTAGTGTTGAGACTTATGGAGCTCTGATCAAGGGGTATTGTTTACTAGGGGATTTCGAGGCGGCTGATAAGCTCTTGGCGGAGATATGAAAGCCAGAGGCTTGAGGTTTAATGTTCAGGTTTATAATAATTTGATTCACTCTAGGTTTAGTCATGGGTGTGCAGTTGATCCCTTAGCAATGATGAAAGAGATGAGTGAGAATGGGTTTGACCCGGATATCATAACATTCAACACATGCATAAATGGTTTGTGTAGTTTAGGCAAAATTGAGGAGGCTGATAAGCTATTACGACTAGCGACTAAGAGGAGATTTTCGCTTGATGTGTATAGTTATACTCCGTTAATACATTATTACTGCAAAATTGGCGACGTTGAGAAGGCTTCGGATTTGCTTGTTGAGATGACAGAAAGGGGTCTGAAGGCTGATATGGTTACTTATGGTGCTCTTGTCCATGGCCTTGTTGCTCGGGGCGAGGTGAATTCTGCTTTAGATATCCAGAAGAAGTTGATTGGAAAAGGGGTGTCTCTTGATGCTGAAATTTATAACACTAATTAGCGGGCTTTGTAAAAAGGAATGGTTGTGGCTGCAAAGCAGTTGGTTGCTGAGATGCTTCACCAAAATATACTTCCCGATGCATATGTTTACACCAGTTTGATTGATGCCTTCATTGTAAACGGTAAGATGGACGAGGCAAAGAGACCTTTTGAGGTCACGGTTGCAAAGGGAGTGGACCTCGGTGTTGTGGGATACAATACCATAGCAAAGGGATTCTGCAAATTTGGGATGATGTAGGATGCATTGTCATGCATGAAGAGAATGGTAGAGTTAAACATCTCTCCAGATGAATTCACTTACTCTACAATGATAGATGGGTATGTAAAGCAGCATGACATGGAGAATGCATTGAAGTTCTTTAATGAGATGGTGACGAAGAAACGCAAGCCGAATGGTTGTTACATATACGACTCTTGTTAATGGGTACTGTCGTCTGGGGGATTTGAACGAAGCCGAAAGATTTGTTAAAGATATGCAATCCCATGGTTTGAGACCTAATGTGGTCTCCATACTCAATACTAATTGGTGGATTTTGCAAGGGAAATGACCTTTTGAAAGCACAGCTTCACTTTTCCAAGAAATGCTGAAGAGGAGTTGCATCCCGAATGACTGTACTTTCAATTATCTAGTCAATGGATTTGTGAATAATGCCAAAGATTTAGTAGTCTCTGGGAAAGACGACGTGACTGAGGAGGAGCAAAGAGATGTTTTGCTGTTCAGCTTTTTTAAGACTATGATATCTGACGACTGGTTTCCTAGAACCGCTATCTATAACAGTATACTTGTCTGTCTTTGTCGATACGGAATGCTTCCAATCGGTTTGAGGCTAAAGGAGAAAATGAGCAATAAAGGCTGCATTCCAAATCCAGTTACTTTTGTTGCACTGCTCCTTGGGGTCTGTTTGGAAGGCAGATCAAGTGAGTGGAAAAATGTCGTTTCCTGGAAGCTGAACGAGCGTGAGATTCGTGTTGCTATTGAGTACTTGACGGTGTTGGAGCAATATTTCCCTTTAGAGACTTCAGATGAGGCTTTCTCGGTTCTGCACGGCTTATTGGAAGAGTGCAGAGATTGTATAGTCAAGAAGGCCGGGCTAACTCTTTTGGAACGTAGAATGTTTCCCATGAGTGCATGGGAGATGTTCTTCTCAAGACGCTTTTGCGGCCTGATGATGACTATGGAAGTTCAAGTGCAGGTTAAGGTATGTTTAGCCTAGTTTGAAACAATCTAGTGAAAAGTATCACATTAAAGAAAACTGCACATGTTTATACATTCTGGATTTATTGCTCTTATGATGAAGTGGTTACATTTTCCCTTGTTCTGTGTGCCCTCTTGATGTCAACTGCATTTTGGCATACTTATAAGATTCGTATTGATTTTATCAAGGTGATTGCTCCTTGAACTTGATGAGTGCAATAGTTTAACAAAGTCATTATTTTTCTCAGAATGATAAGAGAAATGATTCACTGGAATTGGCTTCCTGTGTGTTTCGAGTTCGAAGGTGTGTAGTGTGGAACCATGGGTTGAGGATGATCTCGAAGATGCAAGAGCTACTAATGAATCATGGCATTGATGCTGAAAAGCAAATTGACAGGAGGTCACTAATTATATTCTGATGTGATTTGATTGGTGGTTATTTTGCAAGCTAAAAAATTACGCCTATTGAATTTGGTTTTTCCTTCAGTTGTGAATATCAAACATGTTCCAGGTTGAGATTCTGATATGATTTGATTGGTGGTTATTTTGGGATGAATTCAACTAATGACACTCAACAATGTTAAGTTTTAGATGTACGTTAACAAATAACAAATCTGTTAATGTACAATTTGAATCAACTGACTTGGATCAAATCAGTTGCATAGGCTAGCTACAATTTGAATCAACGGTCAACCACAATCAAAATAAACTGATCACTTGCTACACTGTTTTTGCACTGATTACTGTAATTAACATTAGCATGGAATCCATTCCGAGACAGATGACTGTATTCAACTCTGTGGTTCATAATGTGTTCGATCGTGGTCAGTTTAGCAAACTGAGATTCCGATCTTCATTGAAAACGCGAACAAAATCAAACTTTCGTAGCATAATTGCAATGTGCGAGATCAGCATGTCAATCTCCCAAAGGAATTACGTATCTAGTTCCTCGAGATGAACTGTTTTTGTATTAGATTGGATCTTTATATGGTCTGTGTTTGGACCATCCGAAGATCCAATCTAACACTATGTTCCTTTTTCATTCAAATGTGTGACACAAAGGCTCTTTTAAAGAGAATATTCACAATAACATTCATAAATAGTTCCAGAGTTGGCTAATTTACAACAACAATCCTTTGTTCACAGCATCCAACACAAAGTGTCATACTAATGGAATGTCTTCCGGTCTTGTAAATGCACCAAGCAAATACATCATGTTGATAGTACAGAGAGTAGGGAAATTTCATAGGATTCAAATGCTCAATGATTGGATTTGAGGGTTAAGGCTATGTACACTTGCAACATTAGCGAGGGCCCACGACAATTCACGCATCATCTGGGTCGCTTCCGCTAACAATGGCTTGATGGCGTGCCCAATAGTCTCTTTCATCAGGACCCGATAGCTTATACCTGCGTCAAAGCATAAAATAACTCCAAGCGACATTTTTAATGGACTAGACCCAAGATAATGCATTATTCTGAATCAAATCTCGAGTTTTTGTGCTTTGTCTTGCATTAAACCCTAAGCTTTTCATGGGTTAGCGACCGCAATATAATTCATGTGTCATTTCAGGCATAATTCATAGGGCGTCTCGTTATGCTGACGGTGATTAAATTGAACTAGATAATGCATTATAATGCAAGACGGTGCATTATCTCGGGTAATCCAAACACACTATATATAATAACAGGGTTTCAATGAATTGCCAACCGTTCAAGGACAGATTTGCCTTCCTTGTACTTCTGGGACTTCTCAAAGGCGGTTTCCTGAAACAAGTGTACAGAATCATTACAGAGGTGCATGTATGAATGTACAGATCTATCATTTTTTTTGGACGAATTAATGCTTACATATGTCCATCCAACAACTGATCCACAGCCAACACAAAAGATATCAGCCACAATATGCGATCCAGTCGTCATCACTCTCTCTTCTGTCTCTCCAACGGTGACGTTTACTCTGCAATAACATTGAGCAACAAACTTCATATCTCGGAAGAAATCAAGCTATCCTTCACATGTACCATAATGTATTATCTTCATCATTAAATTACAAAAGAAAAGTAAGAAGCATGACTTAGCTATACGATGTAGTGGCACATGCACGTCTATAATGTGTTCATTATCTATATGTAACATACTACTTTTTTGCACAATAGTTTTTTATTATGAGTTTCCGATAATAAGGAAGGAGATGACCGAAATCAAGAAAAACTTACACCTTACTGAAGAGGTAAGCCTTCCCATGTCTACAGTGAAAAGTCTGAATAAACATCACATGCAAAACCTTAAGTCAGTCGATAGCCTTCTACAGAAGTCTCCTGATCAAAATCTAAACAACAAATAAGGATTGGAGAAGGGAAAAGGAAGTTCACATAAACTAATACTTTATGTGCATTCTGTTTGTATTCTCAAAGATTAGTAGGTTTCAGTCAGCTTTCGTTTTGAAGGTTTATCGCCAGTGTCTAGTGCATATAAAATGCTGAAATGCAAGACAAATGGCTTTCATGTTTACTCGCTAAAACAAAGGTACATTACACATTTCAAGCATCACTAATGGCTGAACAATGTCATTGTGTTGTTTCCAAATGTCAAAGGGATGATTTCTTGCAAAATAGGCCAAAGGCGGATTAGCACAATTATTACTTAAGTTCAGAGCTTTAGTTTCGTATACTATCCATCATCAAACCTAGCATGCAACAATTACGATCCGGCAAATTACTTGCGCTAAGAAAAATCGCTTACACACACCACAAAAGCACAAAGGAGATTCCTACCTAGTCTTATCATCTGAAATAACCAAACCAACACAGACTTGACTCTCAGAATCAAGACTTCAAGAATCTTTACGCATATCAACCCGACACTCAGTTATAAACACTACCAGAACTCTCAAACATTAAAAGGACTGATCTGCCATTGGCCTTTCCAACATCAAAAAGGATTCAGCACTCACAAGCCACAAATCACAGTGCCCTTCAGCAAATATTTGACACAGAATTGCAACATCTAATGCTGAACATCCTGATTCCTAACCAAAGAGTTCAACTACCACAACAACCGAAAATTTCGAGAACCACACAAGTAAATTGAACATTTCAGTTCATCATAGATTATCCTTGTTTCATCTTAACTGACAATCCCAACCTCTACCAAGTATGCTAACTGAAAGCAATACCCTAATTTGCCAATCAGTGAACGCACTAAATCAAAATTAGCACCCAAAAAAAGGCAATCAAACACCACTTTGGATAACTCTTGAACCATCCTTCCAAGATCCACCTAACCCATCAACAATCTCCACCATTTAAGTCCAATTCCACCAACCAATCCGGTCAATTCCACCAACCAATCCAGAAACCCCCAAATTCAAGCACAAACATCCAAAATTAAAAAAGCCCTAATTTGCAAAATCAGCCAGAATTGAGTTATTACCTTGGAGACGATGTCCTCATATTGGGCAAGATGCGTTCGGCAGTGCTTACAACTATAGAGCATCCCCTCCAAATGCACTAAAAACAACCTCCCCATTTTCCCACCCCTCCCAAAAATCCTATGGAGATCAGAACAAAGGGAAGACGAGATGGACCCAGAGAAACTAATCAAAGTTTAGCAACTCAGAACGAGATAAGAGCACGAAAGAAGGGGTTTTTTGTTGAATTGAAGATTGTAGTTGTGTGTGAAAGTAGATCAATTTGGGTTAGATAACTTGTACGCAAGGAAATTCAAAGGGGGAAAAAAAAAAGGAAATATGGGTGGGGAAGATGAGAGAATATGTGGGTGAATATTACCGTCTCTTTGAATATTTGACAACAAATTGGATCCTACGGAAATGAATGCAAACACATGATGATGGTCTTCACCTCTTATTGTGATGATCATGAAAAAATTTATTTTATTCTTTATTATTTTGATTTGTATATATTTTTGGTTTTTCTTGTTGTGTGTCCTAAAGCACATCATAAACATACGAAATAAGGAAACTAAACCCTTAAGATAAAAAAGTAAATATGTCATAAAAAAATTAAAGAATCTTAAATTTTAAACTTTACCAATCTATATATATACATATATACATATAAGGATTGGAGCCTCCACGCTGCGCCACGTCAGCTTTGTCCACGTGTCGATCTGAGAATGCGCCACATCAGCTTTTGCCACGTGTCATCATTTCCTTAAGCCATGTCATTTAATTAACCTCCTCAATTGATTTTATCCTTATTTTATTTTATCCTTATTTAGCTTATTTTTTGATTGCCAAAAAAAAGCTTTTCCTTATCCGTACATAACAACCAAATCTTCATAATAAATAATTGAAAACTTTTCCTTATACGATAACTACTAAAAATAATATATAAAAATTTATCAACCCGATTTTGATGGCAAGAATCCGATGTCATTGCTGAAATATAAGGAAAATATTTTGTAGAATTTTCGATATTTAATATTTTAGATAATGATAAATCATCCTTTAAATTTTAGATAATAAAAAAAATCTTCCTTATTTTTTGTACCAAATCCGCTTTTTCTTAACAAGTTATAAAGGTAATCTAAATCTACTATATAACAACCAAATCTTTTTAATAATGGAAAACTTTTCCTTATCAGATAACTACTAAAAATAATATATAAAAAAATTATAAACCCGATTATGTAACAAGATTTGATGGCAAGAATCTGTGGCCATTGATGAGGTATAAGGAAATTATTTTATAGAACTTTGATATAGAAATTTTGTTTCCTTTTTTAAAAATTTTGATATTGAATTTTCGATATTTAATATTTTAGATAATGATAAATCATCATTAAAAAGTTAGATAATAATAAAAAACATCTTCTCCATTTTTTTTATACCAAATCCGCATTTTTTTTAAAACAAATTATACATATAATCTACTATATAACAACCAAATCTTCTTAACCTCCTTTTTTTTAAACACTACTTTTTTTGGTTGAAATTGTTTTCGATACTACTACTAACCTCCTCCTCCTCCTCCTAATTCTAAGCATGATTATAGTAACAAAATCTTAAAAAATAAGTATCCATGATTTTGTAGTTGGAACTATCTAGCAAAATAAGTATCCATGATTTTGTAGTTGGAACTATTCTATTTAGCAAGAAATTTTACCGAATTGTTATCTTCAAAGTTTGATTTTTTTTATTATAGGTATTCCGAAAATATTTTTTTAGTCAAATATCACAAAAATATTTTTAGTAATAGTATATCTTGGTAAAATCCAAATCTTATCTTTTTTTACCATATCTATTGTTTCCATTTATATTTTATATTTTCCCTAAAGTGTAAATGGAAACAAAAAAAATTCCTACATCAAAAAAAAACATTTACATTATTTAGAATTGCATCCAATTCGGAATGGGTATTAAGGCAATCAACTTAACTTATTTTATTACACCGTATATCGGTTTGATTCTCAATATATCGTTTTAATCTTTTCCCTTTAATTTGTTTCCATTTATATTTCATATATTACAACAAAATGAAAAACAATCCTACATCTTGAAAATAAAATATTTCACCGAACCCAAATTGGACAAAGGCATATATTTAGCAAGAAGATTTTACTGAATCCATTTTTTTATCTTGCTTTTTTTTATGATAAGTATATTTGTAGTTAACAATCACAATCTTTAGTAATCAAAATCTTTTTCGACCAAAAAAAAGTAATCAAAATCTTAAAGTATATTTGGAATCACATTTAAATAGCTAATTACTAAAAAAAATCTTGAATTAAACCATATGTATATTTTGTTTAGGTTTAATCACTATATTACACCATATATCCATTTTTTATCATAGTTTTAATTTTCTAGAATTATTTAAGATTTTTTTACAGGACTTACGACTTTTTTTTTATGATTTACTTTCCAAATTAAATATTTTTATAATGTGCCCTTTCATTTTTCTATAACTTTAGTGTATTATATTAAATGATTATTAAAATGGGTGAAAAAAATTGGGGTATATTTAAAATAATTAGTTTACTAATATGTATCCATGGACACACATTAACTAAATCCAATAAATTATTATAAAAACCAACTAAATAATATTTTTTCCTATTTATTATCACATTTTAATATTAAATTAAACTTGATTATCACAAAATATTTAAGGTATATGAAAATATATTTGAGCAAAATTTTAATACTAATCCCGTGCAGGGTACGTGAATTATATTAATATTCTATATATTGTATATCAAAAAAGAGATTTAAAAATAGAAGTCCCGTCGTGCCGTGCGACTAGTTTTTTTAAAAATGAAAATGTTATAGTCTGTCCACAATAGAAAAATCCAATTTAAAATGCATATAAAATCGAGTTCGATAGCTTAACACGAAGTTTTTTTGTGTGTAACTAATCATCTTGTTTCATTTTACTTTCTTTAATTTAAGATGTTATGTACTCAATTAGTGTCATGCTTGATGTCGCTTTCCTTCTCTAGAATGTTACATATCGTGTGACTATTGAATAGACCGTTCACAAGAATCGAAGTGAAAAACTCGAGAATTCCCGGATTTCTAACCATTGTACTTTGAAAAACATTAGGAGTAATGAACCTAAATAATAAGAAGAAATATACGTCAAGTTGGTTACATACATCGATTATGTTTTCTACTTGTTCTCTAGTTTGAAAAAAAATGTCTCTTTACATATTTTTTGTCATGTAAAGTCCAAATGGGATTCGGTTTGTTTTCTTGCTTCTAGTCTCATTAAGTGAAGAGATTCCCACAAAAATTTAATATCGATGAATTTTCTTTGTCGATAGAGCTATTACTAATATGTTTTTTTAGTAATACATAAATTTTATAAATAGATATATATATAAATGAACCACAAAAAATATCAAAATTAAATTTAGTCACGATTTTAGTATATCTCTTATAATTTAATTTAGAATTTATTGTGAATAAAGATACAAGGTAGGGTACCATCCCAATCACACCATGGGGACAATTATTCTTTGGATTGTTGTAGGGTATCATGATTGTCTAAGAGATCTATGTTCCCTTAAATCTTAAATAATAATACGTTTATAATTAGCAACAACATAATCTCCTTTTTTTTCTTTTATGAATTTATCGTGGATATTCGGGACTACTAGCACCCTACTAAGCCCGTAATGACCGCGCTTGGTGGATCGTGTAATTAGTGTTATTATGTTTAATCACTCATAAATTCACACTTGAACATTTGATTGCTTGTGTAAATGATTGAATTCCGTCCAATACTTGTTAGGTGTTGACGGATGGGGTCATTTTGCAATGTATATAAGTCGGTGGACTACACTTTACATTGCTGGTCAACATTGGTTTGAGCTCATGCATTAGATACATGACCTATAATTTATCAAGCGAAAAAGAACTTAATAAATGATGTAAATGGCCCGTTTAATTGATTTCACTAGGTTGGGTTCGTCTTGATAGACCATTGTACAATTTTTCATGCGATATCATGTTTAACTTACGTCTAGGAGTTCGTTTTACAAATCAAAATATTCCTTGTCCGGTTGTTTTCCGGATATATTGCTTAATTTCATCCTTTTTTACACTACTCCCAAAAGTTTTTTTTTTTTTTTAAAAAAAACTCATTATAAAACACTTCGAAAAATAATCTATCGTATTTCGAGTAGACATTAAATATCCATTGTTGCATACGTTGCTCCTGGACTCAATTTTGATATTCAATCTTTATCGGTTCGATTATTGTTTTATCCGATTATCTATTTTTTCGGCATTTCCATCAAACGAACATGATTAATACACATAATCCACTATTTGTCGGTTAATCTTTCACCCTAAACCAAAATTTCAAAAGCATACAAATCATTCTAACCACAAAATAACAACACTCCATTTATTACACTCGTGAGTCTGCCATGCCCTATGAACCGTGACTCAATCACCAATTTCAAATAACAAAATTTGAATCTCACATTATTATTTTCCCATTATAAAACAACCCAGAGTCCTATCAGCAAACTCATGGGCCGAACTCTTTCTTTAAACCCACACAATCTCTGACAAATTTCCCCCTTTCTCCCCGTTTTACCCCTCCTCCGGCCACATAATTACCTCCCCTTGCCACTCTCCTTCTTCCCCCTCACTCTCACAAACATAAAATCCCCTGTAAACAAAAAAACCCCCAAATCCCTCCGATCTCTCGCTTTCTCACCAATGGCGATCTCCCAAGCTTCCTCCTGACTCCTCCATCGATTTCGCGCTCTGTTTCCTGTCGTTTTCCTTCCGAATTTCATCCATACTGATTGAGATTCGAACCAGTGTTGACTCGTTCAACGGTTTATTTATTTACGCGATTTGGTGTCAGCTCGGACAAGATCTGATTCGAGTGTGCAGTTTTTGCGGAGTTTGAATTTGGAAGGAGTCGTTGTCTGTGTGATTCTGGTGGAGTTAATCGAGGAGGAGGGGGCTAGGTTTTCGTATTTAACGAGAGTTAGGTTTTTAGGGATTTGGTTGTGATGAATCGGAGCTTCAGAGCTCAGGAATCGCTAATGCCGTCGATTCGGCCGAGAGTTCCTCAGCTCAGGGCTCGGAAGGAGCCGACGGCGAAGGAGAAAGAGGAGGACTTGGCTTTGTTTCTTGAAATGCGGAAGCGGGAGAAGGAGAAGAGTGAAATACTTCTTCATAACTCCGACGAGATGGACCAATCCCTAGGTATTTCTTACTCTTTTTTCGATTGAATGTGAAAGAAGTTGGTTTCAGTTTCACAATGTTCCGTGTTATGTATAGCTGATATTTCTGTGATTGTTGTGTCTTTGTCATATGCAATTGAATGGTTATATTTGGATACAGTGGCTGTTTGTTGGTGTTTCTGTTGCTAATCTTTGTTAGTTGAGAATTTATATCTGATTGAATGTATACTTATCAATTTTCAGGGTCTCAGTCGGGGGACTCGCCGCTGTTTAACATTCCGCCGGCGGCTCCCATGAGGAAAACCGGGGCGGATGAGTTCTTGAACTCTGACAATGATAAGAATGATTATGACTGGTAATATTCACTATATTAAAGCTGGTTTTGCTTCACTAGTTTGCAGACGTCTGGAGTAGAGTACATCTCACCTATTGATTTGAGCTGTCGATAATTTATAGGGTGACCGTGTTAATCTTGTGCGTCTTGAAATGAAAACTTGATAACGATTGTCGTGTGATTATATGTTTTGTAAGAACTAAAGATTCATAAACAAACAACATGAAACTTGCATGGAGCTGTTAACAATGCATCTGAAGTGAGCTTCAGGTTTATGGTATAGGGTGCAAAGTTGGCCTAGCATATATACCATTATTATTCCCTCTGCAATTTTCGTACTTCTTAGGAAAGCGACCCAGATGAACCCTGACACAGAGATGTGCATATGCAATGTGTGAAGTACCTTTTAGAAGAACTGAAGGGTTTCAATTCAATAGGATTTTTTTTATTCCAGAAGGATACATTTAAGGTGCAAAGTTGATGGTGCATTCATCGTATATAGTTCTATTTGAAAACTTGATAGTTATGTTGCCTATATTAGGAGTACACGTGAGAGAACATCATGCAATCTTTATTTTTGTTTAAACTGCACAGAAGTCACACTGTATAATAATATCTTGCTTTGAATAACAACCAACCCTGTCTCATAGAGGCCTTGTACCGGAATGGATGATGGCTTATTCAATAAAGATGTTTGATTGTTACCGATTTCATACTGTAAATTATTTAATAAGTCATATAAGTATATGCATTATGATATATATGAATTAATTGATTGTAGTATTCTGGGAAGTTAATCATGCTAACACATACGAGCTATACAAATTTGCTCTAACCTCCTATAAAAGACACAGTTTTCAATAATTAGTCATTTAATCGACTGATAAATGATTAGCCTATTGAAATGTTGCAACTTTCTTTGTCATTTGTCCATGATTCCTTACCAAATATGGACAAGGTGACACACTGCCCTCAATTTCATGGCTTACAATGACATTCTTGTGGCTGTTGTTCACAGTTAAGATGATAGCTTCTCTCATACCCTAGAAGGAAACTTTTCTTTTAGATTAAACTTTAAAGTCAAAGTAAATTAGTCAATGTGGCAATTATTCTTTGTTTCTCAACTTTATTCTTTCTGAATGAAAATTTTTCATCCGTAGGATGCTTAACGATGAACCTAATGTACAAGTTTATTTTTTTTACTGCAAAGACGAGGTTATTGAACATCTTTTTCCAACTAAATGGTGGAACTTTTTTCCCACATGTCTATTGCTCTTAGATTGATCCATCAGAGTCCACATGGCAGCTGTATGCACATATCTTTATTAGATTCTGGTATATTTCTCATTAAATACCAATGTTAGATCTTACATGTGATATGCTAAAGAAAAAACCTTTGAAATCTTATCAGCTAAATAATTAAACTGAAGGAGAGATGATTATCTATTTAGGATTTCTCAAATGCCTTCTGCATGTGCTCAGATGGAACTCTCAAAATTCTTTGATGATTATGTTCTTACTTATTTTCAATCGTGTAAAGGATAATCATTTCAGAAGTGGTTTTTAACATACACTTCTTGCTTTTTTTAGGCTTCTAACTCCTCCAGGCACTCCACTTTTCCCTTCTTTAGACATGGAATCGAGGAAGTCTTATCTGGGTGAAGCTGAAGCTCCAAATTGCCACCCAACTGCACTGAAATCAAGAGTAAGACCATTGAGTATACGTACTACAGTTGACTTTGAAACCCCTGTATATAAGTATGCAGTTAAATTGGTTGAGTTACCTTTCTGTCATATTGTTGATCTCTTTTGCCTTGATTTTTAACCTAAGATACTTTCAGATAGCGGAAGTTATTTGAGGGGTCAGGGGGTTTTGTTGGTTAATTTGTTGGTTATTGCTAGTTGAGAAATAAATCTGAGTTTGTCTAATTGTCCAAAATAACTCAACCTACTGAATCAGAGCTGATATTCACAATAAGTAATCATTAATACCAAACCTTTATTAACTTCAGGATTGGTTCTCTCAGCCTTATTACCTATGAGGCTTTTAGTTAATTTATTACCGGTGCTACATGGTTAAAGCTAATGGGAGACTGATGAAATAGTGTTAAAATTTTCTCAATGGCCATTTCCTGAAATTGCCTCCACAGTTAACCTTGAGTCTGCAGATGCCAGTGTGAAAGTACTACAAACACCAGTATGCTTTTTGAATATCATAAGCAGCTGAATATTGTTCTGCTTATTTAGATGATATCTCTTCTTATCCACATTCATATGTATCACTGATAGCTTTATTCTTTCAGCTATTCAAGCTCTCAGAAGACACGCTATTTCAATTTATGCCTAGGCAAGAAGTTAGATTCCTGTTATTAACCGGATTTTGAACTCATATTCTAATATATCATTTTCCTCACAATGCAGTTAGCAAACCCACAACCAGAGGCCACAAAGAGAAGCAGTTTGGTTTCAAGGCAACAGCAAACATCATCCACTGGATTGAACTCCTCTTCGTCTGGACTCAGAAGAACATCCTCATCACTGTCATCAGGTGGTCCTGCTTCTAGACCCACAACACCGTCTCGTACCAACTCTAGACCTACAACACCGACTAGTCGTCCAACAATGAACACATCTTCTAGAACTTCCTCAAGACCTTCTACTCCTACTTCTCGCCCTACAATCTCTTCTACAAAGCCAGCTATGACCTCGTCAACTCGGTCAACTGCATCAGCCAGGTCAACCGTTGCTCCTAGGTCATCCACACCCTCAAGGCCAACTCCAACCACCTCAAAGTCCACTGCAAGATCCTCAACTCCAAACAACACAAGGTCCACTGCAAGATCCTCAACTCCAACGACCACAAAGTCAGCTGCAAGATCCTCAACTCCAACCACGACAAAATCAGCTGCAAGATCCTCAACTCCAACCACGACAAAATCAGCTGCAAGATCCTCAACACCAACCACCTCAAGGTCTACTGCAAGATCCTCAACTCCAACCACCTCAAAGTCAACTGCAAGATCCTCAACTCCAACGTCAAGGCCAACTGCAAGATCCTCAACCCCAGCTTCTAGACCTACAGCGACTACCACCACTGTGCCACGTGCCTCATCCAGGCCATCAACACCAACTCGCCGACCATCAACACCCTCAAAACCAACAACTTCAGCTTCTGCAGCCGCCTCTTTGAACAAGTCGTCTTCTTCGGTTTACAAACCAGGATCCCCAGCGCCATCAGCTCGCCCTAAGCCTTGGAAACCCTCTGAGATGCCTGGTTTCTCACTTGATGCTCCCCCGAATTTAAGAACAACACTCCCTGATCGCCCGCTTTCTGCTACTAGAGGCAGGCCCCCCGGGGCAATTGCTCCACGGTCTAATTCTGTAGGGCCCACAACTACTCCCGGAAGGCAAAGGCGCCAATCCTGTTCTCCTTCTAGAGGCCGTGTCCCAAATCACATGAGCGGTGGCTCGGTTCCAGCAGTGAATCGTGTACATTCGTCTAGAGTGAACGATGAAGTAAGCCCTGTTGTAATGGGAAATAAGATGGTGGAACGTGTGATCAATATGAGGAAATTGGCCCCTCCAAAACAAGACAACAAACATTCTCCCAGCTTATCTGGAAAGTCTGCTTCATCACCCGATAACTCTGGATTTGGACGATCACTCTCCAAAAAGTCACTTGACATGGCAATAAGGCATATGGTACGTTTGATTCAGCTTTTTGGTTCTTGGAGTTGCAATTCCATTTTCTTTGCTAAAAGTTGTGTTGATAACTGTGATTGAAGTAGTATTTATTGACTTTTATATGCTGTGGTTGTTTCTGTTTTAGGATATAAGACGAACGATTCCCGGGAATCTTAGGCCACTTATGACGAACATTCCAGCATCATCCATGTATAGTGTAAGATCAGGGCCTGCAAGGAGTAGGACAGTAAGCGTTTCCGACTCTCCTCTAGCTACAAGCAGTAATGCAAGCTCTGAACTTAGTGTCAACAATATGAATGCTGTTGGAATGCTGGATGTGAATGAAATGGACGACGACCGTTGCAGTGAAAGAGGTGGTGGATCCGCTTCTCCTACTAGCCTCCATGGTTTTAGGCCTTTTGGTAGGTGAAATTGCTATGGTACTATGATAAGTGGAGATTTTTCTTAGATCAAGAGGCTTTTGATAATAATATGTAAAGCCCTGATATATTTATGTCTGTCGAGTCTGTAGTGTTAGGCTGAGTTTCTATCTTATGGAAGTGCTGTGAGATTAACTGAAATGTTAATTCCTAGATGGGTTTAAGCAGAAAGAAGGATACTTTTGGATGTCCAACCAATATTGTTGAGATCTTGCTTTCATTCTAAGCATTATTGTACAATTGTATGTCACTTCGTTTGTGTATGCATTGGTTATTTAGTACTCGATCCGTTTCAAAATACACGACTATTTGGACATTGTACATATTTAAAAAAAAAATGGTATGTAGAGTTAATTATCTGTTTAAAGAAATATGAAAAAGTGTAATGATTATGATAAAGATAATTTTTAGGAGTATAAATCGAAAGAGATGAGAAAAAATGTGAAATGGACAAGTATTATGAAACAAGAAAAGTTTTGAAACCATATTTTGAAACGGAGGAAGTAGTACTTTTTGTCACACTTTTCATACAAACAAATGAAGAAAACCGAGGGCTTGTTTCATTTCTCTAGAAAAAATCTAGCCTTGACAAATACAACAAAGTCTAGCAACTTAGGATTTGTTTGGATGTCATATATCATAGAGGATTTCCGTATTATCACACATCAAAATTAAAACAGTACTAATTTAAGATTAAGCCAACTATGTACGACATCAAAATGCGTTATACCCATATTTAAACATCAACATATCACATGACTACTTGTAATGTTCAGGAAATGAAATTATGGATCGAAGTGAAACTACATGATAATAGAAATTCCATATGACTACTGCCTTCAATCACATAGATGTCTCAAACTGCTAACAAGATTCAATCTAGAGCATCTTAATAACCCGAACAACACGACTTGCTGTACCAGAAGCAGTTTCAATGTTCATGCAACATAACTCATATAATATATGATTAGCTATACCAAGAGCACAAGCCTAAGCAGCAGCAACAGCCTCAGGGGTGGCGGGCACGGGAACGTTATTATCCTTGGCTTCTTCTTTTGGGGGCGTCGAGAATTTCAGGTGGGAAGGTGTTTCGTGCTTGAGCTTTAAAAGTATATGCCTCATACGAGCAAGGTCAGTTGGCTTCCCGGGTTTTGGTCCTTGAACCACAGTGATTGATGGCTTCTTGTCCTTGTCTCTCTTTCCTCCCTTCTTTTGGAGTGCTGGAACTTCATTTGGAATCAGCTCTGAGATTGCCTTCCAGTAGTTCTGATTAGCTTCCTTTTGGAACTTCTCCTGAGTCTCCAGGAAAAGCTAAAACCGAAAAAATAAGCAACAGAATTATTACAAATGATCAAAGGGTGAATTAAACTTCAGGGTCTAATTAATGCCCTTTAAAGATGGTTAAAACCCCTGAAGAGACATGATTTTAGACCACCAAATAAATTTAAAGTTTAAAACTGTTATCAATCCATAACCAGTGAAGCATATCATGGAAGAAGCAGAACAGTATATCATAAGCAATGCTAATAATTGTGCACAAAGCTAACTTAGAGATGGTTTGGCAGTCAAAATTTGAACTCCAGAAAAATTGTAATGTTCCAACTTTTTTATTGGAGAAGATGGTAAAGCCTATCTTGAGACTGCACACAACAGATAAGTTAAGAGAGCAAACTAATAGGTGATTCAACTCCCTCCAACTACTTAAGCTACCAACCATAAGGCACTGATAAATATATAATTTTGCTAACAATAATCAGCAGTAAGGATCATTTTCTTTTCCTCCGAACTCCAAAGTATGTCTTATGACATGAAGCCGTTGCTTAATTACTTACCTTTGCTATTTTTTACTCCTTTTTTTTTACTTTATTTTGGTTGAGCTAGTGGGGTGCCAGCAATCACACGGTCTGATACTAAGTCCATGTGTGGTTTTGCAATCGGTACCAAAGCAATGTGATAGCACTATGGAGCTAGGAGTTTTCAAATTCTAAGCTTTTCCTTCATGAAGTAAGTTAATCAGGGAGGAAAGAAAGCCCTCTTATACCATCATTTCACTTGAAAACAGACATTGCAATTGGCAGTACATGAAACGCCAAGTGGAAAAACAAAAAAGAACAGTACACATACTAATAGGAATCACAAAGGCAGACACAATATAAATCTGGGGAAAAGTTTCTTAAGAGTGTAAGCTATATGAGAGGGGAGCAAAACAAAGGGATACGGTAGCAACAGAGAATTACCTTCTCCTTCTCACGATTAGTAGTTTTGTTGTTCTCACATGTGGCCTTTCTCTTTTCATAAAATGCAACCTTGTACTCGCTTGCTTCCTGAAGGATTTGGCTCCGCGACTCTTTCTCCATCTTCTCCTTCTCTTCTAATAGAGCAGCATTTTGCCTAAACACCAGACATACACAACAAAGAAAATGAACTTCCTATCAGCACTCAGCAAGAAAAGGGGATTCTCTTCTCATAGGCTAAACACAGTTGTAAACAGGATACAACATGTAAGAGTGTGACATAAACTCTGCAGACAAGAGACCAAATTGAATCCTTTTCAACAATTCTCTAAACAATTGAAAAGTTACTATACTAGAAAAACAGGTCAAGCAATTGCAGAAATAAGCCCAATTGGATCAGAGTATAAGAAATGCCAATCAAATCTAGTCCAATTCAGAAAGGACTAGAAAACTAGAACATGATACGATCTCCCGAGTTCAAAAAATGGAACAATTTTGACGACGTCCAATTCAAAACCCTAGCCCTAGAATGATACCAAACATCCCATGATTTTCAATAGATAAGAATCCCAATTCGCCTCCTATCGAATCCTAATTTCGAAATCCCTGTTAATTTCCATCCAATCATGAAGAAAAGGGATTCTCTTCTAATAGGCTAAACACAGTTTTAAACAGGATACATGTAAGAGTGTGACATAAACTGTGCAAACAAAAGACCAAATTGAAGCCTTTTCATCAGTTTTCTAAACAACTGAGAAGTTACTAAACTAGAAAAACAGGTCAAGCAATTGCAGAAATAATCCCAATTGGATCAGAGGATAAGAAATGCCGATCAAATCTAGTCCAATTCAAAAAGGAACGGAAAAGTGGAACATGATACGATCTCCCGAGTTCAAAAAATGGAACAATTTTGACGACGTCCAATTCAAAACCCTAGCCCTAGCATGATACCAAACATTCCACAATTTTCAACAGTAAACAATCGCAATTCGCCTCCTATGGAATCCTAATTCCAAAATCCATGTCAATTTCCATCCAATCAAAGCCACAGATCAAAGATCTACCCAAACAAGAACCTAAAAACGAGAAATCAAATCAAACAGAAAAATCTACCTCCTCCACTCTCTGAGAGCAAACCCTTCCTCTCTCATTTCCGACGGAGGCGGCAAAACCGGACTTCCGGACTCGACGAACACGCCGTTGGCCTCCGGCGAGTAGACACCGCCGTTGAGCTCGCTCTCCGGCGGGGCGAAAACGTCCTCCTCCGGATGAAAGGACTCGTTCTGGTGGCTTTCGTTGTAGATCTGAGCGTCCTCGGCCGGTTCCTGTGTGAACTCGGAGTAGGATCCATTGACGTCGGATCCGTTGTCGTTGAACTCGTCGAACGAGTCGGGGAGGGAAGCCATTGATGAGTGAAAAAGGATCGTTCGAACTCGGAAGGTTTTTTTGTCTAGAGTTTTCTCTCTCGCACGCGATAACCGGTGAATGAAGAAAAGTTGAGTCCACCGACTTTTATATTAATACGGAGTAGCAACTAAACATTTTGTTTGACCCTTATACGCAAAAAAAAATCAAATTTGTTTTCATAATACTCCCTCTCCCTCTGTCCCGCTATGTTTGTCCGATCTCACTATTCATCCAAAATTTAAGAGTTGAAAAAGTGGTTTTTGGGTTGCAAATTGTGTCAGATGCAAATGATGGGCTTTTGGGTTAATTATTTGTGATTCCAGCTCATGTAGTTGGTGGCCAATTACAACAATACAAACTCAAAAAACTGGCCAATGGGAGGCCTCCATTCATGTCACACGGATCCATCCCCCAAACCCTTACATTAACCCACATTTTTCAAATCACAACACAACAAATTTAAACTTTACATTCTGTCTTCTCTTACATCCTCTACCAACATTCTCCATTAAAACAGAGAGCAGAGCATAAACACAGTGAAAAACAGAGCCTCATTAACAAAGCAAAAGAAAGGAAAGCATTAAAGTGCATCATTGTCTTGTTGTGATGGCCTCAACAGTATTCAACTTAAATGAAGACCCTCCTACAGAGGAGCATATTCACACCTCTCAGCCTGGTCCCCACCAATTTGACCTTAATGAGGCAGTGGGGGATTTAGAGGGAGATGAAGTGTCATCTCAGGAAAACACAGAGGGGGGGGGGACCAAGCAGAAGAAGGTGTTAACACAGCACAACATTTACCTCATCAGCCCAGATTCACAACAAGACTCAGCCAAGAGAGAAAAATGCAAATTGTAATGAGGCTCTTGCACCTAGCAGAAGGGGGATATTTAGCACAAAGTACCATCAAAGAACTTGCAACCGAGTTCAATCTGTCAACAAGAACAATAGGCAGGTTATGGAAGACAGTAAGGGGAGCAGATAATGGCATGCACATGCCAAATGTGAGTACAAAGTACCATAATTGTGGCAGAAAGAGGATTCTAGTGGATGCTACACAAATCACAGCTCTCACTATGGGGGAAAGATCATGCATACGTGATTTAGCAAGCAAACTAGACATCTCAAAGAGCACAGTGCATAGAATGATCAAGAGGAAGTCAATAAGGGCACATACAAATCCACTACATCCAGGCCTGAAGCCAGCAAACATGAGGACAAGGTTGGAGTGGATATTAAGTCTACTTGAAGGCAGTTCAGCACAGAGCAAGCAGCAATATTACACAATGTATGATTTCATACACATTGATGAGAAGTGGTTTCATCTTAGCAAGAAAACACAAAGGGTCTATCTAGCAGCCAATGAAAGGGGGAAATATAGGGCAGCAGCATCAGGCAAATTCATTCCAAAGGTAATGTTCACAACAGCTGTAGCAAGGCCTAGATTCAATTCAGAGGGGGATTGTACATTTGATGGGAAAATAGGAATTTTCCCATTTACATTTCAAGAACCAGCCAAGAGAAAATCAAAGAACAGAGACAAGGGGACTCTAGTCACAAAGCTGGTTGAATCAGTCAACAAGACAGTAACAAGGAGGATGCTTATAGACCAGATAGTGCCAACAATCAAGGAGAAATGGCCACAGCATGAAGGTCACAAGGTAATATTCATACAACAAGACAATGCTAAGGCACACATCACTCAAGAAGATCCAGAATGGCAGCAAATATACAGACAAGGGGAGTTCACATTCATTCTAATTCAACAACCCCCCAACAGCCCAGATTTAAACATACTAGACCTTGGTTTTTTCAGGAGCATTCAATCACTCATGCACAAGAAAATGCCAAAGGATATTGATCATATGTTGGATGCAATTCATTAAGCATTTTATGAGCTAGACCCAATTACTTTGGGAAATGTATGGCATTCATTGCAATATGTAATGAATGAGGTGTTAATTGTAAAAGGTAGCAATGATTATGATGTGCCACATGTGAACAAGAGAAGATTGGCAAGTCAAGGCAATCTACCTATACAAGTTCAAGCACCAAACTGGGCTGTTCAGCAAGCATGGGACATCATTCATGGGGATGCACAGGATGGAAATACAGAACAAGCAACACAAGATGTAGAGGAAGAAACACAAGCAACTCAGGGGGAAACTGAAGATCAAGATAATAATCATGAAGTAGAAGATGAAGACATGTAAGTATATGGAGGGGGATGTCCAATAGTTTCAACTTTTGTGAAGTGCAGCAAAATTATAAGTAGGGGGTGTAGCTCAGTTTAAATATTTTGTCTAGGGCACCAATTTTTTGTAAGATGCAAGACACTTTTGGAACTTATTTAAAAAATGGTTGCTCTCAGAATCCCCCTTATCATCACAGTTGCACCCTCAACCATAAAAATTGAGCACACAATGGCCTCCAAAGCCCCAGTTAGGGGCGGTGGCCTAGTGAATGTCAAATTTACAGGCTTGAAAAGAGAGTGCACCTCAGCTCAGTAAGATAGGTCTCATCATTAAGCAAAAAAAATGAAAAAATAAATCTCAGAATCCCCCTTAGCATCATTGATGCAAACTCAACTAGAAACCATTAACAAGCAAGTTACCTCCAAACCCACAATTAAGGGGGTGACCGTTTGCTTGTTAGGGTTTAAGGCTTTAGAGAATTTACACCTCAGTCTTAAGAGGTATCATCACAGATTAAAAGAAAAAAAAAGGTTTTAAAAACAACACAGATGTGAAGAACAAAAATAGAATGAACATTAAGTTCAAACAGAAATATGCAGACAGGAAGAAGTACTCATGATGCACCAAATGAAGCATATCCCATGAGCAATTGTTTTTAATCAGACATATGTTTCAATTGGTGCCCCACGAGTAGTTCATAAATTGACACAAAGAAGCATAGACACAGAAACCAGTATTGAAAACATCATTACAGTAATACAGACATGCTCAAAAAAATGAATTCATGCATCTCAGAGAAGCACACACACAATAAGTATTGAAAACACCATTATAATCATACAGACATGCTCAAAAAAATGAATTCATGCATCTCAGAGAAGCACACACACAATAAGTATTGAAAACATCATTACAGTGATACAGACTTGCTAAACAAAATGATTTCATGCATCTCAGAGAAGCACACACACAATAAGTATTGAAAACACCATTATAATCATACAGACATGCTCAAAAAAATGAATTCATGCATCTTAGACAAGCATACACACAAGAAGCATTGAAAATATCATTATAATCATACAGACATGCCCAAATAAATTAACTCATGCATCTCAGAGAAGCATACACACAATAAGTATTGAAAACACCATTATAATCATACAGACATGCTAAAAAAAATGATTTCATGCATCTCAGAGAAGCACACACACAATAAGTATTGAAAACACCATTATAATCATACAGACATGCTCAAAAAAATGAATTCATGCATCTCAGACAAGCATACACACAAGAAGCATTGAAAATATCATTATAATCATACAGACATGCCCAAATAAATTAACTCATGCATCTCAGAGAAGCATACACACAATAAGCATTGAAAACATCATTATAATCATACAGACATGCCCAAATAAATTAATTCATGCATCTCAGACAAGCATACACACATCTGTCAAGAAGAACAATGTCACCCCTAAGCATACAAATATGCTGAAATTGCTTAATTCATGCATCTTTATTTTATAAATCAACACAAGTGTGAAAACATCATGTTAAGCATCAATATCAAGTTCACACATAAGCATACAGACATGGGAAATTCATTATAAGCATGCATCTTTTGTTCACACAAACACAGACATGAAAACATGAACTCCTCAACCATCAAGGGTGTTTAAACCAACACACATGTGAAATGCAAGACATGAATCAATATTCAACTCACATGAAATCATGGAAAACCTGCTGAATTCATTATAATCATGCATGAACAAGTTTAAATTCACATAACAGCTTACTCAGAAGTATACAGACATGTATAAATAATTGTATTCATGCATCAAAAATTGTTAACTCAACACAGATGTAAAATACAGGGCATGAATCAACATTAAACATGGTATAAAAGCATTGAAAAGCTGCTGAATTAACTGTAATCATGGATGGACAAGTTTGCAATCACAAAAATCTCTTTGAACAGCTCTTTGCTCTGAGCTATGAAACTCAGAGCAAGAGTAACACAGAAATCTCTTTGCAGAGATTATATAAGATCCGACAGAGGTAGTTTTAGCTAAGGCTAATCACCCATTCTGTGCATGAATCTATAGGCAAGTCACAGAGACTTCACAGTTTATTTTGGTTCAATGAAAAAGGTGACACAGCTACAACTAAAGCTTGTCACACTTAAGTTTCATAAACCACAGAATCACTAGAGTACTCTTCCCTCTCTCCAGCTCTATAGTTTCGGCATCAAGCTTGGGCTTTTCAACCCAAGTAGTCACCCAGAAACCAAGAAAGGCAGAGGGAAGGGGATACCCTAGAGACTCAACAACACAGGCAAAATGACTCTGCATGAACCAACATTCCAACATTAATTCACAACCACAACATAGCAGGACCAACATAGCAGACTCAACACTCCAACATTCACAGACATGCTCAATTGTATACATGAATAGTGAGATCGGACAAACATAGCAGGACAGAGGGAAAGCACCAAGGGTATACATCTCAGGAAACATCTCACAACCCGAACAACAATGAAGGCATCTCATGAAACATCGCACAACAACAAAAACAGGCATCTCAAGGGGGATTAGGAAGCATGCAAGAAAGCAAGGAAGCATGCCAAGAAGCACAACTAAGAACAAAACAGAGCATACAGACATGAGAAAAGGGGGACTTAGCTACTAGTCGGAGCCGGAATCGGAGCCAGAATCGGGGACTACAAGGGCGTCCTTGGAGTCAGTGGGGGATGTGGACGCCTCATCGAGCCCCTCCTTCCCATCGCCCGCCGGTTCACCATGTTTGTCCGCCTCCGCAGCGGCCTTGTTTTTGGCCCTCAACCAGTTTAGCACAGGGGTCTCAAACCGGCCAGGGCTGTAGGTGTGGTTCCCATTGCAGCTTCCCTCGCACTCCGGATGCATAGAGCAATAGCTCGAAACGGAACCCTCGGATTCATCGGAGCTATGGTCCCGAAATATCTCATCAAGGAACTCAGGGGTTTGATCGGGGGGACCATCATGCGCCATCTCAAGAGAACAAGGGCCACAGATCTAGGGTTTAGGGGGGATAGAAAGAAAGCGGCGCAAGAGAATCGAGAGCAGCCCAAGTTCTTCAATGGAGGAGGACGAGGACAGAGGGCACAAGTTCTTCAATGGAGGAGGACGAGGACAGAGGGCACAAGCTCTTCAATGGAGGAATCGAGAGCGGCGCAAGAGAGGAGGGCAGAGAGAGATTTGAGAGGGCAGAGAGAGAGAGCTATCGAGAGCTGCGCAAGAGAGGAGGGCAAGAATGGGGGCGTTAGGGATCTCAGTTAGGGTTCCCACCCTTTTGTATGGCAAACGTGGGCTGCATCAATCGGGCCAGCCCATTTCATCCCCCACAAATCTCCTTTTAAACGTGTTTAGGAGCCCAATCAAACAATAATCCGGATGCATTAAGCTTTTGATTGCCTTCTTTTTTTTTTTAATCTAGGCTTAATTTTGTTGTTTAAATTTTGTAAAATTATGGATGTTAATGTAAGAAGATAATGAATAGTGTTTTAATGGAGGTTTTTAGGTGAAATGTGGTGGGTAAAAAGTTGATGGTGATAGGAGGAAAGAGAAATTGAAATGATGAAAAAGTAAGTTGATTGGGTAAAAAGTGGTAAAGTGTATTGGATAAAAATGGAAAGTAGGGGGATTTTGGACAAACATTGTGGGACGGTAAAAACGAGATAGGACGAACATTATGGGACGGAGGGAGTATCAACTAGTGTAGTACCCGTGCCTTGCACGGGAATTTTATAAAATGTTATAGGGAAATTCCGGTTGGTGCCCTCGAGTTTTTGGCTTTTCCGGATGGTGCCCTAAAAAAAAACTTATTCCTCGTGGTACCCTCAAACTTTTCAAAAAGTTCGCCCCGTACCCCTGAACTTTTAAAAAGTTCGCCGCATGCCCTTTCTCTTGTTTTTTTCTCAAAAATTTCATTTTTTTTTCGGTTTTTTTGTTACAAAAAATAATAATAATTATTTTATTGACTATAAATGAATAAAATAAGTGAAACAACTATAGAAAAGTTTGCATCTTTCTTAAATTTTCATTTAAAACTCGTTTTCATTTGGTAAAGTAAAAACTATTTATTGTGTTTTATTAACATAGTTTATTAAAAAAATACAACCAATTGAATATTTAATAAAGTAGTATTAAATTTATCATAATTAAATTTGTACAAGTTAAAGAAAAATATTAACAAGAAAATAAGCGACTATATTAAACAATACATTGCACTAAATCATACCATAAAATATAATTCAAATTTGAAAAAAAAGTAAATTTAGAGATTTAAAAATTTTCATACCTTTGAATATATAAAAGTAAGTAAGAACACCTACTTAAGCACTTTTAAGAAAGTTACCAAGTAAAAATTAAACAAAACTAATGTTTGAGATGAAAATACAAATTAGTGTTGAATCTTTCCAAACAAATAATAATTATTCAATACAACTAAAACACTTTTTTTATTTAATGTGTACCAATCTAATTTATGATAAATTTTATACTATTTAATTAAAATCAAATTAAATATTCAATTGGTTGTGTTTTTTTAATACAATATGTTAATAAAACACAATAAATATTTTTTAAATTACAAAATGAAAAAGAGTTTTAAATAAAAATTTAAAAAAGATGCAAACTTTTCTATAGTTGTTTCACTTATTTTATTCATTTATAGTCAATAAAATAATTATTATTATTTTTTGTAACAAAAAAACCAAAAAAAAAATGAAATTTTTAAGAAAAAACAAAAGAAAGGGCATGCGGAATAAGTTTTTTTTTAGGGCAATATCCGGAAAAGCCAAAAACTCGAGGGCACCAACCGGAATTTCCCAATGTTATATATGCATTTAAACTTTTATTATTTAAGTTACTTGCTCCCAAAATATCCTAATAAAATCATATTTCACCCCTAACATGTAGTCTATAGAATGAAGAAATTCAATCATCACTTTCTTTGAAAAGTAGGTAGATATAATAAGTCTGACCAAAATAATAAGAATCTCCAAATAAAAGGCCAGGAATTGTCAAATTATAACGTATATGAAATAGAAAATGAAACAAAAAAACGTATAGATTAGACACTGGAATAAATCATTTTCCTACGCACAAAGTTTGGATATTCTAAGGTATCATTAAATTCTCAAACTTAGTTTTTAATATTATATATGATATATTTGTAAAATCCAAACTCTCATTGTATAAGACATTAAAATAGACTCATATAGTTTGTACAATCAATATTCAAATATCTTATAATATTTTCTAGAATGATACAATGAAAAATACGTAAGATGGATGAACATGAAGCTATAAATTATCTACAGTAAAAGGCAAATGAATAATTAAGTGAAAAGCATAATAATGGAGTACTTTAAAAAAAAAAGTTGGTGATGGGTTTGTACTTTGTAGTTGTAGCTAACTAAACACATAATAAGTGCTTGTTTGGTTTACTTTCAAAATCATGGGAACTGAAAAAACCCAGGAATTGATTTTAAATTCCTGTGTTTGGTTATATTTGTTTCACACCAAAATCATGGGAAATTAAATTCCCATGATTTGCACTTCCTCCAGAATGGAGGAATTGCAATTACCATGAAAGGGGTGGGTAAGATTCAATTCCTCCATATATTAAAAATATTTATTTTTTATTTAAATTATAAATTTCATTTTTGCCCTTAATTTACATTACAGTTTTTAATGGATAAAGGTTATTGTGGTAATTTCAAACAAATTCCCATGATTTTACACTTCCCACCAAACAAATGGTAGGAATTCAATTACTGGGTAATTAAATATAACCAAACACTTTTTCTCAAATCATGTGAAAATCAATATATGTATTATAAAACAAGAGAAATCATAAGCAAGCAGAGAGAATTGGGAGAGAAGAGAGATCAGATCTGTATTATTAGGTCACCCATAAGGGTCTTTATATAGAGAGTACAAGAGATGGGATAAGATCAAATCTAGGGTTTTAAGCTTATCCATGTACATCCATATCCGATAATAATAATATTATAACACTCCCCCTTGGATGTACATCCCTGACTGCCTCGTTAAAAACCTTGTCTGGAAAACCCAATGGGACAAAACCAAGACGAAGGGAAAAAGAGTGCAGTGTTGGTCTCTCTCTTGACTTGAAATATATCTTCCATGCTTGATTGTATTGAGCATCCATCCAGCCTTTGAGTTGAATCTTGAAATTGGAGAAACTTATCAATAACATATGTTGGGTCGTATCGCCTTTAATGATCATCTCTTGACTTGAGCAATACAAGCTTCATTATCTTCATATACCTCCGTTGGATCTTCTTCAAATTGATTCGCTGACAAATATAAGATCTCATTCTTTCGCGTATCTTGAGCTTCAGGTCGAGATTGTCTCATTATGGACCTTGTATGACGGACTGCCTCGTTAAAAACCCTGTTCGGAAAAACCCAGTGGGATAAAAACCAAAGTCAAGGGAAAAAAAGTACAGCCGTATGATGATGCTCCCCCTCAATTAAACATACATTTTTCATTTGACACATATATACCCTGATGTGTCTTTATTGAAGATTTGGTACTTCTGGACCAACGATCTTCATTGTATGTTTCGGGAGACAGATAATTCACCCATTCTATGTATGCTCGAACTTCAAGCCGAGACAATCTAATACTTGGTAGTTCATAAATCCTGCATATCAAATTCTCTTTTCATGTAATATGTTAAATCGGACCTCTTCTAGAGATCAAGTCATCAACAAAAATGATTACATGAATGTAAGACTCATTTGATCACTCATAAATCCTTTCCTTAGTAGATATTCACTAAGGCGGTTTTTACCACATTGTATTTGATTGCTTCGGTCCATATAGGGATCATTTGAGCTTAACCGAGTGCACATCATGTGGTTTTGATTCAAATGCTTCAGGCATTTTCAATCCTTCTAGGATTTTCATGTATATTTAATGACTCCCATAGATGAGTCATTACCACATTCATGGATTGTAGCTTAAGTCGCCCATCGACTAAAGCAACAAGAATCTGAGTGTGATTGCATCTATGATACGTGAGCACATTTCTATGTACTTCACTTGAGACTTTATAAATCTCGTACAATCAGTCCAGCTTTGAATCCGATATATATCTGACTAATTTTATACTTTATGGTGTTGGAACTTCAGGCCCAAAAACACCTTGTTTATATAGCAAATGTAGCTATACTCGAATAGCTTCTTTCCAGCATTTTTAACCATTTGAATGTCGACGTTCCTCCTTTATTCAAGGATCATAATCGCTCGAATTTGATTCCAACTGAACAAGCAAAGATATCAATGATTACATCTTCTTGGTACCACCTAATACCAATACTTAGATTAGTCATAGACAATCCCAAATTGTCGCCAATATTATTCTCTTTGCTTTCAAAGTCTTTAGATAGAATTTCTTCAGGAAATCTATCTTCATGTTTGTGTGTAGTCGACATATCATCACCCCTTTTGTGATGTTATCGGCTCTTTTCTTTTTTGATGAATGATATCTTTAGAGCCTAATTGTCTCCTCACACTTCCGGTGTGATTGAGAAATTATTTGTTCTGTTCGGAGTTACTTCTGGAATCTCCAAACGAGGTGGTGCAGCCTAGGCTGATGTATGTGACTTGACTTTGTCACTTTCATGTACATCATCACATATACTTGGTAGCATGCTAGCTAGACGATCCACTAAACTTCCAGTTTAGTTATCTTTGGATCTACAATAGCAAACTGCATCCCATGCAATCGCTTTAACTTTTAGTCTCACTTATATTCTCCCCCTAAAGTTGGGATTTTCACCTCGCCATAAGTGATAATCTTAATACCGAACAAAATACTGATCACCGCTTATAAGCTCAAGGTATTCTTTAAACGACAAGGACCCAACCCTCTCATTTAATCCCAACTTTCCTTTTGTGTGGCATTACTTCAAAATTATCTAGGGAGATGGAGGACATCTGAAGCAGTTAATCTCTTCTAGAGATAAGCTTCAAGTAGGAGAATTTTCTATAAGCAGTCTCTCCACATTGAATTGACGACTTCATGACCCTGATGGATCAATGACTCTTCCAAGTCGCGTATGTTATGCATAAGCCCTTGCCTAGCTATCAATTATGACAACATTATTGGCAACTCTACTTGAGTCGTTTTGTGAATGTGTGTGAGAGCTACGCAATGCTCAATCACTACATTTATTTGATTCTCCTCAATATTCAATGGAACCAATGGGTTGAGGCATCTTTCAACAATGATATGATAATCCACAGTGGTTCACATGGCGATGTGTTTGGTCCTCACATATCACTTGAACCCAGTCAAGGAGTATAGGAGACTTTGTATTGACATACAACATACCGACTTTGCTACTAATTTGTCAAGATCATAAGCCTTTCATACGTACAAGGTTACTCTTAGGAGAGACTTCAGGTCTCATGTTCTTGTGGTCCTACACCAATCATGCGGACCATTATTTTCTTGAGTGACCAAATTAATCATGCCACAAAAATATATTATCGTCAACTAACTTCCGGTTAGTGATTATTCAATGTTCAATGGGATATACTCTCTTAGAGTCATCTTAGCCTTCACACCAAATTTGTCATGCATATAATTGCGAAAACTTCTAGTTTTCAAATAGTAGGTGTCATGACACCACTGACAAAAATGGTTTTCTACCAATTAACATGTTGGTGATCCATACATTAGTTTGAGAGCTCATCAACTCAAATCAGATAAACCATTATCTTGATATTACTATTAGATGCCTCAAAAATGGGTGCATTCAGAACTTTAATTTTGACTAGACCGGTCTCCACACTTATACTCATAAGTTGTGGTTCATATCACTTATGGGATATCCCTTATCTCAGATGTCCTTCTCGACATCAAATTAACCTCAATTGCCTAGCTACAAGTCATAATCATGACTAACGGCCGCATGCGTAATATACCGTGACCTCTTTCACACCCTCTTCCGAAGGAGGCATGCTTCAGGCATGCAAGAGGTTGGTCAACCATGATCGTGAACTCCTAGTTCATGCTAGGTACGAAGTTATTTAGGACTAGTTCTGAATATAACATATACCCATGTTTCTTGTACTACTTCTGGAGTACATGTCATATTTCTTGTACTACTTCTGAAGTACATGACTGGTATGAGATCTTCTAACTCCCCAAGAGTTTACAATGATCTCTTCTTATCCAAAAAATCGAGTCTTCAGGCTCGTATGGAGTTGATGATGATAACTATAATTTTAGCACAATTCTCCTAGAATTTCAAGTGCTGCATAATTCTCCCAAACATCTCATTTGTCAACTTCAGGTGACAATGAATCATTTACCATCATTATGTTCAAGAATGAATTTTCACAAATATTTCATTTGTCAACTCCAAGTGACAAAAAAAAAATAGAATATATCTTGAACCATTTATCATCTATTTCGGGAGATGATATGTTCATCTACTTCTAGAGATGGTATCTTCATCTACTTCTAGAGATGAATTCTTCTCATCACTTACTACAACAAGTAAATAGTTGTATATGTAAATCCACTTCGAGGGATAATACTCCTATCACTTTTTCCAGGAAGTGATGTTTTCTATCATTACTCACTTCAGGGAGTAATATGCTTTATTATCATCTCTTCGGGGATGATTTCAAATTGTCTCTACCAAGACAAAATCATATATACATCCGCTTCAGGGGATGATACGTTTTAACTTTAAAAAACAAATAATATATGTAAGCAATAACATGAATAATTAAATTGAGAAACATAAATAAATAAATAAAATATAATAAAAAAATTGTCAACTTCTGGTGACATGAGATTGAATGCGAAGTCTTCCAGACCTCGAGACCTTTCAATCACATACTTCGGGATGTGATATATAAGACCACTTAATTGATCACATACTTCGGGATGTGATATATAAGACCACTTAATTGATCACATACTTCAGGATGTGATTTGGTCTTTTATTATCTACTCCAAGAGATAATATTTGTTATAGAACATTTGTCATCTACTTCAAGAGATGACTTAATATAAACTTTTATTATCTCATCCACTTCTGGGGATGGATTCATTTGTTTCATCCACTTCGGGGGATGGTTTCATTTGTTTCATCCACTTCGGGGGATGAGAACTATGTACTTATTCACTTCTAGGAATAAGAATTACCACTTCAGGGGTAATAGTGATATTAAGTAATCACTTTAGGGATTACATATTGTTATTTTATTCACTTCTAGGAATAACCATTACCACTTCAGGGGTAATATAATCCTTATCTTCCAACTCTTCGGGAGTTGAATCAAATTGTACATCTTTTCGGGAGATGAAAGTGTGATTACAACTTGTCGCTTCAGGGACAAATTCATGGATATGTAACACCGGTCAAAATTTATGGATGCATACATATTAATAGGGAAGAAGATATTCATAGCAAACCGTATACATACTCATCATCGTATGTTCAATAATCATGAAATAAACTTACGTAATGACCGATCAATATAATTAAACAACATATATGAGCATAGAGATGCAAACATATTTTATCTATGTATTGACTAAGAAAGCCAAAAACAGATTTTGCTTTCATATGATATCTATACCGGTCTGGCCGGGATCGGTACAATCATGCATAAATCTACCGAGAGTAATTAACAAGTACTAATCATACATGTCTAAACCCAATCAATCAAACCACTTTGAGAGACAAATCAAGAAAAACAACTGCCAGCCCATTCGGATTTGCATATTGCACACGTACAGAGAAAGAGAGAGAGGCAAATTGGCAAAAATTAAAACCCTTTCAAAAATAAAGAAGTATCAGACTTTGTCCATGAATTCATAAAATCAATATATACTTGCATCTAGAAGCAATAGCAATAGAAGTTTAATCCAGAGATCGTGCACTGATCGAACTTGTTCATATACATGCAAATAGCAATAGATTAGTAGCAAAGTCGTTAATTCAAGCATGGGGAAGTAATTAAAACTATCTATCCAGTGCTATACATGCAAATGGCAGGACCATAAATTATACGGAGTGCGTATATCAAATCTAACGTGAACACGGAAATATGAAAACAACCCATCTTGGACGATTACGAAACTGAAACAGAACCCTAAGCATACATAGACACTCCAATGAGATATCAAAGCAAATCGTGCTGATAACGTATTATAAAACAAGAGAAATCATAAGCAAGCAGAGAGAATTGGGAGAGAAGAGAGATCAGATCTGTATTATTAGGTCACCCATAAGGGTCTTTATATAGAGAGTACAAGAGATGGGATAAGATCAAATCTAGGGTTTTAAGCGTATCCATGTACATCCATATCCGATAATAATAATATTATAACAATATGGGAATTAACTTCATGTGATTTAACTTCCCGTGAATTTAAATTCCTACGTTTAACCAAACGAGCACTAAGTGGTAAGAGAAAAATGATGCAGGTTGAGAGAGGGGAGACTCAGAGAAGAATACGAACAAATATATAACAGTAGATTTGGATAAACTTTTACAATTATTTTTGGATAAAATTATTTTTTCAAATTTTAAAAATTGGTGATTACTGAATATATGAAAAAAATCTTGATTAAAAAAAGATACGAAAGTTTAAATTGTTTAGGGTAAAAATGATGCAAAGGAAAATTTTGAGCGAGCTTCTAGAAAAATTTGGGATATATATCAATCGTATATAATTACTTGCCATAGTATAATCAAAGCATATCTACTTACCCATAGATGGAGAAGAAACTTATTATTATTATTATTTATCATAATTAACAACCTTATTTAAAAAAAAAAATTAGAAAAGCAAACATATCCTCATCACCCTTATCTACCAACTACAACATATTTTTTGCTCAAAAAAAAAACTACAACATATTTTGGTGAAAACCCTACATATAAAATTGGAAATAAAAGATTTTGAATTTCATATTACGGATACAAATAACATATTTTGAATTAATGATATTGAGATAGTTATCTATACATTCCACCAAAAAAAAGATAGCTATCTATATAACTAATAAATATGAAATATCCTTTTTTGGAAAATTAATTTGTGACATTAGAAGGTTTGAAATTTTGGTTAGTTGAGGTATGGAGCATAAATTAAGGGAATAAATTTAAACTAATAAAAAAAATAAAAATACTATCTATGATAAGCAATAGAAAAAAAAAAAAGTTAGATCGTAATAAAAAAAAGATCTTTTGTAACCAAAACTAATAAGTTTGTTATGGAAAGGATAAGAGGCATATTATATATAGATTTGGAAACAACACATAAGATAGGTCGAAGATGACCAAATTCGGATAATATCATAGCTTAACGATTATATCGTGATCTTCATTTTTACGGATTATTTTTTAATTCATTATTTTATCGTGATTTTTTTCTAGTAGGATTTGATTAAAAAAAAAATGATTTCACTGCCGGATTATGATGGATTTCCAATTAAATCTTGACATACTTGTAAAGGATAAAATTACATATTAGTAACTTTTATTTCTTCGACTATTTCTAGTTCAAGATCATATCGTAATCTTTATTTTGCGGTACGTTTTTTCAGGGGTAAAATTATTAATGTAAATAAACTACTTGTACATAAGCAATATAGTGAACGTTACATATCATATGTTTCTAATTTGAGTCTCCAAAATACTACCCTAATTAGATTAATGTGTTTGATAAATTTGGAAGTATTAACCCTAAATACACATTGAGATTCAATCAGGAAAGATACTACGTACTACGTATTGTGTTATTTTCTAAAATTTATATATACACCATGTACGGTACAAAAATTGTAGGATACTTTGATTGATTAGGATTTTTAGGATATTCTTATTAAAATTACTTGGTGATGATCTAGAGTAAAATTATATGCTCTATTTGATTGTGCGTAGAATCAGGAAGGTGTTAAGATAAATAACGATTTTGATATTGTTTGAAATCTAAAATAATTAAAAGATTAAATTGTAACGAATACTTTAACGAATTCTTGTTACAAAAAATCAAAGATTTGCTTGGGGTGGTTAAAATTTTTTTGTTTATGCAAAATCCGGGATCTTCACTAAAGATTGTATATATGGTAAACAATAAAAAAAATTGCTAAAAATATTGATTTAGTAAAAAAATAAAGAAAAAAATTTGAAATGATTGAGATGGTTTAATGGCTATTGGTTATCCAAAATTTTACAAAATCGGAAATTGAGAATTTGATTCATAATAATTTGTTCAAAAATATTTCATTTAAACGTAAAAATTTCCAAAACGAAAAAATTAGAGCCATTCTTTTATTCAAAGACAATTCAAAATATTACGTTATTGATTCAAATATATTGGGAAAAGAATTTGAAAATCAAAGTTTTGTATCTAAGATCATATAGAAGATACAACAAAATAATTAAAGATTATTTTCCATCATTTGAATTTGTATCCAAATTAAAAAGATAATGGACAACTCACAGACTTGGTAGATATATTATCAGCATAATCATAATTATAAATTTATTTGTGCATAATTTCACGTTTAAATTTGTGTTATTTTTGAAGTTTTGATATTTTTTATTGTAAAAATAAAGTCTTACATATTTTTAATATAGAAAATAAGGATTCCTCTAGTACAATCTTCATTCTCTCCATGAATGGCATAATCTTCATGACCTGGCTGGTTCAAGAAACGGCCGGATTGCAAATAAGCAAATTTCATATGTATTTGATTCATAATCTTGAATCATTGATTTTGACTCATGGAATTCCCCTTCATCACAAATTAACGATAGAACCATCCCTAGCTAGACTAATGAATACTGGCATCCAAATCCGACTGCCACCCCCTCTTCACCCTATCATTTGTGAAGGGCGAACGGATGCGATGTCACCGACGATGATGGAGGGAGAAAAGTTGGAGGTGCCGCCATCGACCATTGTGTAACGACAAGGTCACAAATGTTAACGGAGAGAGCGGGATCGAGGATGCCAACGAAGCTGTCAAACACTTTTTCCAGAGCTGTATTGATTATATAGAAATATTGGTTTATTAATAGCATTATTTATAATTATCTTTAAATATGATGGGTAGAAAATAATCTAAATGACATGGCAAAAATAACATGACTTGGCAGATGATATGTAAATTATAATATGATGTGGGTTAATGTAAACGTGACATGTGGCAAAATCCGAGGTGGCGTAATGTATGAACGCCATGTGGAAAAAGATGAGGTGGCGCAATGAGGAGGCTTTAATCCTTAGTGGTTTTAAATATATATAATAGATTTATTTGTCCATTATACGCTAAAAATATCAATTTAATTGTACGCTAAAAAAATATCAATTTAACTTTAAATGCTTGTCCCTTTGGGCATTTCACACTTATTAAGAAAATAATTTTATTATATTACCTCTATAAATGTAGAGCTAATTATGGTAATATAGAGAAACATGGAAAAATATAATGATTCTGACAAAGATAATTATTATGAAATAAATGAAAAGAAATGTGTAAAAAATGTGAAATTGAAAAGTATTACTGTATGAAACAAGAAAAAATTGTCAAATGAACAATTATTTTGAAACGGAGAGAAGTAGAAAAGTAGATAGTATACGGTAGGTTCGTTACTTCGTTATTAGTATAAGCATTGTGGGAATTTTCCCAACTCAACGATCACATTTGTTGAGGCCATGGTAAAATTAATGCACATTTGTACATTGTAGCCCTAGAACTTGAGTGCAAATTAGTTTTGCACAATAAAAACCTATGTGCAAAATGAGTATGCACACTTCTAGTTTTTGTACAAAATGAGGTGGGCATCGATGGTTAGGTGAGTGGCTAGGGTACGGTGCAGAAAGAAGATAACGAGCCGCCACCAAGTAAGGACCCTAGAGTAAGCGTGGGCTAGGACCTATATTGAAGGCATCGACACAAGCAAGGTAAAAGGATGGGGAAAGAGGAAAGAAGAAAAATACGATGATCCGAACCTCTAAACTAGGTGATAGAGGATGAATACTATTTTTTTTCTCTTAAGCGTGTATTTGCATCTGTTAAGTTAAATTGAACCAAGTGAATCCGTCATCTCCCCCTAATAAATGCCCCTAGAGGGCGAAATGTCATATTTAAAGATTTAAAAGCGTTCTGTTTTGGCTGATCTAAATCCTCTGTCCCCTAAATACGTCCCTACTTTGTCTCTCTTCTATTGTTGATTGGTTGACATTTTAAATTAGGACTTCAAAATTGGCTTAACATAATCTTAAGTATCAACTTTCAACCAAAGATAATCCGAAGTTTGAAAATCACTACTAGCAATACGAAGGATGGCGAATTCTTAAGCTAAAATGGCGAGCTCTTAAGCTAAAATTGTGGGGATTTTGGGCACCAATAAGTGAGATTTCAAGTGATATTTCATGGAAGTATTGTTGTAGGCTTCTTCGACTCGAAGAAATGATTCATCGAAATAATGAGTCACCGTTGATATCGACACATCCGAGCTCCCAAATGTTCGAGAGTTCCTCTATTCAAGCCTTTTACTTCTTCTTCTTGCCGGATGTCTCGTTTAGGTACTAGCGTATTATTAACCAAAAACGACCCGGAATCACATGCTCACGAGCTTTCCGGTGAAACTGATGATGGCCGTCAAAAACGTTTTAAACAAGCCTCAAATATGAAGTTGTTATGTTAGATTTCAAATCGACACAATTTCGATTTCACCGACGTGTTAGAAATAAATGTCCAAGCCACGTTTCAAAATCCAGGCATCACAAAATCAAATCAAAGAAATAAACCTTGAGCAGACGTTGACACATGCCAAACCGGTGATACGTTTTCATATCTCACCACCTTCCCCTTTCATCAGCTCACTTTCTCCCTTCACCCCCCCTCCTCAAAAAACCAATGGCGATCAGCCTCTTCCGATCAATCCTCGGCCAATCGAAAGCCAAATCCTCCCCCAACCCCACCGGAATCGACTTCTCGACCGATCCAGAGCGCGCCGGATGGCTTACAAAGCACGGCGAGCACATCAAGACGTGGCGACGCCGGTGGTTCGTCCTCAAGCAAGGGAAGCTCTTCTGGTTCAAGTCCTCCGCCGTGGACCGCGATTCCAAGCCACGTGGCGTGATCTCCGTCGTCGATTGCGTCTCCGTCAAAGGCGCCGACGACGTCCTCGAGCATCGGTGTGCTTTCGAGCTTGCTACGAGGGACGAGATCATGTATTTTGTAGCTGACTCGGAGGTTGAGAAGGAGAATTGGATCAAGTCGATTGGAAGGGCGATTGTTCAGAGCTCGAATTCGGTTACTGATGGAGAGATTGTTGACTATGATTGCAAGGAGAAGTGATCTGGTTTTGGAAGTTTGAGATTTGGAGCGGTTGAAGTGAGATATGTAAGAGAGGAATTAGGTTTTATGGATTCGGATCTGCTTTCTTTGATGATTCGTGTTTATAGGTTGGATTGTATGTAATTGGTAATCGTAGGGTTTTAAGTCTGGAATTCAAATCGTGATTGTGGAAAAGTCTGGAATTCAAATCGTGATTGTGGGGATGTTCTAAAAAACTCTAGGCAGCCTCTAGGCAATTGTGGAACACGTTCTAAAAAATGCTAGGCGGCGGCTTCTAGGTGGATTGAGGCGTCCTCTAGACGGATTATGTTGGGCGTCCTCTAGACGGATTATGTTGACACCTAGGCACTGCCTATGCGGGTGCGGGTTCAAAGACTAGACGGCTAGACGGATTGTGTTGACACCTGGGCACTGTATATGCGGGTTCAAAGACTGGACGGACGGTAACCGCTTAGCGCCTAAAGCGGATTTTTAGAACACTATCACTGTGGAAACTAAACGAATAACTGATTTGAGACAGTTTATCAAAGGGATTGTGTAGTGGTAAAGAGATAGATGGTTGATTGTACGTTGGCTGAGCCAACAGCAGAAGTTTTATTGGAAGTTGGAAATGAGGAAAGAGGGGATTCAAACTCTATTAACCATCAAATGGTGCAAAATGTGATTGAATGCTGGTAAACCAAACACACGCCCATGAAAACTGGGGAGTCTTTGTTGCCTTAGGGGTTATTAAACAGGCCTTATGATGATAAATCTTTAAGACATGAGCAAAAGGGATACAAAAGAAGGGGTTTAATTTTTTCGTAATCAACCGGTGAGCGCAAAGTTGAGGGCACTGTGAACATCAACTCCGATTTGGGCTTCAGCTTTCTCTTCATCAGTGTTGGCTGAGCTGAGCTTCTGTGTGAACTCGGCGAGCCCCTTCTGAACCTGTGCCGGGTCGATTTGGTCCAGAGGCACGGCTTCTACAGCAACTATGTCGGTGTAGGAGTTGGGGTGAATGAAAGCAAATCCACTGCTGATGAAGTATTTGGTCACGTCGTTCCCATCTTGAACGGCTAGGACTCCGGGTTTGAGCTCAGCAATTGTGGGGACGTGTCCTGGAAGAACGCCCATCTGGCCGGTTGTTGCTGGGATGATGATACTGTCAACCTTGTCGAATAAGTAGGAATAGAAGTTAATGCATTGAAACGGTACAAAAAGCTCTTATACACAGAAACAGGAATGATATCTAGAGGAAAACAGGGAGTTATTAAAATACTACACTAATGAATTTCCAAGTTGCCAAAATGCCAACAAGAAACGGTTACAGAGTGCTACTAGGGTTTTTGGATAACGTAGGACCAAAGAAGTAGGGCTGCGATATACACTAAAGCACTAGTTCATAAATCATGAACAGGAAAGACGACAACATGAATTCAAGGAAGTATAATGAAGCACAAAGGAGGTAAAGTTATATCCTAAAACAGTGCTTGAGAAGTCTTAAACAGTGCAGAGTGCTATAATAGAAGGGCATAAGTGTATCATATTTCCTCCAAAGTAAGGAGCTAACAGATGTGATCAAATATATATACCACTACGAAGAGCTCCTCGTTTCATTACTTCAATCTCATAGTTCAAACTTATAACAAGATGCATCCCATTCAAGACCAACCTTCACTTATATTGATGTAATGGATGGGCACAAGTGTTAAATTTATAGCAAGATGCAAAAACTTCAGTGAGCTTTTCGATAGCAGCCAGAAGAAAGAGAAGAAAAATTGAACACCGATGTAAAAACTAATTCTCATAGTATGCATCATGTTCAAGACCAGCTTCCACTTTGAATTGATATAATGGATGTGCATAACTGCATAAGTGTATATCTCTCTTTATAAGCTAAGAGCAGCATTTGTTCAGCTAAATGATGTATGATCTATAAACAAGTTATTCAAAAAATTCATCTTTAAATCACATTTGTTCAGCTCTTAAGCATGGACCTTCTCAGAAACCAAGGAAATTGTCATGTAAGTAATCAAACTCCTACAGCCTTTACTGGAATGCTCTTGGACTAAAGTGGTATTGCTTCCTATCCTAAACCTAGAATTTAGCATGATACTCAGAAGTAAACCCTAAACATTCATCCTCCTTCAATTCACACAACAAAAATCCTGATAGTTTCATATCTCTCAGTCAATGAATTCACACAATTATAAACCATAATGCAGACAATCAAAAGCTAAACCGTTCTAATCTTAAGGAATTTCTGTAGATTTGTGATCCAGAAGACATAATATCTCCCAAATCGATAAACCTAACTTCAGAAAAAACAACAAAAATCCACAGATTCATCCATATCAATCGATCAACATCCTCATACAGCAAATCAAACCAAAAATCACACAAAATAAATCCGCCAAAACAAAAAAGGAGCCTTCTAAACCTAGAATTTAGCATGATACTCAGAAGTAAACCCTAAACACTCATCCTCCTTCAATTGACACCACAAAAATTCTGATAGTTTCATCCTCCTGCACATTTTTAACCATAATGCAGACAATCAAAAGCTAAAGCGCTCTAATCTGAATGAATTTCTCTCTGTAGATTAGGGATCCATAAGTCACAATATCTCCCAAATCGATAACCCTAACTTCAAAAAAACAACAGAAATCCACAGATTCGCCATCAAATCAACCGATCAACATCCTCAGACAACAAATCAAACCAAAAACCATTCCGCCAAAACAAAAAGGGATCACAAACCTCCTTAGCACTGAGAACCGAGGAGTACGGGAGGGCGAAATTGACGGTGAGCTTGGTAGGGATGGAGGTCGGCGTGGACGGACGGGGCTTCATGTAAGACGAAGGCGTCTTGGGAGGATCTAGGTTCGGAAGAGCCTTCTTCCAGGCGTCGGTGAAGGCGGAGTCGTCGGAGGCCTTCTCCGATACTTCCGTCGCGAAATGGCGAGCCTTCGTGACGGCGACGGCGGAAGCGCCGTTGCTGGTGGCGGCCGTAGCCGATCGGAGGAGGAGGCGGGAGGTTTGACGGAGCATTTTGCGATCGAGAAATGGCGAGATTGGGGTTTCCACGGAAGATGGCTGAACGAGGTGGAATGGGAGGAAGAAGGGCGGAAAGGTTTTGTGAGAATGGGTTGTTCTTATTTGTGGTGGTTTTTTTTGTGATTGGGCCGAGGCCCAATTGATTTAGTTTTGGGCCGTTTGTTGTTTCTTTGTTTTTGGGTTTGGACAATGGGTTTTCAATCTTTTACTCATTCTTCAAGCATCTAATCAAACTGTTAAGATTAGGCCTGGAATCGAACCAAACCCGGAATTCGTGAATTTGGTAAACCGACCCGAATTATTTCGGTTTTCAATAAATATAAGATTTTTCCTTCAAATATTTGAATTGAAACCGAGAATTAATTGAAACTGAAATCCCAAAATCTTGAAATTTATTGAACCGAACTCCGTTGTTTCGGTTCGGTCTATTTTTTGGTTTGATTAGAACCGTGCTCAACCCTAGTTAAAATCACAGAAGGGTATCTAACGATTTTTGGTTCGACTACCACATGAAATGCCTTTCACCTCACGTAGTCGCATGGCTTGTTTTGCAATAAAATTTTGTGTTACCATTCAACTCTTTAAGCATAGGATAAACTCAACATTAGGAAAGATATCTAAGATTTAGAAGTATGTTTATGAAAATTATCTCAATCTTCCAAGAATGACATGACGTACCGTTGATGGTTGGGATTGAGATAATATCTTGGGAAATTCCGCGTGGTAACCACGACGTTTGGCGAATTCCGCGTGGTACACAAAGGTTTCTGACATTCCGCGTGGTGACCATAAGGTTTTGCAAATTCCGTGTTATAACCTCGGTGTATTATAAAAAGTTAAAAATATATAAAACTCACCCCTATTATTTACGTAATTACCAAAAAACACCCTATATTTTATTTTTTCAATAAAAGTAGCACATCTATATGTTTAAAATACTTAATGATAGCTATCACTTGATACACATAATATTTATTATTTTTAAATGTTACACAAAAACATTTACCTAAATTTGTACATGTTATAAAAAAACTCTTATCATTTTTGCACATTTTTTTCATGTCACTATATATGTACATTATATTTAGAAACCATTTTTACATTATTTTAAAAATAAATTACTTGAATTAGTGCATCCACTTTTAAAAAACACTCCCTTAATATATCAAGTACTATAAATTTTGAAAATGTGGTTCTTTTTTTAATAACAAAAATTAAATATTTTTTTTAAAATAATATATAACATAGAGTTAGGGGTGTCCAAACCCGGTTAACCGTGATTTCGGTTAACCGGAGTTCGGTTAACCATAATTTCGGTTAGCTAAAATCATAAACCTAAACCGAACCGTTAATCTCGGTTAACCGGAGATCGGGTTAACCAATTTTTTGTTTCGGTTTTATCGGTTAATCAATAACCATTTATGTGATTTATAATATCATAATATACATAATAGATAAATAAAATTATCGAATATGATTAAACAATATAATCTAATTAGATTAGATCTTCAAAATAATATTATTTTTATGTCTTGATAGCTATAATAACCAAATGATACTTTAAACTATTATTGTATGTATTTCATTCGAACAACATGTTTAATAAATAATTTGAAAGGCTTATGTAGACACACACAATGACATATTTGACAAGTAAATAATTGAAATTACAAGCCATAGTAAAACTATGCAAATAAGAGAACTCAAAATGACTCAATGGAACAAAAACATTATTTGAAAAATGAATCCTTCGAAGTAAATCAAACTTATATATTAATATAAAAATAAAAAAAATATTTTTCGGTTTTTCGGTTAACCATTATTACGAAATGCGTAAACCGAAACCGAACCAAGAAACCGTTCATAATCTCGGTTCGGTTAACCAAACCAAAATTTTAAATAATGTCGGTTCGGTTAACCAAAAAATGTGTCGGTTTTTCGGTTTATTGGTTCGGTTTTTCGGTTTCGGTTTTTTATGGACACCCCTACATAGAGTGACATGTAAAAGGATTAAATAAGAAAAAAATGATTGTATATTTATAAAATTAGGTGTTTTAATAAATTAGATTTTCTAGTTTTGTTGAAAAAATAAAATATAGGGTGATTTTATGTAATTATTTAAATAATAGGGGTGAGTTTTATATATTTTTAGTTTTTTATAATATGTCGAGGTTATAACACGGAATTTGCAAAACCTCGTGGTCGCCACGCGGAATCTTTTTTACCTTTGGGTACCACACGGAATTCGCAAAGTCTCGTGGTTACCACGCGGAATATCCCTAATATCTTTGATCGGTGGAGATACCAAGCCTTATGGCGTCCTTGTGACCCTTTTTTTACACAAGAGTCTATGCCATAGTGAACGATTTATTATCGATTGTGCTGCATCGCTACTCAATGCCGATTGAAATTGGTTCGACATGATAATTTCGGGGAATGAATCTATAGGTGATTTCGTTATAAATACTTTTTGATCCATCAAAGTTGAGTTGGTAAAATTTAACGGTATCACTTTAGGGCGAAGTATATCAAACTTTTAAGCCTTACACTAGTAAACTATAGCTTCATATATCAATTGAGCTTCGTATTGAACATGAAAGTGAGATTGTGTTGCATAAATTGGAGGTGGGACAAAGGGGGCAACGATCGTGAATAATGATGACGGAGAACGCACGAATAATAAAGAGGAAAAGTGGGGACCATGCTGGGGATATTGTGTCTACTAAAAGACGAATGTCAACTTTTTTAGTACATTCTTCAGGGGTTTAGTGGGCCCATTTTGTTTCTAAGATTAGGTGACAAATTCATTACAATCCTTCCATTACTTCTCTAATCTCAAGCTTATACTAGTATTTCAAGTAGTTAATAATATAGGGGCTTTAATGTATGAACATTCCCCTTGATATTAAGGAGGTTGTTTAAGACTTCGTCGTTTTATTCGGTGTTAATCAGGTCCTTATTCATGTGGAAATCGATAGATTAAGGTGTGCGCGTATGCATGGATCCAGTGCATATTGTAACTTTTATGGCAACCAACTTGACCTGCTTGACACTCGAACAAATGAGTTTAGGGCCAAACTCAGCACCCAATACAAGACCAGGTTGCCAGCTTATACAATATGAAAGACTGTGGGTTGATAACTAGAGGTTTTTGTGCAGAGATCAAAACATTACGTGCTCGCGACAAAAGTGCAATTAAGTTTGATTCTAAACTTTGTTCGCGATAAATGGATAGATAACCAACCTTATATACATATTATTTATATCACCAACTTCATATATAGGAGAATTCATATTTCAACTGATCGCAAAACGGTACAATAGATAAGCAAAAATACCAAGATAATGATCCATTAGTCAACAAAACAAAATATAATGTTAGTTGAAAACAAGATGATTAACTCAATGGGTTCAATTAGGTGCATGTCAACCATGATTAAAAATTGTTTTGAAAATTAATGAATTTTAAGGAGACACGTATATGAGGATTCCAATCAATAATGTGACTTATTATCTTATAAGCTATGCAAAATCGTTTTGGTAAAAATACCCTCCTACCTAACTTTGATATTATGAATTGTATACATAAGCAATCCACCAAGTCATGTCGTTTCATTTAATTGGTTCCATTGCATGTTAACAAATTATAGATAATTAATTCTAAATGGTCTACAATTATAAAAAAAAATATATTCTTTTTTGGTAGTATACTATAACAAATGAGTTTAAACCAAAGAGCATGCACCACGACCGGGACCATTCCCTAATATCCGGCTTAAAACTAAACTTAATATATATAAGCACCACTTTTAGCAAAGCCAAAAAGCTAACAACGTTTTCTTTCAAAGAAAACATTCATAAGATTGGGGTTTATTCACGTTTTAAACACACAATATTTTAATTAAAAGAAAGTCATAAGTTGTTTAGAAATTGTGTGTCATGTTATGTAAGAAATTTAATCTTCCATAGTTCCATTTCCAACAATCAAAGTCATTTTGAGTATCATTTTGCTATGGTAAAATTGTTTTTTTGGGGTAGAAATAGAATGCTATGGTAAAATTGTTTGAAACTGGATAAAGATTTTCATAAAATCATCAACTAAAGTAACAACTATAAAATGTTATTATCACAACTCATACTGTATCTTCCCTTTCATGTTCATGGACCATTAAACTATTTAAGTATTTAGTATTTAATTTATGATGGAGATATGTTTTTTCACTAGCACATAAAGTTTTTTTAATTGATTTTCGTACGATTAGTTGGTAATTTAGTTGTGAGTTATGTATTAAAAAATTAACTATTTAAGGGGTATTTTCATCATAATGACTCCAAACTATTCCTAATCCTGTCATTTAAGCAATTGATAGCCACCATTGCAATTGCAAGCAATGAAAGGCAACACCAACCAACCAATCAAAATTCCAAATAATCAATTTGGGCCAAACCCACAAATAAAAAAAAAATTCCTGCATGAAATAAAATACCACATTGATCAGTAGATTAATCAACATTTAATTAACAATAAAAGAAATCACATTTAAAATTATTATTATGTCAAAGAATTCCAAAATGGTCCCTCCTTTACATGATCAATCCAACAGAACTCAGGGAAACATTGACACCCACCATCAGGGCCCCCAAAGCCAACCTCCATTTTCAATTTTTTTCCCCCAAACAACACCAAAAATTTCATTTCAAAAAATTCCCCAACTCTGATCCATTTTCCTCCAATTCCGCCATCTGGGTACCTGAGAAACACATCCAATTCATCTGGGTTTTCCCCAAAATCCCGAAATCTCATCTCTTTCACCCTCCAATCCGAATCCCTAAAAACTCAACCCCATTAAATGTAGGGTTGAAATTCTATCATTGTAATGAGTAGCAACAAAGCCTTGGAATCAACCATAGGCAGGAGAAGATCAAAGGGTTCGACGATAAGGAGAGCAACCACAATTTTCTCCACAATGTCCGTTGCCCACGTTGACGACGACGATGAAGAGTCCTCATCAATGTCATCGTCGTCTTCGTCTTCAGAAGGGCCTGTCCAAGCTGAGAAATTTCTGTCAAATGGGGATTTCTACACAGGCGATTGGGCTGGGAATCTTCCACATGGGCATGGTAAGTATTTATGGATTGATGGGTGTATGTATGTAGGGGAATGGAACAAGGGCAAGACTACAGGAAAGGGGAAATTTAGTTGGCCTACAGGTTCAACTTATGAAGGGGAATTTAAAAATGGGTATATGGATGGGAAGGGGACTTATACAGGGTCAAATGGGGATACTTATAAGGGCTCTTGGGTGATGAATATGATGCATGGGCAAGGTACAAAGAGGTATGTGAATGGGGATTTCTATGAGGGGGAATGGAGGCAAGGGTTTCAAGAAGGGCAAGGTAGGTATCAATGGAAGAATGGGAATCATTATGTGGGGCAGTTTAAGAATGGGAGGATGAATGGGAATGGGACTTTGATTTGGGGGAATGGGAATAGGTTTGGTGGGTTTTGGGAGGATGGGGTTCCTAAGGGGAGTGGGAATTATAGGTGGTCAGAAGGGGGATTCTATGTGGGGATTTGGAGTAGGGATCCGAGCGAGCAGAGCGGGACTTATTACCCGGTTCCTGATGGCCCGTCTGAGCCTCAGGACGGTTGGAGCCCTGAGACGGTTTATTCGGTTGACCTTAAGGATTGTGTTGTGTGTCCCGGTGAGAAGATCTTGACGTACCCTTCTGAGAAGGTTATGAATTGGGATGAAGGGGATTCGTTGAAGCCGATAAATGAGGCTAGGCCGAGGAGGAGATCTGTTGATGGAGGAATGATTACTGGTGGGAGGTACAATGCTTGGATTGATGACAATGTTGGCGGTAGGATTAGCGTTCCGGGGAATATTAGTGATGCATTTGCAAGCCTGCAGCTTGAGGACTCTGTGCTCGGACGGCAATTGTTTCAGCCTATAGTGTTGCCTAAGCAGATCAAGAGACCGGGTGTGACGATTTCTAAAGGACACAAAAACTATGATCTGATGCTCAATTTGCAGCTTGGGATAAGGTATTGAGGAGGATTGACAATTCTATTTATTTTCACTGATTTTTGTTCATTATTTTTACATAGAAAGTTTACATTTAAATTACTGCTAAATTTTGATTGCTTACACGATTAGTAGGAAGACGGATTTATCAGTTTGAGTACCTCTTTGCAGACATTCTGTGGCAAGACCTGGTCCGGTTACGAATTTTGACCTAAAGGCTTCAGCTTTTGATCCTAAGGAAAAAGTGTGGACTAAATTCCCTCCTGAGGGATCAAAGCATACGCCTCCTCACTCGTCGTGTGATTTCAGGTGGAAGGATTACTGTCCTTTGGTTTTCAGGTTCGTCTTGTGATTTTCCGCACTAACTTTCTTCAAATTATTTTCGGAAGATTCTTGGCAGAGATAAAAAATCTGAACTTTACATGGTTGAATTCAGGACACTTAGAAAATTGTTCAAAGTGGATGCAGCTGAGTATATGCTGTCAATATGTGGCAATGATGCACTCAGGGAACTTTCCTCCCCGGGTAAAAGTGGATGTTTTTTTTACCTAACCCATGACGACAAGTATATGATAAAGACAGTGAAAAAGGCGGAAGTGAAAGTGAGTTCCTTTTCCAATACTTAGCATGCTTAAATGTATGTTCTTGCTGATTTTTGTTTACTCAAAATCTGGTTTCATATTGAAGGTGCTTTTGAGAATGCTGCCCGCTTACTATAGCCATTTTCGAACATTTGATAACACTTTGGTTACGAAATTTTACGGCCTTCATTGCGTGAAGCTATATGGAAATGCACAAAAGAAGGTGAGATGAAATGCCAATATTTTGATTTGTTACTACTTTTTTTTCATGTTGTTATCGCGAGCTAAACTCATGTTAATTGATCAGGTGCGATTTGTTATAATGGGGAACCTCTTTTGCACAAACTACATAATCCACAGACGGTTCGACTTAAAGGGGTCATCCCACGGACGCACATCTGACAAACCCGAGTCAGAGATTGATCCAAACACCACCCTTAAAGATCTTGACCTTAATTATATCTTTAGACTGCAGAAATTTTGGTTCCAAGAGTTCTGCAGGTCAAGTCACAAAGAATTATTATAATTTCAGCAGGCTCTTTCTACTGTCTCATTAACTAAACTCCTTGTCTTTCTTTCTCATATTTGCAGGCAAGTCGATAGGGATTGTGATTTCCTTGAGCAGGAGAGGATAATGGATTACAGTCTTCTCGTCGGTCTACATTTTCTAGAATCTTCTAGTTCAGGAAACGGGTCAGATGAGAAAGTTGTTGTAACCCCTCGCCTTTCAAACATGCACCATTCGGACTCGATTCTCCTGGATGCTGCTCAGTAAGAATCTAGCCACATTACTTTAGACTTACAATAGCTAGTTCCATTGGCTTCTTAATAACCTAATCTTAACTTGTAAGCTAAGTTTTGGCTTGTCTTTTTCACAATTTTCACTCATAGGTTGCAATCAACACAGTTGGGCATTAGCATGCCAGCTAAGGCGGAACTAACAGTTAGAAAGCCAGAGGGTGAGTCTCTACTGATTGGAGAGCCAACAGGACAATGCTATGATGTCATCCTTTTCTATGGCATAATAGACATTCTGCAAGACTATGACATCAGCAAGAAGCTAGAGCACGCGTACAAGTCCTTCCAATACGACTCCACCTCAATCTCGGCTGTTGATCCCAAACAATACTCAAGACGCTTTCGTGACTTCATTTTCAAAGTATTTGCTGAGGACTCGTGATCAGAGGAGCCATGAATCGCGTTCTTTTGATTGGTAAAGCAACTCCCATTCAATCCCCAGCTTGCCTTTCAGTGAAAATCACAGTTACCATGGTAAAAAAAACCTGAATTGTGTAGGGTTTGTTCTTGGTACAGCCGGGTATGGTTGATCAGAGGCGCTCGGAGTTAAACACAGCTCGTCGTCCATTAACATCATTCATTGTTATCACTAATTATAGTTCCAATAGGTTTCATAAGATTTGTTGTATGTAGGCAAAGGTAACATTGTAAGAAATGTACTTTCCTTAAGTCATGTTTTTCTTCATGTAAATGAAATTAACACAAAAGGGTAAGTTACAAATTTTTGTTCTTTGTTCGCTTCTCGTCGTAGAATCACTTGTACATAAGATCTTCGCCTTTTCATTCGACAAGATGCTCTAGCTTGATCTTCGAGTTACCGTTGAGACTACCCCAATTCTTACCTTATAAAAATGATTCCATCTTAAGATCCATGATCATGTGTAATATCATGCTCAAGTTATGGCATGCCACTACTTGGACCAAAAAATGGTCCATCTAAAAATAAATGTTCAAGTGCTACACATGTCATAGAACATTGAATCAGTCTCTTGATAGAGATGAAGAGAATGTATGTGCATGCAACTACGCCAGCCTAGCAAGTTTTGAAAAGGGTCTTTTTCGGTGAAGGGATTGGAGGAGACAACTATCAATTCTTTAGTAATTTACTAATGAGGGAAGTGGGCGGTGAGGATAGCTTACCCACATTACAACATTCTCTAATCCCCTTAAAAATTTATTCATCAATTAGTCCCTTTAGCCCAATATAAACCCCCCCAAAAAAAAAACCTACTCTCTCTTTCTTCATTTCTCTTCTCTCTCTTCCTCCATTTCCCTCTCTCCCTTCTCTCACCGTCTCCCTCTCCCGACTGCCTCGTTCACCCCCTCGTCGGCCAACCTCACGAACGCCGCCAGTTGGCTCTATGGTTTCGGCGAGATAAAGATCTGGTGAGATCGGGACCGAAGTGATGGATGGAAGCGACGAGATCGGGGCCGAAGCCGCAACGACGAGCGAAGAACAGTGGCGGCGAGCGAAGTGGTTCCCCGAGGCTTCCGACGGCGACAAGCGGTGACAACAAGTGAGGTAAGTAGCGTCGGTAGAGATAGATCTAGATCTAGGATTTCTAGATCTAGATCTAGAAATTGTAGACCTAGATCTAGAAACCCTAGATCTAGAAAAGCTTTTTGTTATGGGTTATGGGTTTTAGTGTAATAGGTTTTGTGTTTATGGGTTTTAGTGGTGACAAGCTTTTTGTTACGGATTTTGTGTGTGACAGTTCGTTTTTTGTTCGTATGACAGGTTTTTGTTATGAGTTTTGTGTGTGACAGTGTTTTTGTTATGGGTTTTGTGTATGACAGCTCGTTTTTTGTTCGTATGACAGGTTTTGTGTTTATAGGTTTGTGTGTGTGACAGGTTTTTGTTATGAGTTTTGTGTGTGACAGGGTTTTTGTTATGGGTTTTGTGTGTGACAGCTCGTTTTTTGTGTATGACAGGGGGTTTTGTTATGACTTTTTTTGTGTGACAGGGTTTTTGGTCTGTTTTTTGTGTATGACAGGGGGTTTTGTTATTGGTTGTGTGTATGTGACAAGGTTTTTGTTATAGGTTTTATGTATGACAGGGTTTTTGGTCTGTTTTTTTTGTGTATGACAGGGTTTTTGGTCTGATTTTTGTGTATGACATGGGGTTTTGTTATGGGTTGTGTGTGTGACAAGTTTTTTGTTATAGGTTTTATGTATGACAGGGTTTTTGGTATGTTTTTTGTGTGTGACAAGTTTTATGTTATGGGTTTTGTGTGGCAGACTTGTGTGACAGGGGTTTGGGCTGTTTTTTTGTGTATAACAGGGTTTTTGGCCTGTTTTTTGTGTATGACAGGGGTTTTTGTTATGGGGTGTGTGTGTGACAAGTTTTTTGTTATAGGTTTTATGTATGACAAGGTTTTTGATATGTTTTTTGTGTGTGACAAGTTTTATTTTATGGGTATTGTGTGACAGGGTTTTTGGTCTATTTTTTTGTGTATGACAGGGTTTTTGGTCTGTTTTTTGTGTATGACAGGGGGTTTTGTTATGGGTTGTGTGTGTGACAAGTTTTTTGTTATATGTTTTATGTATGACAGGGTTTTTTGTGTGTGACAGGTTTTTTGTTATGGTTTTTGTGTGTGACAGGTTTTTTGTTATGGTTTTTGTGTGTGACAGGTTTTTTGTTATGGATTTTGTGTATGACATCTTTGGTTTTGTTCATATATTAATTTTAATCATAGCCTATTAGCTGATTTAGCTCAAATGGTAGAGTAACGTGCTTAACGCACGGTAATGTGGGTTCAAATCCCGCATAGGCTTAATAATGATTTTGTATTTAATTTTCGTATGTGGTGACAAGTTTTTGGAATGTGGTGACAAGCCTTTTGTATGTGGATAATGAACGAAAATTGGGGGTTTTGTATGACAGATCGTTTTTTGTTCGTATGGCAGGTTTTGTATGACAGGTTTTGTGTGACAGGGGATGTGAGGTGGGATGCGGTGGAATGAGTGTAAATTTTTTTTTTGTATGACAGGTCGTTTTTTGTGTGATAGGGGGTGTGAGTTGAGATGCGGTGGCATGATTGTAATTTTTTTTTTGCCCAGGAGCATTTTCGGAAAAAAGTCTAGTTACCACATTTATTTTTGTGAAAGGCCTCCCACTACACAATGTAGCCCACAAGGGCTACATACCCTTTTCGTCCTTTACTAATTTGGGATGTTGAGCTTGTCTTGGTCCCCTATATGTGGATAAATGTCAGCTATGACTGCTCTTTGGGTGTTTTATGTCAAGACTTGTGGATAATTGATGTGGGCGTAATAATCTTGGATTTGTCATAGTCGACTTATGTGCCTCTTACGAAAATAAGAGAACGAAGGTGTGCTGTCTAAGTAACTATTATATCACAATATTTTATTTATCAGAACTTTTTAAGTATACATTCAAGCTATGATTAAGACGAAAACGAACGAACACAAGACAAATTACTCAAACTTGAGAATAACTTTGTTCTTAATCATCCAAAATTCGAAACAACACATTCGTTTCTTATCTTAACTTGACGATTTATAACTAATAACATTCGGAATGAACCTAACTAGATTAATTGAACTTGGCAGGAAAATGAAGGGGAATGAGACAATGAATTGCTCTAATTTCTATCCTCTTCTGTGTCCCAAGATTGTGTGTTCTTTGGTTGCTCTGTCCACAGGTTGTATATGAAAGTGAAAGTTGAGCGTGTGATAGCTAAGTTGTTGGAGACTTATTTAGTTGGAATTTTGGCTAATTGTGTAGTTCCTGTCACAAAATTGACTTGCTGGCTAACAATCAGTTTTGGGTTAATTCACTTTGGGCCTAAATTTCAATAGTTTATCTTGAAGATTGGTAATTAGATAAAAAGAGCAAGGGTTCAAAAATCAAGCTTGTGACTATTTTTTAAGCCAGTGAAATCCTTTGTCCCTTTTCGTATCCCATTTGCATGTCCATTGAGTCCTATTGGTACTTCTTTCTCATTGTTTCCTATCGGTCGACATTTGATGCTTATTTTTTGAGATGTTGTAAGTCGGGTCATACCCAAATTACACCAAAACATGCCTTTTGAACCATATTTGACCAACACTAAGACCCCTTTCCAGCCAAAGTTACATTAAAACAAAAAACAAAAAAAAAAAAATCTCAAGGACACAAACCGAAAAAGAGTTAATATTGAGATACCAAAAATAATATTGTTAAATTTAGGGCACCAGCCGAAATTTGGGCGTTGAGCCCAATTATCAAGTAAAGAAGCCCAATTGATGAGCCCAAGTCTAATTAATCAAGAAGCCCAATTTTGATCATAATCACAACTTCATATATATTGTGTTAATGAGTAGGTTGATACAAATGGTTGGCCTTTGTGAGTCTAAGAGATCATTCTTTAAATTTGACTTTATATTACTAAGTCATGCTATTTAATAATGATTTACTTAATGAAAATTATAAATCAAATTAAGCACCTAACTTATCCATGGCGATTCTTTAAATTAAGGAATAACACATCATTTTCAATCCTAGCTCATCTTTTCTAATGTTGCCAATCGGTGGAGCTAAGAGTCAAAGTACAAGATGATGTATGAATTAGTCTAGCGTCCCACCACCTTAACATGTGGGCGTTGCACGTACTTATTAGGTCATCAATCACTAATTAAAATGATTATGAGATACTTGGGGTTTGGGAACAGACGATATCCATTAATCTAATTCACTAACACTACACCTATGTATACATATTTATTTATTTTCATCAAAAGACAAGAGAAGCAAATAAGAAACATGTTTTCATGCTGACTTGTCGCTCTAGTTCTTTCATCAATGCATGCTTGCTTGTGTCATTTCTGATATTTGTCCATTCTGGTTTTTTAAAGCTATCAATCTCCTCTTCTTCTCAATTACATCGAGCCTTCTCGCATCGGTTCTTCATTAGATGATGAGCCCATACGAAAACTTTCTCTTTTATTGGCCCTCGATAGGTAGGCTATTAGATTGAGTCGAAAGCCTACCAACGCGGTTCCGATTTGAGCGAGAGCCCGAACGGGGGAGGCGATAACATCTTGATCGAAAGCTCCACTGTTCTGAATAGTGAAAAAGACTTTTAGAAATTCGAGCAAATCGAATGAACCTTCAACACTCTTATGTTTGTTTGTTTTTCTCTCAACTCGGTAATTTGGTGTTATTTCTACGCTTGCCCTTATTCTATCGTAAATAAACATGAAAATTTTAATTTAGGTTAAAATCGTTACCGTAAAACTGATATAGTTGAAGTTGAAACTATATCTAACACACGAGTCTAAGTTAAGACTAACAACAACAACATTTATCAAGGAAAATCTCGCAAACGCAGGATTGGGGGGTCAGGATAGGGACATTCCATACCTAGATGGGATGTGCCCAATACAACCCAAGGAAAAGCCACTCCACAAACTACCCGATATAAGTTAAGACTAAAACTTACCATATTGTACAAAGTTGTATCATAATCATCTAGTACTTTAAAATCCGTCGGCAACAACTACTCAATCTCTCCACGAAGACGCCATCGGAGAGTCAAGCTATACGCACCCGTAAAGACGCTTTCAAAGAATCCAAGAGAAGCACCACCAAAACCAACAACAGAAAACAAGAGCAAGCCAGCAATATCAATTAAACAATTCAAAACCTCTAATCCAAACCCACAAGGCCAGCAAACAAGAATCACAAAACCAAATCCAAAAGACAGAGCAGCTTGACCCCTAGACAAATATTAAACAAACAAAGGGTCAGATTCACCCACCATTATCAGCCAGACAAGATCACTCACCACTTGCTTATGAAATCCCCATATTTTATAAAACCAAGAAAGATACGCCCTTTCAATCAATTACCCAAAAATTGATTCTCCAAATCGCAATCTCCTGAATCTTCCTCTTTCTGATTCAAATTCCCACTCCACATATATATAAACTCATTCAACACCCTCTCAAATCAATTCATTCATTCATCAACATCTCTCTAAACCCTCATCCAAACAAGCCCTTAAATTGTCTTCTAAACTCTTCTTCATCAAAAAATGGCAGTGGGTACTCAGTTTCACGCTCTGGTCGTTGACGATACGTTGACCGATCGGAAGCTCATTGAGAGGATTCTAAAGTACTCATCTTTCAAAGGTATGGAATCAAATTCAGATGAAAAAATGTTCAATTTTTGTTATCTTGTATAATTAATTCTTCTTATTTTTTCTATTGTGTGTCCTACCGTCACAAAAAAGTTTAAAAAAATCTCAAAATTTGAGATTTATCAAATATTTCTAATATTAGTATCTTTTTTTTTTTTTTTTGGTAGAAAATATTAGTATCTTATAGTATGCGCAACCAATAGAAAAATGCATTCTTGACTAGTGCTAATGGGTTAATTTGGTTAATTTCAGTTACTGTGGTAGATTCGGGAGCAAAGGCGTTGGAGTTTCTTGGATTGAACGATAATCAAGAACAGAGCTTTTCGGGTTGCGAATCGACGTCGCCGGTGAATGTGATCATCACAGATTACTCCATGCCCGGAATGACCGGATATGAGCTCCTTACCAAGATCAAGGTATATGATCGTTAAAATAATGAAATAATATTTTTCCTGAATTGGGTATTTTGGTTGAATTTTGATTTTGGTGGAATTTGTGTGCTGATTTTTTGATTTGGTGACAGAAATCGGAGGGTTTGAAGGGAATTCCGGTGATGATAATGTCGTCGGAGAATATTCCGGCGAGGATTAACCGATGCCTTGAGGAAGGAGCCGATGAGTTTTTGTTGAAGCCGGTGAGATTGTCTGACATGGACAAGATCAGGCCCCACTTGCTTAAAACTAGACAATATCCCGTTTTTTAAGGGGGAGGATCGGTGCTTGTGATTGGTCCACGTGGCACTACTTGATTGGTCCAACTAAGACGGGATACGTCGGCACGAGGAGGACGTCGTGGCATGACCGATCGATGGGGTTGTGAGAAAGAAGATCGTAAAAGAATGACTTAAGAGAAGAGATGCGTCGACAAACCGTCGTGAGTTCGTGACTCGAATTTGTACACGAGTTACGACTTGTGAGGAGAAAAAAGAAATTAAAATCGATGGGGTTGTGAGAAAGAAGATCGTAAAAGAATGACTTAAGAGAAGAGATGCGTCGACAAACCGTCGTGAGTTCGTGACTCGAAGTTGTACACGAGTTACGACTTGTGAGGAGAAAAAAGAAATTAAAATTTTGGACATTGTAAATGTCAATTTGTAAATATTGTTTGATTTAATTAATGATGTTATTTCTCAATCTCTCAACCAAAAACGGTAACTTTGTTCATCGTCGTACAACCATTAGTAGTTAGACTTATGATCCATATTCACTTGGATATCACGTAAGTATTATCATTTCCGAATCGGAAATTTGGCATAAATATTCGAGATCAAATATTCATAAAAGTTTAATAATAACTTCACATCATCAAACGACAAGTGTTTATGAAGAAATGTGATAAAAATATATCAAAAACACCAAATGGTTGTAGCACAAAAAAATAATGCCAAATCATTCAATATTCAATGGACAAAAAACATTTATTCATATCTTATCCAAGAGTCATGACTAAGATCAAAACTCGATAGTCATTCCCTTATGATGTAGAAACGTCGTCTAGCTAAGATGAGAATGATGTAATTTAAATGTAATGTCAATTCAATATTTTAAAGTATTATTTGACATATCTTACCCATATAACTACACTATATGTATGTCTAAGTTTTCTTCAAAGCTCATGTTGTCTTTAAATTAAATAACTTCATCTTAAAATAATTACAAGTACTAGCTCTTTCAAGAGGTGAGAAGTGTATGATTTCTTGTCTAGTATTGTTGTACCAAGTTTGAACTACATCGAAATTATTTGATATTCAGAAAATTAATAAATGAAATTTTCATTAATATGGTATATGATCTTGACCACGGATTTTTGGATCCTCGATTATATTTTCAAAAACAGTGTTTACAATATATTCTCTGATCTAAACCCTAGCTTAATTCATGGATTCAAAACTTCTTTTATCATCGTAGAAACCGATTGAGGTGAGTTATACAAGAAATGTTTTTTTTTTCTTTTCATTTTTTAGCATATGACTCGCGAATGCACAACTTTCTACGTACGTATGCTTCGTATGTCTCCATCGAAATATTGCATCGGTTAACCCTGTCTCTACTGACTTTAAGCATCTAGGTTAGTTTCTTGATGAATAACAAAGATACACATTTGTCAAATATATATTCAAACTTATGATCTTATTGATAGGCCGGGTAAGGATTAGGGTTACAAACCAATTTTAAAGAGGAAAGAAAATCCGTTCTTGATATTTAAAGAGGTGACTTCCTGGTACTATCTTAGAGGCTTAACCGTCGAAATCAAATGTCCAAAGACATAGCTAGATCTATATATTCCTTAGCACATGCACGTAAGATCTTAAGAAAACACTAGGAAGTATCTTATTAATTGTTACGAATTATAGGAATGTATATCAACATATTAAACGTCAAGTGTTTATTTGATAAACATTATGGAAGTTCTCAGACTGATTTCTGCCTATACATTATGCATATCAAAACATATCATTCTGTATAATTAATCACTGAGATAATTAAAGATCTGACAACATGGATATCGATCTCGATAATGAGCTTCATAACCCACAATTAGAGAATGAAAATAAAAGACAAATCGGAATTAGTGTTTTTGAGCTGTGTAGTTCGAGGAAACCGTGAGGATCTTTCTTGGAACTAGTAGGGGATATTAGTGTACGTGCTATATTAATTACATTATAAATAAAGTTATAAACATATTAAGATCGGATATTAAGTGGCATGCAAATGTTATCGCTGTTCGAATCGGTTCGTTTTAGTCGGTGATATAACTTAAATCATTGCTCAAAATCCTATTATCGTTGAATTTAGTACACGTTACACACGTACGTACGTGATACGTATCAATAATATTATGTTCACGTAAATCATACGGAGTAATTGCTTATATTATGGTCAAGATATAAATTTAAATTATATTTTTTGAATATAATTGGATGGTATTTCGGGTGTTGTTTAATTAGTAGAATATTATATTTACAAAAAATTAGTAAAATATTGTTTCAATATCGATCGAATTGATCGATATATCGATTCGAATAATACAAGCTTATTTTTGATTTACAAGTAAATAATATAGATAAATATATAAGATAGCGGATTAAGGGCGATCAAGAACCACTTAATCATTTTAAAAATTTAAACTTTCTTGGTCACAAAAAATACTTCAACTTGTGGCCATCTTAAGCTGGGTATACTAGTGTGTTATCCAAAAGTTGAGAAAAGCGATTATAAAAATAATTAGAGGTCTCAAACGAATTGAAGTTATATAAAGAGAATCATACATCATGTTCAACTTGCATGGAACCGATCATTATCCAAAAAAAGAAAATGATACGTGTGATTAATGGTGTGATGTAACACTTTAAAACTTTAAAGCAACAATTGCGTATCCATGAATATTATAGCTTAATTATACGGATCAAACCAACTAAGTAGACGACACACTAAATCACACCAGAAATTTGACTACCTTACGAATTTCATATACATGAACACAATAATATATATGATTACAACTTTTTTGGTACGTGTCCTAAAGACAAACTATAAGATAATTTCAGTAAATTTGGGTAAATATTAAGTTTGAAATTTTTTAATATTTATTTGTGATGAGTTCATTATTTTCTCCCTAAAGTTTATATAATTACGATTATGATTTTTATGTTACGTGCCCTAAGGGCAAACTATAAGAAACTAATATTAGAAAATTTTGGTAAAATTTAAATTTGAGATTTTTTAATATAAGTTTGGGACAAGCTCACTATTTTTAAGACTTAGTTTTCATATTTAATACGCTTATAATGTATCATTAGACCACACAATAGAAAAACCGTTACGATTAAAACATTTAAATATTAAGATTAGCTCATCCGTACACACCAACAAATCGTTAGCGATGTTCGTACAAACTCAATAATATTGTACACCTCCGAAGAGACCATATCCATTAATTTAATTTAATCATCACTAAAATCACATTTATTATTTGAAAACTCAGATGACCCTTGGCCTCAAACCAAAAGGCCAACAAAGTACACAATCAAACACACTTAAAAAATGTTGAAGAGCCAAATTCACCTCCAATTATGAAGCTAGACAGGATCATTGAGACATGTTTGGGAAATCCCGATAAAGAGAAGATACGTACACCTTGGTGAAGAAGATCAAGATCTCAAAAATCACATCTTTTAGCTAAGCTCACATGATCTTTCTTGATCATGTTAGCTTGTGACCTAAATATATATACACACACGTACATACAAGCCCATTTCAAACTCATCCCACAAAAGCTCATCGATCAATAGTGTTATCTTGTATTATCTTCTACCAAACGAGGCCTTAATTAGATCAAAGAAGCTTGAAATGGCAGTGTGTAACAAGTACCATGTCCTAGCGGTCGACGATAGTTTGGTTGATAGGAAACTCATCGAGAAAATCCTCAAGACGTCTTCATTCCATGGTATGCATATATGAATTCGGTTTACGAACATATATGTGTGTTTTTTTCTTAAGATTTATCGAAAACACCCTCTTAACAAGTAGTTCTAAGTTCATGTCGGTGTAAACTAACATTGGTTGCTCATTGAATTGTGATGTTGTAGTCACCGTGGTCGATTCGGGGAGAAAGGCCTTGAAATTTCTTGGCTTGCAAGAGATCGATGATCGAGAAGAGGAAGAGGAGATTTCTTTGGCGCCCGAATTAATAGAAGTTAATATGATAATCACGGATTATTCCATGCCCGAGATGACCGGTTATGATCTTCTAAGAAAGATCAAGGTACACTTCATACATCTATCTATATTTGATCATAAATTATTTAGTCTAACAAAATGAGACATTAGGTTTCTTTAAACGTTTGTTCATAAATGTAATTGGTTGGTGTTTCTTATCTTTATAATGCAGAGATCCGAGAGTTTAAAAGGAATACCGGTAGTGATAATGTCATCAGAAAATATAGCAACAAGAAGGAGCAAAGGAGTTCTTGTTGAAGCCTGTGAGATTGTGCGATGTCGCCAAAATCAAACCTTATTTCCTCAAAACCCCATGAAATTGTACCCTCTATAGAGGATGAAGCAAGTGATAAAAGTTGCATAATATTATTGATAGTTATCTTATGTATTTATACAAGATAGAAAAGAGATACGAGGAAAACATAACAACTACGGAGTATTTAATACGGAGTATTACGCAGATATATCCTTGATTTTAACAACTTGGGTAAATAAAACAAGACTAAAATAATACTCCGTAATATATTTATATTTTATTGTTAACATTCCCCCTCAATTTGGACATTCTTGAGAAAGACCAAGATTGTTGACAACATCTTAGGGGTGTTTGTTTAATGGGAATCATGAATGAAGGTATGGGTTTGGGAATAAAAACCCCATACTTGTTGTTTGGTATATTAATATTACCTCAAATCCAATAGGACGAGGTTCTCATACCCTACCTATATCATGGGTATGAGATTGAAACCCATATTTAACATATAACAAGTTAATTTTTTCATCAACCACCATTTATCATTAATCATTAATGACTCTTAGATAATCTATTTAGTAAGTTTTTTCAAGATTTCAATTTTTTTTATCTCAATAAGAAATTTAATTTGTTCCTAATTTTTTCACCAAACACATGAGTATAAGTATGGGTTTTCAACCCCATACCACCTCATACCTTGTCTCATTGACTCATTCTCATACCCGAATTTGTACCAATTACCAAATGCCCCCTTAGTAGCATGGCATCATTAGCGGTTTTGTGAGTGTGTTAGGCAATTGATCTTTGATAGTGATGTAAGCAACTCATAAAACACAATGTTGAACGTGCTCGCAAACGAAGTGACACGAAATTTCAACCTAAAAAAAACGAAGTGACACGAAATTGCTATGTATTTTAATTTTATCATTGAGTGATAGATCAGATTCACACTAAGACTCATAGCTCCAAGATTAATTATCAAGGTATAGAACGGGGTTTGATGGAGCTTCAAGACCAAGTTCTGAGATCATGGATTGCACCCATACTAGTTCAGAAGCAGTATCGGCAAGTGCTTTGCATTTGACTTTTATTGAAGAACGCGCCATACTTATTTGCTTGCGAGAGCTCCATAAAACGAGCGACGTACCAAAATAAAGAACATAATCAGTTGTAGAGACAATCATCCTTTTTCACATGGCCAATAAGACATCTATAAAGCATGTAATATAGGAAGTGAAGAGGACTTTGTGTGAATACCATAATGAGTTGTCAAGTACCGAAGTAGCTGTACGTTTGAGAGCATTCCAATGATCGGTGTGGGATTTCACATGAATTGGCTCGAGTCTATTCACATCATATGCCATGTCCGGACGTGTTAAACAGGGGCACTATAGACTTCTGAACAGAGTACGGTAGTCTATATGCACTAGTAAGACATCTCTTGAAGCTCGAAGGAGGGACGTCTTTGGACAAATTATGTCGAATACATACACCAATGTACACGAGGGGTCCAATACATACATGTACCATTATACATGGAGGATTAGCGATGAGGGGTTGAATAATGATGATGGTTGAATAGAATAAATTTAATATGAGTAAAGAACTCTAATAGAATATCTTGTTTGAAAAAAAAAACATTCAACTACAATGATCTCTCTATATATATACATTAAGCCAATCAAAATCAATGTAAAAACCACTTTAGCACAATCAAGGTAGAATAGACCTTTGACAAAGACAAGAAAAATACTATGTCTCCTTCCTTATAAGCTATAAGTATGAATGGTCAAAATTCTATTTCCACCAAAAAAAAAGTTCAAAATTCACTTACCCGGAAACATGTTTGTATATTCTCCATTCGAACTATACATTATACATGGAAGCATGTTCATGCTCTCACGCCACTATATACTGAGTATTTTCTTCTTATTCTTCTTGAAGCCCAGGCAATACATAAAGTTTAAAAATAAAGGAAAAAAGACAACAAAAATTTAACGTTGAATTTTATTAAAAAAAAATCCAAAAGAGATAACAATGGACCCAAATCCCCGCCACGTTCGGTTTATAGCATGAATGGTCAAATTCCGGTTGTCTTTCCCCTCCTGCAATCCCTGTTTCCTTCTTCATCTTCTTCCTCAAATCCAGTTCCGACCAAGAAAAACTGCAAAAAGCTTCTCAATTCAACTCTCAATCCCCCAAATCCCACCTCAATCCCTCCAATTCTTCCGTTGTATCCAATTCCCCCAAATCCCTAACCCTAGAATCGCAATTTCCCAAAATCAACCCCACAATCATCGAATTCATCACCCGAATCCACTCCTTATGGAATCGAATCGCGAATTCACTCCCTAGAATCTCAATTCGGCAATTCTTCCGTTGTATCCAATTCCCCCAAATCCCTAACCCTAGAATCGCAATTTCTCAAAATCATCCCCCAATCAACCCCACAATCATCGAATCCACTCACTATGGACGAGAATCGCGAATTCACTTCCAGAGCGAAGACCTCGATCTTCGACCGATCGTTCACAATCAACCCATCCTCATACCAAACCTCCCAGAAACCCCAATTTCCGTCCCTCGACCGATCCGCGTCCGCCAAGAAATGGTTCAGCTCGTTCGAAACCGCGGGCAATTCGATCAAAGGCAAAGTCCGCCTCTTGCGCAATCTTTTCGAGCCCCCAAAGGACATAAAATCGGCCCAAGAACAGTTGCAATCGCAATCGCAATCTCAGCCATTCAGTCGCTTACGTCACGCGAATTCAATCAGCTCAGATTCCATCCTCAACGCCTCGACGATCCGGTTGCCGGGCACCGAGGATCGTGTGGTGTTGTATTTCACTAGCTTGCGAGGTGTGAGGAGGACGTTCGAGGATTGCTACTCGGTCCGGACGATATTCCGGTGTTTTCGGGTTTATGTCGATGAAAGGGATGTGTCGATGGATTCGTTGTATAGGAGTGAGTTGCAGTGTGTGATGGGGGAGAAAAATGTGAGCTTGCCACAGGTGTTTATTAAGGGGAGGTATGTGGGTGGGTCTGAGATGATTAAGCATTTGAATGAGATGGGCGAGCTGAGGCGGATTCTCGAGAGCTTGCCGCTTAGGGAGAGGGGCGTTTTTTGTGATGCTTGTGGGGATGTGAGGTTCGTGCCGTGTGGGAAGTGTAGTGGGAGTAGGAAGGTGTTTGATGAGGAGGAAGGGGGGTTGAAGAGGTGTGAGGTGTGCAATGAGAACGGGCTCGTTCGGTGCCCGGCTTGTTTCTGTGGTGATTGTCGGGATTCGTGATGGTTGTTGTTGTTGTTGCCTGTTGGTTTCACATTGTGCTTTCGGCAGGTGAATCTCTTAGACTAGCTGGTTTTGCTTGTTTGTTGTCATAATAAAAAACGGAAGAAGAGCGAAAAGAGTAGTCTAGATGATCCTGTTTTGTGCATAGCAATGTTTGCGCAACAGCGTTGTCGACAATCTTGGAGCATAAGGATTGCTTCTGTTAATGTAGGGATGCTTGATGGGATTTAGAAATGTATGATTTCATTGGTTTCGTATCGTGCTTTGGATTGAAGCAATTGGTAGGTGAATCTCTTAGGTAACTTCTTTGTGGAACTGTTATGAGACTGAGAATTGGACAATGTAACTCAACTTCTAGTAGTTTGCCTGGTTTTGCTTGTTTGCTGTCATAATAAAAAACGGAAGAAGAGCGAAGAGAGTAGTAGTCTACATGACATGACCCTATTTTGTGCATATCAATGTTTGCGCAACAGCGTTGTCGACAATCTTGGAGCGTAAGGATTGCGCTTGTTAATGTAGGGATGTTTGATGGGATTTGGAAATGTATGATTTCTTTGGTGTGGTTGTTGTCATAATAAAAAAAAAACGGAAGAAGAGCGAAAAGAGTAGTAGTCTACATGATCCTATATTGTGCATTAGCAATGTTTGCGCAACAGTGTTGGCGACAATCTTGGAGCGTAAGAGTGCGTTTGTTAATGTAGGGATGCTTGATGGGATTTTAGAAATGTATGATTTCTTTGGTGTGGATTTGTGTGAGGGGTTTGAATGAATGAATGAAGAGTTGAGCATAGTCTAAGCTTGCTTTCTTGGTTTTGTAGTGCATTGTTTGGACAAGCGTTTTTTAGCCATGGAAATGGTGAAGAAATCAAGAGGAAGGTCTTAGGAGATGGGGATTTCTGGACAGTAACAACTCACAAGGAAGAGGTATTGCCAGCTTCTTGATTTGGAGTGGTAGAATGAGACTGTTGCTTGTCTGTTATGATGACTTAAACATTTTCAAGGAAGAAAGAGAGGAAGCAAGGAAGAGGACGTTAATGGATTGAGTTTGATATCTTGTTTGGTTGTGCATATATTTTAATAATGATTGTACATTGTGATGTTGCATTTTGTTACAACTGTTGCTAGCAGATCTGGGTTTCAACATGTAATACAAAAGCCAGTAGTTTAGCTCTTATTAGATTTTATAATTGCATCTCAAATCGTAAAGATTTAGAATTTCGGTTTTATGTGGCTGGTCAATAAGCACATCAAGTTGATGTATGTGCCAGTTTACAATTTTCTTTACATCATTAACCTACCCAAAATTTTCTTTACATCATTAACCTACCCAATTATTAATTTGAAGTTGAAGTTTTTTTTTTTTGATGCCAAATTTGAAGTTCAAGTTGATCACCATCCACATGCCAAATTCCAACTAAAATTTGATATTGCTGACCAAATTTAGAGGGACGTGAACTAGAACTAACAACATTAGCTTATATCTCGTTGCACACTGGGTTTAGGTCGCTTTTGACCACAATCATCTTCGGAATCTGTAAGTGCTTTCAACAGCAACATATGTCCATCATATCTCGCAAAACGTAGAATCTGGGGGTCAGGAAACGCAGGATCTGGGGGGTCAGGATGGGGACATTTCAGACCTGGATGGAATGACCCGATAAAACCCAAGGAACCGAACCAACCAACAAAAGAAAACTAAATGAAAAGCCTAAAAAACCACAACAAAAGAAAAAAGAAATAAACTAGCAAAATTAGCCGAAAAAACGACACAAAAGCCTAAACACCGAGACGAAAAGCAAGTGATCACAAGACCACCCAGGAAGGGCCGACACAAGAGCTTAATGCAAGTGCTTTCATTAAGCAAGTGATCACAAGACCACCCAGGAGTATTATCGATGAGCAACTTACCTTTGTTTTCACTTAGACATGCCAAAATTTGATTTGACCATTTCTAAAATAGTAAAATCTAACTTGGAAATTTATGGGTCCAACTGTCCAAGAGTGGCCTATTTAACTGGGTTTGTTTGACCCTACCCATTTTGCAAAAATTACCGGGAGATGATCAACCGCTTGCAATGATCAAGATGGACGAATCTCTACGAATTGTTGGAATTTGCCTCTTAGAGATAGAGAGGCTTGCTCCAATATGTAGAAATTTGACAAGAAAGTGCATTGTTTGGACAACCATTATTGTTTTCAACTTGACTTCTTAATTATTATGACAATTTTCATATGGGCCATTTGCGAAAATGCCCCACTTAGAAAAACGGTTTGTAAAAACGCCCCTTAAAACAAAAAAATAGCGAAGCATGCTGTTTTGGGCGTTTTTTAAATAAAATCTACATTATTTTGTATTTTCTTGTAAATAGAGGTTTATTAAAAAAAATCATTATAATTACAATAAAAATATTTAGCCATAAATTCTAGAAATTCATTTTAAATTCAGAATTGAAATATAGAAAAAGAAAAAAAATATAACATAAGAAAATAGTTTTGAAACATTAAGATTTTTTGGAAACAATGAGATATTGTAGAAGATATGGTGGAAGATATTGTTGAAGATATTTTTTGAAAATATAAAACGTAAATAAACGTGGATCATTATTTTTTGAAGATATTATTATCTTCGTTTCAACATTCTTCGTGATTATCTTCGTTTCATCACAAAGTAGGGTAAAATTCATCCTGTCACCCTCATTAAACATCTTGTCATGCACAACGAAATAACCTACCTTTTTGTAAAATACTATCATTTTTTTTTTGTGTTAAAAACATGTGTTTCTTCTAAAAAACATTGCTTTTCTCATCTTTCACTAAAACTTATTTCTAAATACAGAATTGAAAAATACAAAAGAAAAAGAAAATATAAAACAATAAAACAGTTTTGAAACATTAAGAATTTTTGGAAACAATGACATATTGCAGAAGATATTGTGGAAGATATTTTTTGAATATATAAAACATAAATAAATGTGGATCATTATTATCTTCGTTTCAACATTGAACGTTATTATCTTCGTTATTGTATTCGTTTCATCACAAAGTAGGGTGAGACTCATCTTGTCACCCTCAATGAAAATTTTGTCATACACAACGAAATATCATGTCGCCCCTTTTCCTTTATTTTTTTAGGTAAGATTTTCTTGTTTTAGGTAAGATTTTTTGTTCGGCCCACCGAGAGGAGTTTAGTAAGATTTTCAATTTTCCTTTAATTTTTAAAAAAGTATAGATCAAAAAATGAATTTTTTTTAACATTAAAATATTTATAAAATCTTTTTATTTATATATATATATTCAAATTTGGATAAAAAATAAAGTGTGTTAAAATATTTTATTTCTCAAGTAAAATATTAATAAAAATACATTTTTTTATTTTTTAAAAAATATTTCGTTTTTTATTTTATTTGATAAAAATTAGTCATTTTGGGCATGAATGTAATGATTTTAGGTATAATTGCAATATTTTTAGGCATTTTTGCAAATCGAAAAAAAAGGTTATATTTGCAAACGGATTATCAAATAGGGCCATTTGGTACTAATCCCCCTTTTCTTCGTATCTAGGTCGATATTAATTGTAGTAATTAGGGCAGTAATTTTTACTCTTTGTATCGTTTCTATACACAATCCCTCCTTTGATGATGGAACATGAGTAACTCCATCTGAGGTTACCTATGAGAGCTTGATCGTGGTTTTGATTGTGATTATGTGTCTAAGCCCCTCCGAGTCATAATGTTATGAAAATATACTCTAAAACAATATTTTCGTCTATCTTATGGCATTTCTTTGTTTTTTTTTTAACCAAAGGAGGGCATTCACCCATTTTATTTATCATAGAAAAAGATTACATGTTATAACTCATCCAAAAATCTATCTCCCTGGACGGAATAAGCCCATTAGGCGGAACATCAAACAAATTAAACTCGCCTAAACAATCTTCACTAAACTTAGCGAGCCGATAGGCGGCTTGATTCGCGCTTCTAGCCACATGCTTAACTCTCACATTCCAGTCTTCAACCTGATCAGCGACCTGCAACTCGTCAAAACCTCCCAGAGGTTAGTAGGAATGGCAGCTTCGATCAGACTTCATAGCCATAACAATCTACAGAGCATCGAGTTCGACTTCAAGTTGTTTGACCCCATGTGCCTTGCGATCTTCAACCCCGGTCAAAGACCAAATATCTCACGAAATTCCCCTCACGAAATTCCCATCCTCATCCCTCAACAAACCACCAGCACGAATGAAGGCATTCCCCTCCGAATAAGACCCATCAGAGTTTAGCTTCAGCCATCCCACCTCCGGCCTTGTCCAGTGCGAGAGAGAGGAGCCACCATCAGTCGCCCTCCTCAATTTCAGCAAATCAGCATACTCTCTTGCCCCCTTTGAAGCACAAATAAGTGTTTCTCACTAGTAAAACTCCGCTACACATAAAAAACCCTATCGTTTCTCCATTCCCAAATCCACCAAACACCATAAGCGAATGTAGAAGGCCAAGAACCATCACCATTCAGATTTCGTTGGAGCCAACTCTTGATATCATCAGAATAAAAGCTCTCCTTCCTATTGTCAATCAAAAAATTGTCCCAAACCTCTCTTGCCTTATAGTAGTCCCTTAGCACATGAATAGGGGTTTTCACTGCCTCATCGCAGCCAATACACAAATCATCATCACAAAGACGTCTCCTCCTGCGAACAGAATTCCACTTGATAGACGTCTCCTCCTCACACGTTCAGATGCATTGAGCTTCCAGATTAGATTCCAAATTTGATCTAAAGGATTGTTATGATCATTCTGAATTATCTCCATGGCTGACTGAATCGAAAACTGACCAGAGGTAGAATTATTCAAGTAAAGTTGTCTCTCATTCCCTCTTCAACAACTCTGATCTTTACTATCTCAACAAGCGCCTCAGGAGGAATAAGATGAGAAAATTGATCCCACGCCCACCCATCCGAGCCCCAGTAATCGGCAACAGTCTTTCCCAACTCCTCATCACTGACTACACTTGTAGCCACCTCAATCAACAGCCTGTCAATTGCCCAGACATGGTCCCAAAACAACGTTTTTTTACCATCGCCGATCCTCATTTGACACCATGAAGCAGCGAGGCCTTGGCTTTCACAACTCCAGACCAAAGGTTGGAAGCACTTCTTCTATGTTGAAATATGTTCCTATCTTGTCTCCCATTACAGTACTTCCCCTCATTTCTTTGTTATTTGATATTATTTATTCAGCCAAAACCACACTATTTATATACTAAAGCAGTGACCTTAATTTCTATCACGTGTCATCTTATGATTACTTTTACCTACATGTCATCATCATATTCAATTCGTATACATAACATAAAATATCATCAACACTTTAAAATATTCAATACTATTTTTTATTAAAAAATGTTTATATTTATTTTGTTTTAGTTTGGTATAAGTTTTTTCTAAATAAATTTAAATTATGCATTTGTACTTATTTGTCTCCTTTGTTAACTTTTATAATCTTGATCATATAGCATGGTGAGTTTTCTTGCATAGATTCATTTTTAACATCAATAAATCATGGATTTATTCTTATCTATACCTCCTATTGAGAAATTAAACAATAAAACGTACATTGAGTTTTGCATTAAAACAATCAACAATTTCTGTTCATGTTTACATTACAAATAACGACAAAAGAATATTTAAATGATTTTTTTTAAATGCACTATTTATGCTAGTTGATGTTTGTAAGGACAAAATTTGGGACATTTTAATCATAATACGGAGTACAAGATATGGTAAGTTGGTAATTCTCAAGTTTATCCCGATGACAAAACTGTTTCAACAACTTCTCTTCAGCCAAGGAAAAGGGCAAGCAAACTCATAACAGAATTTAAAAAATCATGTATTAAATTAAGGCAATTCACTACAATATAGTATTTAACATAAAAAGCGTCATTGTGTGAGGGGGACACATTCAAGCTCAAGATCAAGAATTCCTCTCTCAACATTCTGAAGTTTAATCGACATTTCCTGCTTAACCTTCCCATCTATCAAGTTTATAGTACTGTCTTTAACTAGAGTGTTGTCTGTGCTTGCGATCCAAATGCCCAACTCCGTCGACTCCTCAAGTGTTGACCTCTCGGAGACCTTGGCCGCCGTCACAAGAGGTTGTATATCGATCTCTGCCTCCCCCATGAAGTCGTCTGTTGAGAATGTGTCTTTATCGTACACAACCTACAAAATATAAAAGTGATTATTTGATTTGATATTGTAAAGAGATTGGTTAATAACAATTAAAAAAGTTCTATGTTTCTTACCACTTTTAAAGGAGGGATGTGATCAGGAATCGACAACATTAGCTTCTCGTTCCAAATCGGGTTTAGGCTACTTTTAACCACCCTTGTCTTCACTGTCTGCGTAAAGTTTTCATTTTCTTATAAGATCGTCAAAACTCAACTTAGCTTGACTTATCTAAAGTTGTCGAAGTGACTAACAACTACAAATTTATTGGGTCAAAGAGTGGCATGAACTTAACTAGGTTTGTTAACCTTACTCGTTTTGCAAAATCTATATAGTTTATGTTAAATACTATATTGTAGTATTACATAATAGATCTATGAAGATATATTTTTACTAATAAATACATTATATATTCTAATAGTTATGAAAAGTTTTTAAAAGTTAACAGTCTTGACGACCCTCGTTAGATTGACCTGAACCCTCTTCACTCTGTAATGACCAGACCCGTTTTGTTCATGATTTTTTTAGTGGCTTAATCCTTATTGATCAAAACTTGATCAACCTGACCCATTTGACAAGTTGAATTCATACATGATTATAACATGAACATGAACATGAAAGTGACAGTTAATGAAGTGCTTGCATGGATGCATGATACATGCATTATATATCATGTGCAATGCATTATAAAGCCAAGATATTAGTGTTGTATGGTTGCTTACTTTTGTAAGCTCGACATATAGTATTTTGGATCATGGACACCGCACATGAGAGTCGAAGTATAGACCTCTGAATACTACCTAAGGTTTAAACTATATGATTGGATGTTTGAAGACAAAATATAATAACTAATGCTACATTGATGTAATGCATTATGAGTCTTAAAACACCATGAACACATTCTAAATCTAAACATTCAATAATGCATAAGCATGGTTTCATCGAAACAAACCCTAAACACTTACTTGGTGTCCCAACGACAAGATGACGTATGGGTCACTACTCAACACATCTCGTATAGCCAGATTGGTGCCTCTAAGGATTTTAACATGTATCAAGCCGACAAATTCAATCATTCCTGGCTGCATGTAAACATAAACGAGTAAAAAAATTGAATTCAACCATCATTCAACCATTAGAAATTAAACTTTGCTTGATCGAGCATATAAAACAAAGTCAACATTAATTTTTACCGATGTGTGGCTATTTGTCTTTAAAGCTCTACCATCTTTAGTCTTCTTCCAACTATGACGAAATGCATGTCCTATTCCAGGAATATGAAGAATGCCTGCTTGTTTTGGTACTTGTTGCCTCTTCTCAAGAGGTTGGCTACATGATCTCCTATGTACTGATGAGACACTAACAAGTCTTGGATAAGGGCATGACAAACTACTATTCACCCCATCGGCGTAAAGAAATTGCTTCAACTCGTACTTTCTCCTGGCGAAAAATGTAAGACTTGTTTGGTTCAACGACTTTGAGAACGTATTCTCGTTTATCGAAAGTAGATTTTTATGAGCATCTTTTGAGAATTGATCGAGGTGATTTCTTAGTAGAACTTTCTAAACTTCGATCCGAGAATCAGTATGTAAAAAACGACCAAAATCCATACATATTGGAACTCAAATCAATATGGTTAATCAGACATTTTTTTAATCAGAGCAAGGAAAACCTTAGCGGGGGAAGGCCTAACCACCCACAAACCGGGTGAAGGACCGACCCAAAAAGTCATCAAAAATGAAAGAAAGAGAGCTAACAGGCAGCTCAGAAAGAAAATGAAAATGGTTAACCAAAACTTATTGTTTTACCAAAACTATTTAATAATAGTATCTTAATAAGCATAAGAAATTAGCAATCCTGGCCATTGAGCCAATCTGAACTCGTAACAATCCAACCCTAATTGACCTATAAATTTTACCTTGTCTAACCCATTTGAATTGACAAGCCCACTACCATGAAAAAACATGTTTTAAAACTTTTTTTTTGGTTCTCTAAGAATATTGTTCATGAGAACCGAAGCAAATACTTCAAAATACTACCTTTAGGTCATAGTGGCTTTAAGTTTTGTAACTTCAACATAGCATCTTTGAAACTTGAAACTCAAAAAAGAAATAGTTATTACCTGATAAAATCGGCTCGTTCATGACTAGAGGAGTCTGGTTTGGGTTTCTTGATGTTATCAGGGACACAAGCTTCAAACGTCTTATTGACTTCGGTGTTTCCACCCATCTCAGATAACGCTTCTACTTGTTGCTCTGTCCATGCATCCAGACTCACTGATAATACCTAATGTATTACATGTTGTAAAAATATATAATTAGATTGAGTCGTCTAAGAATTAGCTTCTTTTTTTAGTTTGTGTTCCTAGGGTTTTGTGCATAACTTGCGTTATAATCTTAGTCGTAAACGGGTTTTGCGTCGCTTAAACATAGGTTAAATGAGTTTGTTTGAGTGGATCATAGGGCATTGGAAGGCTACTCGACTACGGGAGCTAGGTGGATGAACAAGTGAACGCAATCAGTGACAACAACAATAGACCTAATGCAATTCCCTTACTGAAATCTGGGGGGTCAAGATGGGGGCCCTCTGGCTAAACGCAAAGGGGGGCACCCGAAAGACCCAAAAACTACAACTAGCAAGGCAAAACACAAAAGCCGAAGCACACGAAGCCCACACATGAAAGCTCAAAGCCCCTAGGGCAAAGCAACAAAAAAACCACAACACAAAAGCACATACAATAAAACACCTAACCAACAAAAAAAAAACTAAAACAAAAAACGCCCGGACATAGCGAAAGATCAAGACCTCTATTGAACGCAATCAATGAAAAGCTTTAAATATGATTTCACACATATATATCCATAAAACCCTATAGAAATAGGGCATCTTGTAAGAACTAAAACCGAAACATAATGATATACTTAGATTTCATCAATTCAAATTGAATAGGACATTGGTCGAAAAAGAATTAATATTAAGACATCAATCGTAATATGCAAATGAGTGATACCGACCTTTGTGATATGTACTCCTAGACTTCTGTGGACACCGGAACATTTGATGCAAATGAATACTCCAGGGCTTAAGGATCTGATAATCGCAAAAAATGTAGAAAATTAACGAGCTCCATATTGCATTAAATTAAAAAAAATCTTAACATCGAATTATATGGGTTATGAAACTTACACCCATTTGGGATCTAGGGATCCACAATCTGCACAATACTTATTGACAGCTTGAGACATCATTAGTTCTAATTTTGACCGAGTATCTGGCACAACATATAGTGAAGAATTTGTAAAATTTTCACTTGTTTCAAAACTAAAAAAAATATAGAGGACTTACCTAATTTTACAACCCCAACAAATTTGTTAATTTGTTTATCAAAAAAAAAACAAATTTGTTAATTTTAAAAACATGGATCAAATGCTTGCATTAATAAATTCTACCTAAAAAATGCTTGCCTAATAAATGTGTACATAAGTGACATTTTTCAAGCATGCTACAAAATTTATGCGCTTGACGCATCAGCTCACTGGTTGAGCTCTCATGGTAGTACTATGAGGTCGGGTTTGAGACTTCAGGGCGATGGTTTGCCCTATTCTCTTTAGAGCTGGTTAGTAATAACCAGTCCTCATTCCTTGCGGTGCGGATGCTCTAGGCGAGCCCCAATAGTATTTGTGGCGATCCTAATCCCTTTCATTATCAGAAATAATTTATAGTTGTACATACCCGATTTGTCGTCTTTGCTTGAATTGGTGTCTTCGGGCTGACATTCTTCACATAAGAAGTTGTCTGATGGCTGACAATCTGCACATAGGAGGTCGTAGAGACAAGGTCCTATATTCATTTTCACACATAACTTGTTAGCCAACACTTTATTACATACAATCTAAACCAAATCTATGTCATTTGGAATCTCAAATACGGTAGCATTTTTCGTTTTGTATTCCGTATCGGAAGTATAAACTTGGAGACTCGTTTTTATAGAACTAAAATAATTGATATGTTTCTGCTCTCCGTTTCTGTATCCGTGTAACATATAGTTAGACATTTTCGCTCTCATTTTATATCGGAAACATAAACCCAACAACTCGTTTCTATAGTGCGAAATTATTTTCGCGTGCCCATTGGACTACTTAACCTATCTAACGTTCTAAATCGAATTTTTATTTTATTTCTAACTTCAAACCAAAATGATAAATAACAAGAAACTGATTTTTTGGATTTAAAATAAACAAGATTTAGAGAAATGGAATTTAATTACCATGTGGTTCATTTTCGTCGTCGTTGTCTCGATCGAAAGACATCCCCAACCTTGGTTGATTGTAAATGGAAATCATCAAAAAAAAAGTGCTACAAAATTCAGGTTTCTGTTACACCCAGAAACCTAAAACCTGCATTTTAAGGGGGAAATCTCATATTCAGATTCTTGATTATAAGTAGGAAATTGTAACATTATAGATGTTGAAATGGAGAGGAATGATATACTCTTGACAATCATCAATAGTCACGGAAAAAAGCAAGAAGCTTGAGCTGATCCAAATTGAGATTCTGGCACATAACTTTTTTAACATTTACAAAAGAAGACAATTATTGCAAGAATAATTGGATTAAAAAGTCTTGCAATTTGCTGATTTGACACCAAATCTCAAATGGGTGTGCACAATAAGATGGGTAATCAAAAGAGAATAAGAAGGAACAACCAGAAGAAACAGAAAACTTTACTCTATTTTTTTTTGGGATTTTGATTAGGATGAATTCTGGATTTTCTGGTTGTTGGTTTTTGGATGTTTTGCATATCTTAATTGATTAAATTTTCTGATATCCGGAAATAGAAAACATCATTTATTTAAGGTAAAATTGATTTCTGCCTCTTAAGACAAATCTTACCTTTGATTTTAAAAAAATGGTTTATAGCCTTTAAATTCTCTACGACTCTGATTGTTGATGTCCAAAGAATCTTTCTTAATTAATTAGTTAAAAAAATAGTTCATACCCATTAAATATTGCCTAATGTTAAAACGTTGGTTTCATCGAAAAAAAATGTTAAAACGTTGGCATTAGCATGGTACATTGCTGAGCAGTGAGTAGTGACTAGTGAGTAGTGAGTAAGTAGTGAGTAGTGATGTTTTGTCAAAGCCATTTTTTTGTATTGATCTTAAGAATAAAGGCTCTTGCCTATAGTACTAATGGGATGCAAATGGCTACCATTTGTTTTTTTGGTAGAATAATTCAAATGGCCACCATTAATCGGCTTATTTGTGACTTTATTTGATTTCCTATAAAACTTATGACATGTATGATGTGTCACATTTCGGCAAAAGTGTTGGTAAGGGAGTTGGCTCAGGTGGTAAGCGGTATGCTTCACATCCACGAGGTCTAGGGTTTAATTCAATTGGATGTCAAAAAATTTTCCTTTGGGAGACTCATCCACCAGAGACTCACCCACATTTGGGAGACTCATCCACCATATTCTTTGTCTATCCATCATAGGGATGAGCCACTCGGTTTGAGCGTTTAAATATTGGCTTTGATTTGATAAATTGGTTTAAATATTCTTAAATGGCGGTCTTTTATCGATTTAAAATTGATAAAACCCAAAAAGAGCTAAACCGGACTAAATATATTCCATTTTCAAATTATTTTGTCCCCCAAAATTAAGATTCTCAATTCAATTCAGTTTTAAATCAATACTCAACCCTTATTTTTAAACCTACAAAAACCTCATAACTATAAAAAAAAAAAAAAAAGAGTCATCATATAAACAAAAAGTTTATATCTTTTCCCTTGCAACCAATCACTAAACATATAATGTGCTTGGTGTATCATCCTTTGTTGATGCTCTACGCGAGCCCAATTAGCACTTGTTGCGAAAAAAAACGCTAAACATATAACATATCGTAGAAAAAGAGTTTCTTTGTGCAATTTCTGATATAAAGCTCTTCACGGGCCAAAACCCAAACACCATTTCAACCTTCTTACAAGGACAAAATCGTAACAAAATCAAAACCGATGACAGTTTCGCCAAAAAACCCCATTTTGAGGGCCATTAACGAAAACACCGATCCAACTTTCGCACCACCTTTAAAACCGCCCTAAAACCCTCCCAATCTCGCCTTTCCCCCCTCCCCCCGCCGCAAACCCGGTCAAACCCAGTCAAACCCCCATTCCCCCCCTCTCCAATGTCCAACCCCTCACCATCAATGGAGTCCCTAATCCTCCACCTCCACTCAATCTCCGCCGTCAAATTCGGCAACTTCACCCTCAAATCCGGAATCTCCTCCCCAATCTACATCGACCTCCGCCTCATCGTCTCGTTCCCCAGCCTCCTCTCCCAGATCTCCGACATCCTCTTCTCCGCCGTCTCCTCCGCCTCCCCTCCGGCCAATTTCGACGTCGTCTGCGGCGTCCCGTACACCGCGCTCCCCATCGCCACCGTCGTCTCCGTCAGCCGTGGAGTTCCGATGCTCATGCGGAGGAAAGAGGTCAAGGCCTATGGCACCGGAAAGCTGATCGAAGGCGTGTTCTCTCCCGGCCAGACCTGCCTCATCGTCGAGGATCTCGTCACCAGTGGCGCCTCTGTTCTTGAAACGGCTGCTCCTCTCCGCGAATCCGGCCTCAAGGTCACGGATGCCGTCGTCGTTATTGATAGGTCTTTCTTCCTCGGAGCTCTTTCAGTGATTTCGATATCGATTGAGACATGCGTTCGAGTTGTTTTTGTTGTTATGCTGTTGGATTGTGATTTGAATTGAGTCGGTTTGAATGCTGGTGAGACATTAGGTTTTAAGTGGCCAAACGTGCTTTTTGAATTGTGATTTGAATACTGGAATCTGAGTGATTGAAGTGAGGTTTGAATACTGTCTGTGGTGTTGTCGTTGTTATTGATAGGTCTTTCTTCTTTGGAGCTCTTTCAGTGATTTTGTTGTCGATTGTGGTGTGCATTCGGTTTCTGCTTCTTCGAATTGTGTTGTTATGCTGTTGGATTGTGATTTGAATTGAGTTAGTTTGAATACTGGTGAGAAATTCGGTCTTTAATGGCGAAACATGCTTTTGAATTGTGATTTGGATACTGGAGTCCGAGTGATTGAAGTGAGATTTCACCGACACCGTCGTTATTATTGATAGGTCTTTCTTCTTTGGAGCTCTTTCAGTGATTTCGTTATCGATTGAGACATGTGTTCTAGTTCTTGTTGTTATGCTGTTGGATTGTGATTTGAATTGAGTCGGTTTGAATGCTGGTGAGAAATTAGGTCTTTAGTGGCCAAACATGCTTTTGAATTGTGATTTGAGTACTGGAATCTGAGTGATTGAAGACCTAATTTCTCACCAGTATCAATTGACACACGCGTTCAGTTTCTGGTTCTTCGAATTGTTGTTGTTATGCTTTCGGTGAGAAATTAGGGTTTCAATGGCCAAACAGGCTTTTGAAATGTGATTTGAATACTGGAGTCTGTGTGATTGAAGTGAGATTTTGAATACTGTCTGTGTTGTTGTTGATGTTGATTTGGAGGTTGTGTGAAATTGTGGCAGGGAGCAAGGTGGAAGGGAGAATTTGGAGGAGAATGGGATAAGGTTGCACTCGTTGTTGAAGCTGAGTGATATGGTTGGGGTGTTGAGGAGGCTGGGGAAGGTGGATGAGGAGACAGAGAAGATGGTGTTGAAGTTCTTGCAGGAGAACAAGAAGGTTTCGGTGCCGAAGGTCGAGAAGCCGATCACCGGGCCAGTGAAGATTGGGTATGGAGAGAGAGCCAGGTTGACGAAAAACGAAACAGGGAAGAGGTTGTTTGAGGTGATGCTGAAAAAAGAGAGTAACCTTTGCCTGGCTGCTGATGTTAACACAGCTGCTGAGTTGCTTGATCTTGCTGAAAAGGTAATGTAGTTGTTTGGCTCTGGATTCATTGTTTTTCACTTGGATGGTGTCAAGATGAGTAGAGGGGGCCATCACTTTACAAGGAATGTAAATGTATGGGTTATTAGAGGAGACTTGTAGGATATCGTGGAATTGTTGAAGGCATGGTGGTTATGTTTGCTGGTTTTATTATTAGAATCACTTATCTTCATGCCTTGTCTAATACACTTCCATATGATTGGCTCAGGTTGGACCAGAAATCTGCATGCTGAAGACACATGTAGATATATTCCCTGATTTCACACCAGAGTTCGGTTCGAAACTTCGCTTGGTAAATCTTGTAACCCTTAACCTAGACTAGCCTTCCTTATCTGGCTTTCCTTGTGTCATACACCTTATATTCTTTAGAAGATGCTAAAATGTTACCTTAATTAATGATCTTGTTTAATACAGATTGCTGACAGGCACAACTTCTTAATCTTCGAGGACCGTAAATTTGCTGATATTGGTAACACAGTTACAATGCAATATGAAGGGTAAGAGAACATTACATTTTTAGCTGGATTATTATTCTTCTATTTTTTTTCGTCTGGAGTTTAATATCATCTTGTTGCTTCTTTCATCTAAAGGGGCATATATCGTATCTTGGAGTGGGCTGACATAATCAACGCCCACATAATCTCCGGTCCTGGAATTGTGGACGGCCTCAAGCTAAATGTTTGCATTTTTAGGAACCTACATTTGGATATTTCTTTACTGAACAAATTCAAAATCTTAAACTAATCCGTCTCGGTTTTCAGGGTCTGCCACGTGGGCGAGGTCTGTTGCTCCTTGCAGAAATGAGTTCTGCTGGTAATCTCGCAACAGGAGAATACACAGCTGCTGCTGCAAAGATTGCTGAGAACCATTCAGATTTTGTAATAGGGTTTATCTCAGTTAATCCAGCTTCATGGAAAACTGAGTCCGTTAACCCTGCATTGATCCATGCCACCCCAGGAGTTCAAATGGTTAAAGGTGGAGACGCCCTTGGCCAACAGTATAACACTCCTTTTTCAGTAAGCTCTCTATCCTTTTTACTCTCTAGAATATCTTAATATATCATGAATTAGCTCAATCCTAAATTTTGGGTCCTGCGTTGTGGTATTTAACTCGGTCTATACTTTCCAATTTCATGTTAGGGCTTATCTTCTAGTAATACCGCTATAGTACTGTCATTTTCATAAGCTATATTGAACATCTCCTATCTGAGGTCTATATGTACAGTCCTCAAAAACCAAATATATAAGACCTAAACGTTTTCTAAACCGTGATTGATAGAAAGTCCATAGAGTTTCTTCACAAAACCAAGAGCCCATCAAATGTCCTTGTCCAAAGCTTTCTTGGTTAAAATTTTAGATGTGAGAACTCTATTTCATCAAACGGTTTTATGGTAAATTGGTCGATTCTTGTGTACAGGTGATCCATGACAGAGGCAGTGACATAATCATAGTCGGACGGGGCATCATCAAAGCCGGAAACCCAGCAGATGCCGCTCGCGAGTATAGGACTCAGGGTTGGAATGCTTATTTGGCCAGATGCTCTTAAAATTGGCAGTCAGTGTCTCTACAGGCTATAGCTCTGTACTAAGATTTTCTAGCTTCAAGTTCTTCATGCAACCTAATTTATCTTGTGTGTCTTGCCTTCCAAAACAGCCCATGGTCGTTCCAATTGATGGATTCACCATAGTCAAGTCCTTATTCCAAGTTTCTTGTTACTTGGAGTATACGCTAATGTACCAGTAAATAAAGAGAATTGGCTGATCTTGGACTGTTCCTTACTCTGCATTTGAGTTGCACCATTGCACATGGCCAGAAAATTACGAGGCAGTGAAAATGTAAAATTTCACACGCAGACTTCCACTGATTTTCAGGCTATGTATGCAAGCCAACCAAAGAGATGAACAACAAACTATAAAACATCAACATTTGAAAGAATCAAACAAAGTGTTCTCCAAGCAAAGTGAGCAAGAAGTCCTTGTAGTCTCCAGATGTGTCTCCAATGACTGCATCTTCCACAGACTCTTTGTTCACCTCCAAATACACCTCTTTGATCCTCGCCATGTCCACTTCGGCTCGAGTCACAATCGCCCTCGTAAGCGAATCCTCGTCTGTACCTAGCCCAACTATGGATGCCCTTATAACCTAATCATACATCAAAACCAAAGCATTTCAATAAGAAAAACTTCAAAAGTCCTACATATTGCTGATGTAGAAGGACATGTTCGAGCTTCGACGAATCACCTCGGCAAAGTGCTTCTCGGGAGATGCAATGCACAGAACGGCCGTCTTCAACAATGCTTGGATATCACCATTTCCGGAGCTAGCAATGTCCTGCAGAAGAAGACGAGACGCACACTTAAGGCCTCGTTTGGCAAACCATTGTATTAACATCGTTTCTTGCTGACGAAAGGCAAAAGCTGACCTCTTCAATGGATTTGCCAAAGCTCTCTATGTACCAGTGAAATGTGGCTTTGAGCTGGAAGAAGTTCCTCGTCGCAAGGATCAACTCCAATTCATCACCATCCAATTCCTTCATTTCGATAAGTTCATGAAGTCTTGCTGCCTCGGATTTAGCCACCTCTACGTCGAGTGTTTGCTTGTCGTACCTGTAAGAACTTACTAATCCAGCAAGAACCTGAAACAACAAGATTACTAAGTTAACATTTCACTCCAACTAAAGAAACTGAAAACAAGAGGCAAATCTTTATCTTTAATCACCTTTCTTAAGGGAAGAGGAACACTGGCTATTATTTCTTCTTCAAGTGAGCAATCAAACAGAGAACAATAGGCTTGTCTAACTGCCATAAGATGGTTTGGTGTTGATGCACATGCTATCTCAACTATCACTTGAAACTCCTTAATGCCCTTCCATCTGGCTTTCAAGGCCTTGTTTGCGAGCCTGGCGTCGCGCTCTGCAGGGTCGTATGTCCATAAGATTACCGCTCTCTGTTGATGCAAGAAACATGTTACTAGTGCAAATTCAGGTCATGATTCAAGTCTGCAAGATAATGAAATGAAACTCCACAAAAATAGTAACTGTATAAGGGCCCGTTTGGTATCCAACAATGGAAATGTAAACGGAATGGAAACGAACCTATACAAAACTAACCTATAAGGGCCTTTTTGGTATCTAACAACGGCCCATTTAGATTAATTTCAATTCCGTTTACATTTCCGTGATATTATGCGCCGTTTGGTTTTGCAATATTGCAGAATGTGGGCAAAATTAACCTATACAAAACTGATAAAAACAAGACAGAAATCAAACAAATTGGATTGAGATCCTTAAACATCTTTGGGAAAATCTCAAATTGAGCTCAACTTTTCCCCCTCTGTTCAAGTAACCAGATGAGAGTGTATTATGATGATTAACATATAATTTCAATTAAATCTATGACTAAAATAGGATTAGACCCATTATGCTAACATTCAGACAGAAAATTTCTAAGCTTCCAGAATTTATTAATTTTCAGAAAAAATCAAGAAAACCATCCAATGAAAACACATAGTTATAAAGAAGAGAATTACTCCAAAGTCACCAGAAACCTCAGAAGTAAGGCCATCAATTAAAGACTTGTTACAAAGCTCTTGATAAGCATCTCTGATCTCCTTCCTCTGGCTTGCATTTCTGTGACCTAATACTCTTATGATCGCCTTCTCATCAGTCCCCCACCCTAATCACAATCAAATTCCCAAAAAAGACAAAGACCCAGAAAAATTAAGCCAAAGCCCAGAACTATAAACACCATAATTACTCAAACCCATCAAAAAGATTGTACCTTGAAATGCTTTCTTGAGTCTTTGAGCATCTTGGGAGGCAGAAGGAACAACATCTGGGATTTTGAGTGTACCCATTTGACCATAACCACACCCACAAACCAGAAACTTTAGAGCAAGCTTATGGATTGAATTTGTGCAGGAAGAAGAAGAGTGGTTGTTCCTTGATGGGGAGGGTTTGATGTTAAGTACATTTCTGAGTGTTGTTCTTCTTGTTCTTGTTCTTCTGTTGCTTGTTGTTGTTGTTGTTGTTGTTGTTATGGAGTTTTTGGTCTCCATTTCCATGGCGGAGATTAAATGGAAGCAAGTTTTTGGACCCAAATTACCTTAATCAAAGCTTTGAAGACAAAACGGGGCCCAAATCTAATGGGACCAACTTTAAAAAAATTGATCATGTGCTTCATGTTATACGAAATATGAACTATAGTGTTCATATTTTAGATGGTTTGGTCAATGATCTTTGAGATATGATTCTTATCGTTATGTGGTTATTTTAAGACATTTCATTTATAAAAATCAAGTATCAAAATTATAGTATAGAAATATTACATGTGTAAAACAACACAAGGTTCCTCTAATTTTTTTTTGAAATGTCACCCTTGGAAATATGTAATCTATCACTAAATATTTGGATTTGGTTTTTCATGTTTATGATAATTTTTTAGAAAAAAAATGGTGAAATGGAACAAATACATAATAATTAAATTAATCAAAGTTTTTTTTTCATTTCTTCTAACCAATGCGCTAAGGACAAAGTAAACTATAAATGAAATAGATCAATGATATTATAATATGCTTAATTATTGACATATTTGACCAAAAAAAGCTTTCAAATATTTGATTTTTTCACCATACATGTTTCATGAATGTAGGCAGTAAAAAAAAACAAGAAATCCCTAAATCAATTAATCTAATTTAACCGATCGAGTTGAATCTAACTCCCAAGTGAAGTTTTTGGCCCTGCAATTAAAAGTTAAAACTGAAAAATGAATTCGTGATCGTAACTTGAACTTGAAGCAACTTCAAATTAATGTTAAACTTCAACTTACAAGTTAATGTACTCCGTATTTAGATTTTAGAGGAAACGTAGTACAAGTTAAATAAAGTGGCATCAATTAAATTCCTTAAGCATTCAACTTATCAGTTTAATGGGTTACTAAAGACAACTTCTAACTTTTAATTCACAATACATGAATATGAGGAAGTTTTGAGTAATTTCAACCAAATTCACCTTCTTAACCTTTGCAATAATTAACGGTTCATTACTCATTAAACTAATCACTTAAGAATACATGTGTTGAGAATTTGTGATCGATGATTGATTTTGTGTGAATTAAAAATGCCAAGTCAATAACACGTACACACTGACATTGTATTTTAATTTTTTTAAAATTTAATACAGAAAAGACTGGTCCACGTGTAGCACGAGGTCCACGTAAGGTGGAAAAATATATATACCAACCAACCTTATCATGTTACTAGTTGATTATCACATAAATTTGATATGGTGTAAAACGTGGCATCTTCATTTCTCTTTCATCATTTTTCTAATGTTCGCCTTAATTAAGGATAAGTCACATAAGTAGCTAGCTGTTTTTGTCGCCACAGCTAAGCTAAGCTGTCTGCATATTATAATGATGGCCAACTAAGCATGACTGAAAGAGTGAAATTAAAGACAAGGGTTATGATTTACTATATAGTTAGACTTATTTTACTTTCTCATTTCTATATTCAAAATTTGCTTACAAACTTGTTAGGAACGAATTTATCAGTTTGATTTCATGCCACTTGTAATATTATTTTTATTACAGCTCCGTCTCAAGTATTTTGAGAGTCCTATTCTATTTTTTAGGATCCTTATTTTAAGAAAAAAAGGAGTTTTTTGCCTATCTTATAAACGTTTCAGAAGTCATCTTCTATTGTGATTTTCTTATCTATAATATAAATTAAAATTTTGTCCATTATAAACTTTTTACACACCTAATGTAACAAGATAAGTGACTTTAATCATGTAGGTAAAAAGGAAAGCCAGATTCATGAAATTTTCAACGAGTGATTATGCATGGTTGTTCTTACAATATAATTGCACGTGAGACACATGCAATACTTATCTTATATAGCTTAGTAGATGATCGAACTATGTATAGATATTTTTTTTGATTATTTGAAATAGGATATGGATTTATGATATCGAATTATTGGTGTTCATATCGGTCCCACATGAATGTGATCACATTTAAGATTTTACTAGCCCACCTCACATGCATGTGTATAGAATATGTATATGCTCAATCAATGATTCAATATCATGCACAATGTAAGGTACGTGTGAAAGTGATCACCAACCATATTTTTCCATACAAAAGATTAGTGCATAATTAATCAACCCATTGTTAATGTTGAATGTGATATGCCATCACAAGATAGCCATTACTTTGTAGATTCTAGCTGTAAAATCCCGGTGATCACTTCGTTTATAAGGTCGAATTCACCATTTAACCCAAAAACTTAAACCAATGAGTAGAAACTTCACCATATTTCTTATATACTAGTGAGTTTTTTCTATGAATGTCTGATGTGGGACAATTTCTCTCTAACACCAACAACATACGTATATTTAGAGTCAGTTAGGTGATCACATGGCAAGATAGAGATGTTTTTAAGAAGATACAAGCTAAATCAAACATTCCTAAACTTAATACAACTTGAGCTAGACCCTCGTACAAAATATTGCTTGGAATTGTCATTGAACTTTCTCTTACTCCTTGAGAGTGTGAACGGACATAGGAAAATCCTGCACATAGAAACAGACCAAAAAGTATTAAACAAGGCCCGGTAAATACGTACAAATCCAAGGACCTTTTTGCAAACTCACTCGTTACCGTCTAACCAAACGCAAAGTAAAACAGCCAGCCACGGTAATCGCTCATTTATTCCAACTCGTGTTCAATGTTTAAACTTAATCCTGAAAATTCAATTCAGAGCAGCTCACTGCTCACAAAACGTTATTCCGCTTATTTACCAATAAGCCCCTCAAAACAACAGAAATTACACCCACGCCCCCGTTCCAGCCAAATATATAATCCCTGACCTCGTCGTCGTTTCTCTGTCACCGATCACTCTTCCTCCGCAAGTCTCCTCTTCTTCTTCCTCCAAAATCCACACAAAGCTTCGCTTTCTCCCTCCAATGGCGGTCGCCAACGGTGCCAACGGCGTCGAATCTCTCACTAGTGCTTTCTCCGGTAGCTTTCTACTGAGCTACGTCACAATTTCTTGTACAAATTGCTAAAATTGAGTCAAAATCAGGTCCGGTTTTGCTGACAATTTTGGAAATTTCTGTGCCAGGTCTGGGTGTGGAAGAGAGCGCGTTGCTGTCGACGCTCGGAAAATGGCGACACGAGGAGAAGAGGAGTTTCCGGAAGTCGGCTCGCGATTTCTTCTCCGAAGACGAACGCCAGTTCGAGAAGTGGAACGAGGAGCTCATCTCCACGCTCCGTCACGAGTTTCTCCGATTCAAGGTACTTCCGATTCAAATTTCAAATCGTTTAGACCTAGAAATCGCTAGGTTGATTTGAATTTTGAAGTTTCCGGTTTCGATCTGTTTTGAGTTGATGGATCTGTGTGTGGATTCAGTGTGCTATTGTTCTGTGGACGATGCATCCATGGGAGAGAGACGCTCGTTTGATGAAGGAAGCCATTACAAAGGGGCCAGAAGGCTATAGCCTGATCATAGAACTCGCTTGCACTCGAACTTCTGAGGAGCTCTTAGGAGCAAGAAAAGCGTATCATTCGCTCTTTAACGTCTCCATTGAAGAGGACGTTGCATTTCTTCATGCCAATGACACTGAGAGAAAGGTGTCAACATTTAGCCTAAATCTCTCTATAGTGTGTTTTCTAGTGGTTTCCTTACATTGTGGTGTTGTGTTTGATCAGTTTTTGGTAGCTCTGGTGAGTTCTTACCGATACGAAGGGCCTCGTGTGAACGATCAAGCTGCGAAATCCGAGGCTCAGGTTCTTCACGACGCCATTCAAGGCGGGAATAAGGTACCGGCTGTTAGAAGGTTTGAAGTGGTGAGCATTTTGTCAACAAGGAGCAAACTCCATCTCAAGGCTGTGTTCAATCACTACAAGGAGTTAACAGGCAAAAGCTTAATTGAGGTAGCCATAATACATCCATTATTCAGACTTATACTGTTTTTCATAGAGGACTTATACTGTTTTTTTCTTACCAATTTCGTAGGATCTTGAGGGTGACTTGATCTTGCAAACTACAGTTCAATGTTTGTGTGCTCCAGAGATCTATTTCAGTCAGGTAATAAAATTCAATACTTTCTGTAAAATTCTCCAAGTTTCACATTTTAAAGATTGCTTAACCAGTTTCGCAATGTGGTTTGCTCACCAGGCTTTGGACTCTGCCCTGAAAGAGGGAGCGAACGAGTTCACACAAGAAGCATTGACTCGGATAATCATATGTCACGCCGAGGTGAACCTTAAGGACATACGAGTTGAGTACAAGGACCGATATGGGGTCGATCTAACGAGCAAGATTGAGCATAGAGCAAGAGGAAACTACAGGGATTTTCTGCTTAGTTTGGTTGCCAGAGAGGAGTGAATAATTTTCGTATTTGAGACAAGATCATATGTGATTCGGTTTAAATATGTGGGCCCTTGCCTTGTATTATTGTTATGTTACAATAAATTTAATAAACTTTTAAGCATGAGGATGAATATAAGGGCCATTCAGTTTGTTGCCCTGAATTGAATGACCACTTGGTCCACTTATGTTGTGTGTTTATGCTATACATTGTGATACATAAATGAAAAATGTGTTAGGAGTAGAGTGCCAAACCTACCATTCAACCAATCTATGATTCAGCAAATTTTAATACGCAATACATCTAACAAACCAACCATTCAACCAATCTATGATTCAGCAAAAATAATGAAAATACAGTCGTAGATAAATAAATACAACCATCAAACAAACTCACCTAGAAATTTTGAGGGAAGAGGTTTTTGGATGATTTTATTGTATGGGCCCAGCCCAATTTCCTAAAGGGTTGGGCCCAACAGGGAAGTGAAATTATTGTTACCCCCAAATGCAGGTGCAATTTAAGAAGATTTGGCGCTTGTTTTGCTTTAAGGTCTTATTAACAGAACAATATGTGACCTCGTTTTGGGGTGTACTCTTCTAATGTCATTCTCTCATACAAGTCTGTCAAGAGAATTCAACCTCAAATATTCAGGCTAACACTGTAAGAAATCTAGCACTCAGGTCACAAAGTTTGCTGATAAGCTCATGTTCACTCATCATTACAGAACTTACTAGTTACTTCTACAAAAATCTTACCAAAAACATTCTGCAGAAGCCATTACATGGGATTTAATTATAAGAATAAGCACAAGGGTTGAGTGATTACTAGGGAGAAACATATGAACAAGCATCATGCCAATATATCACACCAAGTTTAAAAACATGCACACTGAAACTCAGATCAGAAAAGAGGTCTTTGGAAAATAGAGTCCATGGGAAAAGACACGAACTCGTATAACTTATTGCTAAGAAGTCAAGTAGCTTCAATTTTGGTAATAGCAGCACAGACACTAAGTTTTTGACGGTGACGAAAGTTATGAAACTAAAAGGGGATACTTAAAACTAGATATGTGCGATGACTGAAAACATTAACAGATACGAATATGATTGCCTCCTCCTTTGCCAGAATGATTTCCAAGATGTATAGCATCGGATTTTATCGGCTGACAATACAGAAACACTTTCCAATTACCAGTAATCCGATAAGATAATACACAATTTGGTAATCAGCATAGCATGGAGGAGATAAAAGGAAGGAATTACCCTTAATTATGATGATTAGCACAATGCAGTGTGGATAGGGGGCTTCAATCTGCACTTTCCACCATTTTTTGTTTCATTATCTGATTCATGTCCATATTTTCATCCGGTTGTTCGGGCAGATCTTCCTTCATGGCGCGAGGAGTTATTGAGATATGAGTAGGAACATTTTGTACATTATGAGGAACCTTCATTTCTAGATCTGGTGGAATCTTCTGAGATATGGATGATTCTGCAGTGCCAGCGTTCTTTACTGATGATGACTTCATCGGACGATGAAATAGCAAGTGAGCAACAGCACGGTCTATTTGGTTGGTCTCGGTTTCAGCATTTGGCACCCTCATGAAACTGAATACAATGACAGAACACAAGTTACCAGAAAAGCATTAGACCTGAAATCCCAAAATATTTCTAATCTATAAGATATTCCATGAATTTGTTGTTCATATTGAATGACTAACCTCTCTTGACTGCTAATGTCTTCCTTTACAATGTTGGGTTCAGAACCAACATTTCTGTTTGCCGTACTTGAATCACATGTGGAGTGCCTTTGTGTAGCACTTTGAGCAAGTCGGAATAAGCTATCTCTTATACAAAGCCTTGTGTTCATATCCATCTGCAGAAACACAAGATTCTCTCAGTGATTTCTCACTTGAAACTGCTGCATTAAGAAAACAGCACTTATATGTAAATTTAACTTACTTTGGTAACAGTATCTTGCAGCTGGTACAGTACCGTGTCTTCCACATTGTGATCATCCACCTCCACTGAGATTGCACTAGAATCATCCTGTTTTAGAGGAGAATTTGGATCATAGGTAGGAACTATGTTTTCTTCACTTTTAAAATCTCCTCCCTCTAGACTTAGAGTCTGATCATCTTGGGAACTCCTCTGAGCAATGGAATAATCAGTAACAGGGACTTGGTGACTCAATTGCTGCTGCTGTTTTTGAATGGCAAGCATAGCACGCATTTGCTGTCTCCTCCTCAGCTTTTCAATCTTTTCTTGGGGTGTCATTTTCTGAGGCTTTATGGGAGCATTTGTTGATTTGCCCATATAGACTTCGTCACTGAGGCAAGCTTCAGGATTCAGGAAAATGGGCTGACGACCTTCCTCTGTTGCAGGCAATGTAGGCATGGCAGTGCACTGACCCGAGATATTCCCATATGGATATGTGGCAAAATAAGGATTTGAAATTTGCTGATATGGTGCCTGAGGCATTTTTTGATGATCAAACACAGAAGGCATGTAATTCTTTCTTGTGTCTGCCACAGATTTTGAGGCATCAAATTGCTGAACATTTGTTGCAGGTTGTCTCCATGTGCTGTAAGCATCCCGTAATCTTCTGTGGGTGTGTGTCCTCTGTGGTTTCATCTTCGAATGAGATCCAGACCAGTTCTATGCAAAAAAAATATGCATATAATCTCAATCAATTAATTACTTCAAGCGCATTCAATGTATGCAATATTGCTAGGAAGTAGGAACGGTTTATTCAAGGCAACATCAAGTTCAGTTAGAAGTTAGTCTTGTGGCTCTTGTCTTCTGACTTCATATTCATATCTTCCTTTTATAAATTAAGTACTATATAAGACATTTATGCAGTAGTTCACTGGGCCAGCAAAGCAAATGACCATCAACTTCGCTTCTAATAATATAGAAGGACAAGGTATGTATACTTTGTTTACTGATTTGTTTGTAGAGGAAATCTGCCTAGCAGCAATTTGAGGCTCTCGTACAGTCTCTCCAGTCATGCCCACAGCTGTCTGCAGGCAAATGAACAAAGTGACTTGCATGTTCTAAGATTGCATTGCTAGAGTTCAGTAATAGTGTAACCTTTGGGTCAGCAGTGACATCAAGTTCTTCCCTATCAAATCTTGTACGTAGCATTTCTTGTGTATAACATGCTGAGTCTGTTTCTTTTTCATATGAGCTGCCAAATGGTGGATTTTCAGGGTGCAAATACTCAGAATTGAAGCCAAATTGGTCAGATGAGTTCCCTAGAGCTTCTAGTCCCCAACTTGTGGAGTCTAGAGCTAGGGATGAAGACTTCACAGCACTGTCTAGCACATCTCCAGATGATGCCCAAAATTCTTCTGTGCTATCGAGACTGGCATGGTCAACTAATTCGTCATTACTGCAAAATCATCACTTGTGTGAATAACGTGTCAGATAAATCGTACTATATATGTATTCCGTTACAAAATAAACTTGACAGAAAAAAGGTTATACAGCTCCCAGGTAAACTAAGAAAGCAGAACATAAGCAAAAGATGCAACTCTACTACGATGATACTGTTATAGAATAAACAAGTTGCTTCATAATCTTTTCCATCTCACACTTGTGTGTGATTTCTGTAAACATTAATGTTCCATCTCATACTCTTCAAAATGCTGTTTTTTGTCGAGATACATCTCGTGCTGATAAGAATGAACAATGTGATTAAGATGATGTCAGGCATAATAAAACTATTGCACCAGTACCTAAGGTGTGCATTGTACATCTTTATCACCTGTAACCTAGCAAAAATTTGGTTTCAAAGTTCACACATCTTATCGTTATGATAGATCCCTTGCATTCAATCAAGATGGATGGAGAAACCTGAAAAAGAAGGCACAAATAAGAAGAACTTTAATTACCTAAATATTTGATCAAGATCCTCGAAACTTTCAATGTTAGCCCAACTGTTGCCAATCATATCACCAAATTCTCCATCTTCATTCTGACTTTCAGAAATTTCAGGACCCTTTTCTTGGTCACTTTTCTTACCTGTAAGGAAATCTAACCACGTATAAGTTACCAAGATAAGCGAGTCAACAAATATATTATCATAGGGATAGCAATTGGGTGGAATTGGAACTAGGTTTCACAACAAGCTTAAGGTTTTAGGGAAGGAAACAGAAATCTGACTACAAAATTTCAACGCAAGAAGAAAATATATGTTTAAATTAAACTTATAATACTATAAAATCTTGGCATGCAGAAGCTTCAAAATTACAAGAAAGAGCATCACAAGTCCCTAAAGATCTCAACCTACTCAAATGCCATCACCATAAGCTACAAGCAGTTCCAATCATAAAAATAAATCAGATACAATGTTTAAAACTAAATGAGAAAGTGTAAATGTCCTTTCGATCCAATATTGCAGTAAAGCATCAGATCTCATCTTACAGAAAATATTTTGTACCAAAATCCCTTTCCTACCAAGGGCGTAATCCCTTTAACCAAGCACATCCAGAAGAATAGGAATAATGAATGCCTTACCCATCCAGTTGCCATCCCTACCTCGTGATGCTGAATTGTAGGAAAGACATTTTAAGTACCTATGGAGTTAAGATCAGAATTTGACGCAAGTAAAGACAACTCATCGTTTCTCTCCACTTTACACCCTTGTAGCTTGGTTTTAGTGGCAGCGGACTTTTGTTCAGAAGGCTTACTGTTTTCAGCATCCACATTTGCTTCACTCTTGTCATGATCTTCATGGACAGATTCAGATTTCTTCTCACTTTCCTCGGGATAAGTAACAATGTGCTCATCCGCCTCACCCCATAATATGTTTGCAAGCTAGAAAATGTATGGAAAAACACAAGAAAATCACTCATTACAATAAGTAAACATTTCGATTACTCTACAAACAAAAGAAGTGATTTATAAGCTCAATCACAATACTCAAAGCATCAATTTCTACAAACAACTGTTTTTATTTCCCTTCACTGTATGAGCATAATAAAAGAGCCAAACACAACACTAGGAGTATCAAGGCTGTATCTGTCTATCAACTGATGGCTAATTTTGCTACTTCCATGAAGAAGATAAACCTTACTTGAAAAAGAATGACATCTGAGTCATGCAAAGAGCATGGATGGAGTGCAACAAGGTCTCAAAATTATTAGAATGACAAAGAACCTGCAAAATTCTCCCCAAGAACTAAGGCCAGAAGGAGAGGCAGAGCATCAGGAAGGGAGTTAAGACAGATGAGGTGCTTTCTGATGAATTACTACCTGAATAAGCTTTGCTAAATGTTTCCAATACATTTTAATTTGCAAGTTGTTAAAGATACTCCATCTCACAAGAGAGTTGAGGACGGTTGTATCATTCAGAATGCATCATAAATGATTAAACCTTGTTCTACTTTTCTAAGCTGCGCTACATGTAAGAGTCAACCCCAATCTTGCTAGCCATGGAAGTATTTGGACAGGAGATTAGGTTCTGAATGACTGCATCAATCATTCTTTTTCCTTTCAACACTCTTCAGTACTATCCTCTTAAAACACTTTACTGACCATCAAACAGAGATTTGAGAAGTTGACAGCACATTACATACACAACTTAGTAACAAGCCAGACACTACGTCTAGTTTAGATCCACTTACACACACAAATTACAGAATCTAAGAATACATCTTAGCAGAACTCATTATCATTCAGCATGATCATATTTCATATCATAACTAAACTAAAATCCTACTGAATCCCTGAAGCAAAGTGTAGGATATTCCCTACTTTGTATGAACAGCAGACATGCACAAGAACTTTTACAAAAGAGCACGAAAACTGAACTTAACAAGCAGAGAGAGAGAGAATTCCACACTTAAATCATTAAAATCCATACGAATATCAATCAATCACCCTAGAAGGAAGGAATCGAAGTCTCAAACAGAGCAACTTCCGTCTAATTTCTGCCTAATTTGCATAACTCTTTTGTGTTCTACAATCACAACATTTCTGAAGAAGGCTAGAGATGTGAAGAGCTCGCTCACCTCTTGGTCTTCCCAATCAAACATCTCTGAAGAAGCCTAGACACACCAGATCCAAGCTCAACCCATGCTCGCGACAGGATTTGCACATCGCCAGTTGAAATCACCCCCAAAAACACGAAAAAAGGAAACCAAAACCAAATTCAAGACGAGAAAGACCAAATCAAACTCCTCTTCGCAACAGCAAGCAAACGAATCACATCGAAATTCCTAATCAAAGACTAGCACCAAAATCCTGGCCAGAGAGAGAGAATTCGAAATCGGAGAAAGCTGGAACGCGAAAAATCGGAAAAACACAGCGGAAATTTGGTCTTGAAAGAGAGAGAAAAACACAAAGGGGAGAGAAGGTAGCCGGTAGAGAGAGAAAGAGAGGAGGGAGTTGGCGGGGCCCACAGGAAATCGCGTGGGAGAGCTGAGAAGGGTCTGGAAGTGACACGTGGCGAGGGCGGTATCTCAATTTGTGGCTTACAACGCCGGATCAAATACGGTCTCGTTATTGGCTGCCGAATTTGTGTTGAGAGGTCGAAAACGACGACGTTTGGCGCACCTAAGTTGTGTCCACTTGTTGAGTGACACGTCGTCCCCTTGATTTTGACCTTTGGGGCGGATCAGCATTGACCCACACGGACTAGTAGACTACAACCACAAGCTTCTAGTGTCACCTTAGCCATTTATATTAGTAAAATAAAAAAATAACTATCTACTTGCGAGTTAAATATAACACGAAGTGATAAAACCAAGTTATAAAAATAAAAATTCTGGCCACTATGAATATGAAAGTGAAACTTAATTATAAAGTGCTCAACACATGCAACTTCAAAACACAATTTATTATTGTTAGCTTGGGGACTAGGAATCTATCATGTGATGTGCCAAAAACCATATTATATCAAGATAAGCATATAATAATATGTGGCTATGAATTATCGTTAGTTGTTTAAGGTCCGGATTAATTATAGGCACTAAGTTTTTCATTTTTTTATTCACATGCACTAGGTTTCATGGGTGGTTAATGGTTATCACACCGGCCAACATTTTTGTAGTTGCGTGTAATTTTTAACTAGTTTCCTACTTCTTCTTTATTTGCTTTGTGTCGGGTCATAATCGGGTCGGGTCAGAGAATCTAGACCCAGAACCGGGTTGAAGCGGGTCAGACTGTAGGTTGGGTTGGGCCCACGCGATAAAGCTTGGACCGGTTTTGTTGTGTGCCAGGCCGGACCGGGCTGGGCCGGTCCATGGGCAAACTCAAAAAAAAAATTGGTTGTTGAATGGTCGGGTTGGTTTGGACTTGTGACCCTTTAACCAGCTTGGTCGGGACAAGTCCATGGACCGAGTGAGTGTAGCCCGGCCCACATCTTTGTTGGAAGTTTCATTCACTATACAACAAGTCAACAAGAGCAATTGCCTCAAAAAAAAAAAAGTCAACAAGAGCAATAGTACATTAGAACTAGTGTTAGAAATTGGTATCACTCACTAAGCGCGTAGCATCTTTAGTTAAAGTCAACTGATTTTTTTGATCAAAAAAAAAAGTCAACTGATTTTCATTGATATTAAAAGCCACATGCTATTATTCTATTAAACACGTACGTAAGCTCACATAATAAAAACTAAACAATGACATTATCTTTACATTGAGGGTGTGTTCGTTGCGATACTTATTATGTCAAATGATGACTTATTTGTAGAAAAAAGTTTGTAGACCAAACAAAATCGACTAAAAGATAGATAAATGAGTCAACTTTTTCTCTACCGATATATGTCTTTTATATAGGTTGTGTTTGGTAAAAATAATCAACTTTGAAAAAAAAAACTATTATTGTGGATAATAATAATATCCACAATGCCGAACAGGCCCTAACAGGACGTTGTTCCAGCAAGTATAGTATCGTCCGGGCCGGTCCGGCCGTGATCAAGGGTGATGGTTTTTAACCTAAGGATAAAAGCTATCGTTGTCCATTACAATGAAAAATGGTAAAATTGTAACAAGGAGAATCAATCTCTCTGTGTTGTGGAGGAATGTGAGATCGTTGAGTTGCTTCATCAGATGACCCGAGAACAGAGAAGCTGATGAGGAAGAAAGTCGTTTTCGTCCAGCATTGAGACACCATTTTTAGAGAAGTTCTCAGAGTTTTCCCAACTTGACAGATATTTACGCTCCGTAACGATAATAACTCATAAAATTGAAATTTTAAAAAGCAATCCTTCTTAAAATAACTCATAAAATTAAATCATATAACTATTAATTAATATTTTTTTTTTCAAATTTCAATTTAGTTCTTAAAATCAAGTTCCTTTTTTTAAATCAGGAGTGCAATATTGTATTATAGCTACATGGCTTTCTTCTTCTATGATGCCCTGATGACTAAGAAAAGGACGTGAATGCAAAAAAGAGGTTTGTTCACCTAATCAAACAGGCTACAAAATGACGTGGTTTTAGAGCCTAAAGCTTACAATTGAATGCAAAATTGCTTAATTTATAGCTAGTCTTTACAACTTACATTGACCTTTTTTGATTCCTTTAGAAGAAGGAAAATCTTTAAATCGAGCATTCTTAATCGTATTCTTTTTGGTTTGAAAAATAGCAATGTGTTTTCTTCGAGAAACAAAGTAGTAGTTGAGCTACAAAGGCAGGTATGCATCATTTTCGTCGTTTTTTGTATAACAAGCTTATTTTGAAGGCAGAGAATATACATTATATATGTACGCACAAATTAGACTAGGACAAACCGGCCAATTGATTGAGTAAACGTACAAATTAGTGAATTTTTGTCAATGGGTTATCACTTAAGAAACAAGATCATCCACTATTAAATCCATGATGATATTTGATCCATGTCATAGTCATGTTTAAGGTCAACAAATGAAGTTCATCATTGTATGTTCGTTTTTCTTATTGAAAGAGAATAATCTTGACGTAAATTAACCTAGTACTCATCAAAGAATTACTATACTATGTACGTACGTACTAACTTTATGAAATAGTGAAGTTGGCAAAGCCTAGGACTAATGGGGTGCTTGAAATTGACCATGCACAAATTAATCACTAGCTCTCTAGCCTGCTACTTAATATTACCTACAAGAGTTGTAACGTTTGGTAATGCTAGTGATTTAGGAGTAGTACGTCTCCTCCAACTAACCTATCTCGAATTAGTCCACCCTAAAAAAGTCCTTACGAATGAGATTAAGAAGGCCTAGATCAACTATGAAGGAAGCGACGTTCGTTCGTGGCCAAAGTTTCAACGTACGTACAATAACCGGTCATCGTATTGGTATCTCTAGGAATACGAAAAACCTGGATGTACTCGAACCTGAAAGGGTAAAAAGCTCTAGAAGGATTCATGTTAGAAAGAACGATTTTCATCTCTTGTGGATAACTCTACTCATATTGAGTTTATTTTCTTCGATGGATGATATTGCTTCCAACGTAGCCTTCAAAGACGAGGCCCTCAGGCCTCAACAATGGGCCGTCGTCTAGTGTGACAACTACACACACCGTTTCAACATTATAAGGTAAAGATTGTCACCTTGAAGTTGGGGAGATCTCTCTTCTACTTGCATCGTAAATCTCACGCTTAGCTTCTGCCATGATCGATAATCGAATGACTACTCTCGCCCGAAGCTCATAGACATAGTATTAGCATCACCGTCTTTGATAACGTAACCCTAAGTAGTAGTATCGTCGATCGTGTGTTATCTTTAGTCACGTCAAAGTTTCATATTGTTGTAACGAGAGATCGAACGAGAAAAATAAAGGAAGAACGACACACAGATTTACGTGGTTCGGTAACGGTGTGTTACCTACGTCCACGAGCAGAGAAACCGTATATTATTATGGAAGACAGAATTCGAAATACAGAGGTTTAGGTATTTCGAGAGCTTATATAGTGACTCAAGAAACCCTAGTTACAATTATGAGCCACATGCCCAAAACGGATTACGACAGGCCCAGAAACAGAATACATATATAAGCGGGACCTCCGTGCTACCTATCTGTGTGATTCAGATTCAACGCACATTAACACATATGTAAGCAATTAGATGCAACAAGTCTTTGTAATTTTTATGTTCTTTTTCGTTATCACGGAAGTCTTTGTTATTAATCTAATCACCTCGGTCTATCTGTTTAATTATGAGTTACATGTACATTTATATGATTTGAGAGATGATTTAATACGTGTTGAGAGTTTGCTCAAAACTTATAAAGATAGTGGTTACACGATTGTTCATGTTTTTTAAAAGCAAAGACATGCATGTGTTGGCAAAACTTATGAATTAACAAACAAATAAAATCAGATTTCATTCCAACAGATGTGTAAACACGTTGTAGGAATCACTTCTTTTGTTAAAAGCCATGGAAGGAACTTTGCAATGTGATCGGCTTTTTCTTAATTTGTCCTAATCACATTTCTTAAAAGAGAATCAACGTGATGAACATTGGAACATCAACGAGGAAGATGGTGAGAAAACACAAGCTAGAAATGACAATAATTGATGAGATTAAATACTAAAAAAACTAATCCTTAAAAAATGTGATTAGGACATGTGTTATGACTTCATTAGGTATCCAAAGTTTGTTAAAAGACCATTGTGCCAACTATTGTGCATAAGTTACAAGTCTAGTTATGACTTAATGAAGTATCCAAAGTTTTCTTAGCGGAAGGAGAGACATCACTCTGAGTCCTCAATGAGTATTTTATTAATAATAAAAAAAACTATGTAATCACACGGGAACAGAGTTAGTTCGACCCATTACATCATCAAGCAATAGTAAAAAAATCTCCTCAGGAGGGGTAAACAGTACATGAGACGATCCGTAACCAAATTTGCCCCACGGTACATATGACAATTGCACATCAAATTTCTACTAGCAAAGGCTTGCCATCTAAATATCCAAAGTTTATTAAAAGACCATTGTGCCAACTTTTGTGTTGCAAGTCTAGTTATGACAATGAAATATCCAATTCAAAAAAAAAAACGTATCCCCCCATATGACTAGTTTTTATCACTTTGAAGACACCATTGTGTTAATCCTAGCACAATAGATTTTATTGTTCTATTTTACCATACTATAACCTAAATTATATTCTATGCTTAATAAGATTTTCTATTTTTCATTTTAGAGTTTATAAAACATTTTTGTTTATGTATGATATAGCACAGGTTTTATCAAATCAACTTTACTAAGCTATTCTTACCGTACCTATGGCAAGTCCACTCCAACGATTAGGTCTTAATACACTCCGAATCGCCATTTCGACACCCACTGACAACATAAACATAAAATCAAATCATTTAAAAGTATTCGTTTACACACGTTCACATTACAATCATTTTTGAAGTTATGCATGTACACTCACGTCTAGACCTGAGTCCGGTCCGGTTTCGGAACGCTGGTTCCCAGTTTTACACTTCATGAAATCGGCCGGTTTGGAACCGGGGGTTTGGACCGGTTTTGAAACCGGATGGATATGTCGGTTTCCCGGGTTCTGAGGAAAAGAAAACTCGAACCGTAACAGTTCTCGGAACCGGAACCGCCGGTCCGGTTCAGGTTCGACCCGGTAAATAATTGAGGGTAACGTTCAAATTTCGTGTTGCTACCAGACTCTGAAACACTCTGAAATTTCCCGAGTCCCCACGTACCACCAACCACAGGTGACAGGTCAGGGAATAAATCACATTTACTACATTTCCCAAATTATTCTCTTTTTACAACTCATAACACAATTTCATTTTTGAAACGCATAGGATTTTCAGTTTCCACGTTATAAATACAGGCAAAACGAGCCAGGGTTTTTCACACCACCAACACACACTTCTCCAATTCAGAGAGATCTTCCATAGCCAAATATCGGAGAAATGGCGACCTTGATTGCTCCTCAAAGCGCTGATCCTATTGCCGATGCCGAGGCTCTCCGCAAAGCCTGTGAAGGTTCAATTTCTACACTCTCTCTCTCGTTCTTCGTCTACTGTTTTTTGTTTTTTTACTCCGATTTTGTGAGAAATTGATTCTGTTCTGGTTCGATTTGGTCTTGTGGAGTTGCGATTGCGACGATCTGAGAGGTTTGTGTTGTGTGTTTGATCGTTTTGGTGGTTTTTGTGTTAATGCATGTAGGATGGGGGACGAATGAGAAGGGGATAATCGAGGTGATCGGCCATAGGAATGCAGCTCAGTTGAGGCTGATTAAGGAGGCATATTTCCAGCAGTATAACGAGGATCTCATCCGCAGATTTGAGAAGGAACTTTCTGGAGATTTCGAGGTGTTCTTTCTTTCTTTCTTTCTCCATTTTTACTTGTTCGTACTCATCTCGTTTTTTTACTCTTTTAACTATGGTCAACTGTGTAATTGTGTTTGATTTTGACCTTTCGGAGTGATTTCGAGTTTAGGTTGAACTAGTGGCGTGGATTTGGAGGTTTGACCTCTCTGAATTCATATTGTTATGAACTGAGGTTGTTTGAGTTGTGATTAATTTGAATGTTTAGACTGCAGATTTTGGATCTCAGATCAAAGTATCTTTGCATGATCTGACCAATTTTTTGAGCAGGTTTTTGGATTGTTCACAGACTGATTTGTGAAGTTTGATTTGGGCATTCGGCCTTTCTGAGTTCATATTGTTATGAACTGAGGTCGTTTGAGTTTTGAATTGTGATTAATTTGAATGTGTAGACTGCAGATTTTGGATCTCAGATCAACGTATCTTTGCATGATCTGACCAATTTTTTGAGCAGTTTTTTGGATTAGTTGTTCACAAACTGATTTGTGAGGTTTAATTTCGGCATTTGGCCTTTCTGAACTCATATTGTTATGAACTGAAGTTGTTTGAGTTGTGATTAATTTGAATGTGTAGACTACAGATTTTGAATCTCAGGTCAAAGTATCTTTGCATGATCTGACCAATTTTTTGAGCAGGTTTTTGGATTAGTTGTTGACAGATTGATTTGTGGAGTTTGATTTGGGCATTTGGCCTGTCTGAATTCATATCTCTATGAATTGAAGTTGGATAAGTTGTGATGCGCTTGAAGTGCAGATTTTGAAAATGTACTTAGATAACAGATCTCTGGATTAATTATTGGAAGACCTTTTTTTTGAAGTTTGAATTGTACTGGATCATGATTGCAGAAAGCTGTGTACCGATGGATGCACGAACCAATGGATCGGGAGGCCATGCTAGCCAATGTGGCTTTAAAGAAAGGCGACTACAAAGTTGTCGTTGAGATCTCATGTCTCTCAAACTCAGAGGAGCTCTTGGGAATCAGGAGAGCGTATCAGGCCCGGTACAAGCACAGCTTGGAGGAAGACGTCGCCTCCCACTCCACTGGCGAAATCCGCAGGGCAAGTCTCATTTTCGAGTGAAATTTTAAAAGCTAATGACCCAAATATCACTAAACTTGTCTGTTGGATTGCATTGCAGTTGTTGCTTCTTCTTGTTAGTGCCTACAGGCACGAGACTGTTGAGACGAATGCAAAGCTGGCTCAATCTGAGGCTGAGATCCTCAATAAGGCCATCAAGGACAAGGAGTTTAGCCATGATGAGATCTTGAGGATCGTGGCTACTAGAAGCAAGGCACAACTTGTCGCTACTTTCTTCCGTTACAAGGATGTCTATGGTGATTCCATCATCAAGGTATAAATCTTAATTCTTACTATTACAAGCTTACAACTGCTCTAGATGACATAAAAATCAGAACATACTACTGTACAGAGGAACAACTTGTCTCTATATTTTCTTGGCTATTGTTCAATGAACTCTTGGTTATGTATTTGAAAAGTGGGAAATCTTTGATGTATTTGTTTGGTGTTTCTTTTGTAGCGTTTGGAAGCGCACCAAGACAAAGAGTTTGTAGGATTGCTGGAGGCAGCCATTGAATGCATCTGGTGTCCCAAGGAGTACTTAGAAAGCGTGGTGAGAGACGCTCTTTTGAAGAAAGGGAAAGATGAAGATGCACTGACTCGGGTGATTGTGACAAGGGCTGAAAGGAACTTGGGGGAGATCAAGGAGCAATACTACAAGAGGAACAGTGTGAATCTGGAGCAAGCCATTGCTAAGGCGACTAGCGGGGATTACAAGACTTTCCTCCTTACTTTGCTTGGAGCTGAAAAGCATTGAAGGAATGGATTCAAGTATGAGAGTCCTTGTGTGCTATGGGTCATGTTTCGAAGAGAACTTTCGTTTTCAATAAGCTCGATTTGTAGTCTGAGTTTGGTGTTTGTTTATCGCGTGTCGAGTTGGTCGATTGTGTCGAACTGATGTTGAATCTTGTGCTTGTTGCTAGAAAAGGATGAATGCAGTGCATTCCTCCAGTAGAACTTGAATGCTAAACCAGATCTAGCACATTTCAGTTATTTGTCCAAAATATTCTGCAATTTGGAGAGTGCAAAAACTAGAGCAAAGCCCAATAATAGGCCCATTTAGCCCGGCCCAACCTAGAACTTCGAGACTTTACACAAGGTGGAACACATCACCAATGTTATAAAATATTTAAACATTTGGTCAATTTCAATTGAAATTTGTTATTCCAAAGAACTAGGTGAAGATATTGACCAAAAAAAAAAAAAAAAAAAGAACTAGGTGAAGATGATATGATGGACCGTATATTGTACTTTGTGTTATGTTTTTTTTTTTTCACAACTCCATTAAGGGTCCGTTTGGTATCCCACGACGGAAATGTAAACGGAATAGAAACAAAGCTAGTTTAATTATGTTTCCGCCGTTGGATACCAAACGGACCCTTAGACATAAAGGGTACGTGATTGTTTTAGTCTCCCCTCTTTTCATTGTTGTTAATTATAAACTTGTTACATAAGCTTAAATGGCACACACCAACACAAGAAGTTAATGGTTCATCCACATCCATTGGAATAAAGCCGTTTTTGATAAGGTAAAAAATTAGGGTCACTGCAAGGTGTCCTTGGAGATGCGAACTGATTACTAACCTGCTCTAAATTAAGAGAAGAGAGCAAACCGCCACCTTGGATTCTCGAATCCGACACCTCGTGGTAAAGCCTTTATGCTTTATGTGAACCTGATCACGCTAAAACTAGACAAATACTTACATCACAAACAAGGACGCAAATCATCCGTCCCACTAGCACGTCCCCTTCTCGTGTCCCTCCCTTCCTATTGGCTGAATTTATTTATTTCGGTAGAATTAAAGGGAAAATGTAGGGAGGGTCCCATAGTTTCGACCAATAGAAAGGGAGAGACACGGGAAGGGGACGTGCTAGTGGGACGGAAGATTTGAATATCCTGATATCCATCTCTACAAACTTCAATATTCAATTCCTCACCTTACATTACACGTCTCATGATGCACATCCTTAAAATCAGAGCGTGACCAAAACCCAGACGTGTAACCTAAAATTCCACACAAAACTCCAATAGTGCACACCTCACCATGTAACGTGAATGACTGAGAGTTGCAGTCCACAGCCCCACAATCCAAGAACTTCCACCCAAAGACTCCAAGTCCAAAACCCATATGCCAAACAAATTCCAAAACAACTAATAAGCATTTAAACAACAAGAAAAAGAAACAAATTCTTTTCTTTTTCCTCCATTTGTTACCTGGCTGAACACTCAACCATCTTTGTCTTGTTTTTGTCCTCACCATTGGAGCATTTTTGGAAGCATCAAAACCCAAGTGGGTGGCCTATTCTCATGCCTTTGTCTTCTTTGAACCAAACAAGTGCAAAAAATGGAGGGTTAGTTTGGACTTATATGGATTGAACCCTAGCCCTTGTTCACGCAATTTCCCATTCTCACACCACACCCCAAACACAAACAAAAAAGCTTCACAAAAGTTGTCTTCAATTTGGTAAGGGCTCGTTTGGATTGGAGTTGTTGTAGAATAAAAATTACAAAAATTCCCCCTTTGCTCAACTTTTTATTCCCATCCACTGCTGATGAAGACAAAGATATAAGCTTGGCAGAGAAGCTCAACACAAGATGGGCTCTGTTTTTCACAAATTCCATATTCCTTGCGAGATCTCTCCAAACGGGTACAAATCGATCAAGACAAGCACGACCCACGAGAAAGCCGTGATGATCTTGTAATGGGTTTAAGTCTGTTTCATCAGGGGAGTCTTCTCCATTAGCCCTTCCTCAGAAAAAGCCCTTAAGTCCTCAGACGCTCCTTTTCAGCTTTTATATGTAATTAGAGGCGGAATTTCACTTGGTTGCTTTCTGGGTTTTGCTTGAATTGGAAAACCCAGATTGATTTCGTGGAATTTGATCGTGTTCTGGTGTGAAAATTTGGAGTTTTGGATTCAGCTAACTGGTTTTTGGCGGGGATTGGTTTTATCCTGGTAATGCTCTCCATTTTTCTCTTCCATCATGTTGCTTTTTTTTTTGTTACTTCATTTGAAATGTGTGTGATTTGGATTCTGTTAGGCTCTTATATGGTCTTGTCAATCTTGTTTGTGCTATTCTTTGATGCTCTTCTACAAGTTTTAGCTAGGGTTTTGCTTGATTGATTTGAAGTAATGGGTTTCCATCAGCTTATGGTTGTGTGATTAGGGGAATAGGGATTTGGGCTAATTTCTGATTCCTAAACTAGCAATTTCTGATCTCAAGTACTTGTCATGACATCAAGTGTAATTGGGATTCTTCAACCTTGCATTCAATGAGCCTTGGATCAAGTAGTTTTGTACCAAAAAGGACTGATTCCTCTTCCCCTTGCAAATGTACTATTCAGGTAAATAGATTCTATAAATGAAAAGAATGTCCTAGGAATTGCTTATATCCACTCACCACAGATTCCAGATACTAACAGATTATGGTAGAGGATCTCAACTGCAATTTGAATCCTATAATCATCTCCAATACATCATAGTACATACATATCAGGCAGATAAACTATACTCCTGATTTCTTGTGCTTTCTGTTCTTGATAAATCACCATTGCATGTCTAGTCTGCATCTTTGATTATGATGTACTAAAATGAAGTCATCTTAATGCACACATACACAGATTTATAACAAACTTTCACCAACATACTCCTTGCAGGAATGATTCAAGAGGAGTTATCGTCATCTGGAGCATCATCACCACTTCAATACTTCTCACTCATGTCACTCGCTCCCGGCATGGGTCCACCGTATCCCTGGCTTAGGGAAATGAAGTCCGAGGAGAGAGGCCTATGTTTAATTCACCTTCTTCTTGCCTGCACCAAACATGTAGCTGCAGGAAGCATTGAAGAAGCCAATACCGCGCTCGAATGCATTTCCCACCTTGCATCTCCCACAGGGGACACAATGCAAAGAATTGCAGCTTACTTCACTGAAGCGCTTGCTGATAGAACGCTAAAAGCACTGCCCGGTTTACACAAAGCCTTAAACTCCACGAAAATAACCTCTGTCGCCGAAGAATTTCTTGTACAAAAGCTGTTTTTTGAACTTTTCCCGTTCATGAAGCTTTCTTACCTCGTCACCAACCAAACCATCATGGAAGCCATGGAAGGGGAGAAGATGGTTCATATCATTGACCTTCATTCTTGTGAGCCTGCTCAATGGGTTAGTCTTCTCCAAGCCTTAAGTTCTCGGCCTGGTGGGCCGCCCCATTTGAGAATCACAGGCATTAACCAAAGAAAGGAGGTTTTAGACCAAATGGCTCTTCAGCTGAACAAAGAAGCTGAAAATCTAGACATTCCATTTCAGTTCAACCCTGTTGTTAGCCTTTTAGAGAATCTTGATGTTGAGAAGTTGAGAGTTAAAACTGGAGAAGCACTTGCCATAACATCAGTTTCGCAGCTTCACAACCTCCTATCATTTGGAGAAACACAAGATATTAACCGAGATAAAAGACGAGGCCTGAGCCCTGAATCAGCATCATCATCTTCTCTACCGTCCTCAAAGCATGCAACGTTTCTATCTTCCCTGTGGGGCCTCTCGCCAAAAGTAATGGTGGTAACAGAACAAGAAGCAAACCACAATGGACCTTCTCTTATGGAGAGGGTCATGGAAGCATTGAACTTTTATGCAGCTTTATTCGACTGCTTAGAGTCGACTTTACCAAGGGCATCAGCAGAGAGACAGAAGGTTGAGAAGATGTTTTTTGGAGAACAGATCAAGAACATTGTGGCATGTGAAGGTGCTGAAAGGAAAGAACGACACGAGAAGCTTGAAAAGTGGGTTCAGAGGCTAGAGCTAGCTGGTTTTGGGAGAATGCCTTTGACATATCAGAGTATGGTGTTGGCTAGAAGATTCTTGCAGAGTAGTGGTAGCTTTGATGGGTACAGGATTGTTGAAGAAGGCGGTTGCTTGTTTATTTGTTGGCAGGATCGGCCTCTCTATTCTGTCTCGTCGTGGAGGTTTAGACGGTATGCTTGAAGTTGTTGCTGTTATAGTGTTCATACATGAGTGAGATTTTTCTTCCCTTATCCTTACTGTCTTGTGTAAAGGATCCTTTGTTTTTTCATTAACTCTTATGATAATTTCAGGAAATCATGATCTGTTGGAGTTTTCAAGTTTGATTCATCATTACTTCATTAGTACTTAGTTGGTTACTTCTCATGTAGTTCTCAAGGGGAAAAAAAAAAGTACATTCCAAGTAACAATTCCATGTTTGATAGCCCAAAGCACAGACCTCTAACAAAGAAAATACAAATTCAGGGTGCGTTTAGATTACAATTGCATTATATTGCATTGTTATGCAGATTCGATGCAATATAAAGCACTTTCTGTTGTAATCCATACCCTTACATGGAGGAATTATCAGAATGAAGAACAAACACATTGTATTCGGATGTGGCATCACCCGTCGTCACATTATACTTGTAAGTCCTCGCGAGCGCGTAGCCACGAGCAAGCCTGAAGACACCAGAGCCTCCAATGATGGGCATCTCCCTTTGCTCATCATTCACATGATACCTTCCCAAGATACTAATAGAGCTTCCATTGTAGCTTCCTTCTAAGAAGCTTAGAGTAATGGACATGAGCAGACTATCATCTCCTTGGGAGGCTTCACCATACATTCCTTGGGCTCTGCCAATGAGCTTGGATTTCGGGTCAGGCCCCACGGTTAACGGGTCGTCGATCATGACTAGGGTCCCGAACCCGACCGAGGTGGCGTTCTCGGGCCTGGCGATGATGACTGCTGTCGGGTTTGGACCGCTGGGGATGTCGTGGAAGTAGAAGTGGATCTTTGTGAGGTTTTGGGAATCAGTTGAGAATTGGGTGTCTAGAGATGTTTGGATCCATGAAGATTGTGCAATGTGAGTGGTGGTTAGGAGATTGAAGACAAGGAAGAATAGGTGAATAGGAGCCATTTTTTTGTGGTTCTCTTGAGTTCTATAGTGCTATATATATAAATGGTGAGCCATACACTTAGATTTTTTACTTTCCTTTTGAAATGATGCATGTTTGGAGTGTGGTAGGTGTGGCCTTGACTTTATAACTTTTCCTTTTGGATCATTAGAAAGCATTAGAATTATTGAGTTGTCCTGTTCTACGTGACACCCTTGTCTATAATCAAGCAAATGTCTACACACTTTAGCATAAGATCTATCATATAATCTGAATTGTTTTCTTCCTTCCTAGACTAAGTTTAGAATGGAGAACAAGTATATACTTGTGGGCAAAGTCAGCTTTCTTCACTTGTACTACACTCGTTGTCTCTTGCAATAAGTACTAGGCCCCGTTTGGCTTGATTCCCTGGGAATGATGAATGAGAATCAGGAATGGATGATTCGAGTATGATGTTTGGTAGAGAGAATTCTGGAATCGATTTCATTCCCAGGAATGGTCATTCCAAGGCTGCAGGCTAATTTGATTCTAGCAAAAAATGGCAGGTATCATCCATTCCAAAAATTCCAATTGTTCATCTTGAATCCTAAGACTCCACAATGTTAAATTATAATTTCTAAAAGTCATAAACCCTTTAAATTAGGGGTGTTCAACGGGTCGGGTCGGGTCGACCCGCGGCCCGCAGTGCGGGTTGCGGTCCGACCCGCGACCCACAAAAAATTCAAGAAGTGACCCGCGACCCGACCCGTGACCCGACCCGCGGGTTTGCGGGTCGGGTCGCGGGTCGGCCCGTTGGCCCGTTTGACTTGGTCAAGCTGGTATTTTTTTTGCAATACGAAAATAAATTGTAAATCGACCACAAATACGGTGAATTTTTCAAAAAATATATATATTTTAATACTAATAAAACTATTAAAAGAAATATTAATCCTAAAAAATACATTTTAATACTAATAAAACAATAAATATTAGTATCAAAACATATATTTTTATTTAAAAATACATTTTAATACTAATAAAACACTAAAAATATATATATTTTTAAAATGTAACGGGTCGCGGGTCGACCCGCAAACCCGCGGGTTTAACCCGACCCGACCCGCGACCCGCAAACTCAAAAAAAATCGACCCGCGACCCGACCCGTTATGTGCGGGTCGGGTGCCCGACCCGCGATTCGCGGGTCGGGTCGCTGCGGGTTGCGGGCGACCCGACCCGTTGAACACCCCTACTTTAAATCATAATTAAGAACCCTAAATCTTAAGCATTTCAAACCATAATTATTATGAATAGCTCATTGCTTACCAAATAATATGTCTCTGAAATAGTTCATTCCGATTCCTGATTTCAATCCGATTCCGACTGTGTTACCAAACGGGTGCTAGAAACTTTGATTTTATCACTTGACAAAAACGTTAGCATTCATAAAGAGAGATATAGTGCAAGTGTGAAGTGTCATCTTGTCACACCGCCCCAACTACCACAAAGAGAAACTTTATTTTTTATCACTTGAATTCACCACACACCTCTAGGTAGCTAATACATGGTATTAAACCTCGCTAGCCTAGCTACTTGATAGGTGATGACATCCGTGACTACTGAGTACTGGGCTACGAGTCCAAATTCTTCCTCTCTTGTTCTAATAGTCTAAAAACTTCGTATCGGAATGTAGAACAAACAAGTTGTATTCGGATGTGGCATCGCCGGTCTTCACATTATACTTGTAAGTCTTGGCGAGGGCGTAGCCACGAGCAAGCCTAAAGACACCGGAGCCTCCTATGATAGGCATCTCCCTTTGCTTATCTAGTGCATGATACCTTCCCAAGATACTAATAGAGCTTCCATTATACCTTCCTTCCAAGAAACTCAATGTAATGGTCATGAGTAAGCTTCCGTCTCCTTGTGATGCATCACCATACATACCTTGGGCCCTACCGATTAGCTTCGATTTCGGGTCAGGCCCCTCGGTGAGCGGGTCATCGATCATCACGAGATATCCGAACCCGATTGAGGTGGCGTTCTCGGGCTTGGCGATTATTTGGGCGGTTGGGTGGGGTCCGCTGACGATGTCGTGGAAGTAAAAGTGGAGCTTTGTTAGGTTTTGGGATGGAGGTGAGATTAGGGTTTGTGAAGGTGTTTGGACCCATGAAGCTTGTGTGATGTGAATGGTGGTGAAGAGAGTGAACATAAGAAAGAGTAGATGAAGAGGAGCCATTGGTTTTTGTGGTTCTTGCAAAGTTATAAGGCGTTATATATACAAGTGGTGAGCAATGAGAACACATTTATTCTTTCTTTCTTTTGGTTTCTTGTTTGGAGAGTAGTTAGTTGGTGACCTTGAAAAACTTTGCTTATTGGAGACTGATAAGGCATTAGCGTTATCGAGGTGTTATATTCCTTATGCATGTGCCACTTTTGTTGATTTAATCATGACCCCTTTTTTGGCTAAGCACAATTGTTAGATAACTTTTGTCTCTAATTGGGTGTGATATCTTTAATTTAGACATATTAGTCGTTAAAGCTAATGAATCGGTTGACTTATTTTTGAACTAGTACAACGCCCAAAGAACAATCCGGCCAATGTTGAAAATTGTTGTCCTTACGGAACACGTTTTGTTATACCATATATTCTAGTGGAGGATGATAGAGTATCGGTATGACAGGTTGCAGGTTCGATCCCTATGCGTTTGAAATTAGGATCATAAATTCCATATGGATTGCGATTTTACTGGATTTCGCATGCCTATTGCCTCCTTCTCAAGAGGAAAGTAAACTCAAAGAAACATCTTCATGTATAACATTGGGAATCACACACACGCTTGACAAACAAAATGTCATACAAAGTCACTAGACAAAGTTAGTATCAGAATGAAGAACAACCACGTTATACTCAGCTGTGCCATCGCCCGTCGTCGCATTCAACATGGCCGTCTTCGCGAGAGCATATCCACTAGCAAGCCTAAAAACTCCGGAGCCACCAATAATGGGCATCTCTCTTTGCTTATCTTGGAAATGGTACTTTCCCAATATAGTAATGGAGCTCCCATTATACCTACCTTCTAAGAAACCAAAAGTCATGGCCATGAGTAGACTTCCATCTCCTTGTGATGCATCTCCATACATCCCTTGTGCCCTACCAATCAACTTCGACTTTGGGTCGGGTCCTTCAGTGAGGGGGTCGTCGATCATCACGAGGTACCCGAACCCAATTGAGGTGGCGTTCTCGGGCTTGGCGATGATTTGGGTGGTTGGGTGGGGCCCGCTGACGATGTCGTGGAAGTAGAAGTGGAGCTTTGTTAGGTTTTGGGATGGGGTTGAGATTAGGGTTTTTGAAGGTGTTTGGATCCGTGAAGCTTGTGTTATGTAAGTGGTGGTGATGAGAGTAAACATAAGAAAGAGTAGGTGGAGAGGAGCCATCTTGATTTTATGGTTCTTTCTACTTATATTATGCCTTATATATAGGTGATTGGCAAATGTAAACAAGCATGCACTTTCATATTCTTACTTTATCTTTCTTTTGAGTTGTTGTTTAGAGTGGAGTAGTTAGTTGGTGACCTTAACCTTTTCCTATTGAGACTCATAAAGCATTACCATTATTGAGGTGTAATTTTCCTTATGTGCCACTTTGGTCAAATAAATAGTTATAAATTCCTTTATTGGGTTAAGCACAATTGTTCAAAAACCGTATTTTCTCAAAAAACAAAGCCACATTCCAACGGTAATAAATCGTAAGATTTGAAACGGTGACCTCAGAATATTATCTTACAGACTTAACTGCTGAACCAGATGTCCGAAGGCAGCTAAGCTAAGATAATATTACAACTTGTTCAAAACATAGAGGAATTATCATCGGAATGCAAAAGACTATTGAACCAGATGTCTGAAGGCAACTAAGCTAAGCTAGTATTACAACTTGTTCAAAACATAGAGGAATTAGCATCGGAATGCAAAAGAAACACATTATACTCAGCCGTATTCTCATCCTTAGTCCCACTATACTTGTAACGCTTAACAATAGCATAGCCACGAGCAAGCTTAAACACACCGGTTCCTCCTACAATAGGAAACTCCCTCACCTCATCATCCACATTGTACCTTCCCAACACACTAAATGAGCTCCCATTGTAGCTTCCCTTTAAGAAGCTAAAAGTCATGGTCATGAAGAGAATGCGCCTTGTTGGGGAAGCTACGCCATACATTCCTTGGGCCCGCCCGACGAGATCGGATCGTCTATCGGGCCCCACCGTAAGCGGCTCATCGATCATGGCTAGGGTCCCGAAATCGAAAACCGTCGCGTTTTTGGGGATTGCGACTATCGCGACGCTTTTCTCGTTCCCGCGCTCGACGTCGTGGAAGTAGAAGTGGAGCTTTGTTAGGGTTTGAGGGGAGGGCTTTGTGACTTGGGTTTGGACCCATGAAGAGTTTGCTATTGTGGTGAATGCTAGAAAGGTGAAGAAGAGTACGTGAATTGGAGTCATTTTGACTAGTATGTTTTGTTTTGTGATTGTGTTAAGGCTTGATCGAAGTCCATGTATATATGCACGAGTTGGTGTGGATTTGTGCATGCTTTTAAGCCACATGGCCTATCGTTCTTGCCATGGGTACGTTGCCGACTCATTCCCAAATGCATGCTCTTTCCTTCTGACCTTTTCTCGAATTGGGCCCAATAAATTTGGCAACTACCTTCGTGTCTATTTCATTTAGTCTACATGTATTATTTTAGTTGTTTTTGAATAAGAAACATTTAGGACATAATAGGGTTTATTTGGACTTTTTTTTTATAGAATTAATTTAAAAAATAGTCAGAAAAGGAGATTAAATAAAAAAAGAGGATTAGAAATAGTATATAATATACTATAGTTCTTCTCAACCAAAAAAAATATACTATAGTTCTTTGTAATTAATGTGTGTTGGGTCTTGGGTTTTTAAACATTCCTCCTTTTTTTTTCATTTTCTGAAGTTTAATTTGATCGTGGTATAAGATAGAGTCTTACCGTTACATACTTTGATGTAATTTTCATATAGGAAATTATACTATCATACTGTTGTCTTCGGATGTAGAGTATCCAAAGGTTTATGATTTGCCAAAATAACTATTATTCTTTATCTTATTTTTTTGAAAAAAATAAAAACTCTACAAGAATGGTTTGTTAAGATCCCTTATCAACCCATATGGGCTCACAAACTTTATCGTCATATGGTATGATATGAGTTGTAATGAATTGAAGAGGGCAACAGAGTAGGTGAATAGGACCCATTTATCTTTATCTTTGTGATGACCGACTTAATATTCTTTGGGTGATGAACGAATCATTTGGTGGGCAGATTTTAAGTAGGTGAACAAATCGTATCAATAGAGACAGATTGCTTCACTTGTACAATACCCTTGTCTTTAGTAATTAAAGTACAATAATACATTCTACCGTTGCGTATGCTACACATGATCATACGCATGCGTGGTTTGTTTGCCATTAGGGATCGTGCTCAAATTCATGAGCCACAAGTGCATAAAAAGCGCCCCAGCTTTTTGCACATCGTTTTTTGACTTTTTGCACCACGCCATTTAAAGGCATCGCTGTTTAAAGCCGTACGATTATTATATTAATTAAATTATGCAAAAGTAAAAATGCGAAAAAAATGTTGGCGTCACCGGACGCCGGTGGGAGGCGTGGAGGGACGCCGGTGGAAGGCGTGGAGATTTAAAATATATTTGTTCCAGCTATCCATTACTTAATGAAGTCCATTTAGCCCAGTTGGCAATTACTCATGTCTTTTTTTAAAGATACCTTATAGATTGAAGGTTCAAATCCTCTCAACTTCATTTGTACTTATTTATTATCATATTTGTGCAAAAAGTGTAGCAGTTGAGATTTGAACCTTGAGTATCATGTAAACAAATCAAATAAGGACAATTACCAATTGGACTAATGAAAACATGTGATATTTCTTATTCTATTAAATATATATACCAAATTAGGACCCAATGCATTTGGAAGGTACGCCTCTGCACGCCGTCGAACGGCGCCCCGCCACGCCGTCGGACGGCGCCCCACCACGCCTTCCAATGGCGTTCGACGGCGGCGTTTATTTTTCCCGACTTAAATTTATTATTATTATTATATATTTGACGTTTTTAAACGGCGACGCCTTTAAATGGCGTGGTGCAAAAAGTTAAAATTCTGTGTGCAAAAAGTCTATGCCATAAAAAGATCTTGATCGAAACCTTCTCAAGCCTTAGTAGATTGAGAGCATTGCAACTTTGTTGAGGCTAAAACTATCCCACCTTGGGAATTCGAATCTAAACCATTCATTATATAAGTATATGAGCTACTCTCCCTGTTACCAATTGGTTTTGGTGTGGAACTTCATAGACTTATGTGTTGGGTCTACCGCACATGTACGCACAAACCGACGTGTGTACCCACGTCACATATGGCCCACCGAGATTTAACATGGTCAGTATGAGTAGGATCATGAAAATCGACTTCTGATTTAAGACATCCATTAATTAATAAGTTCATTGATCATCATTGCATTTTCCATATATAATATAATACTTTCCAAATCATTTATAAAAGTAGCTCAATGCTATAACCCTTACAAAACGGTTAAAAAGTTTGCCCTTTTCGCACAAAACACAATTGACTATTTCTTTCAATGATTACGCAAATATCATTTTCAAGCATGATCACATTATAAATTTAAAAGCTAACGCTAAGTGAGTTATCATGTCACCGATATAAATTCAAACAAGTGTAAATTGAGCACAAAGTTGGCAAAGATGCTACAATTTGCCTAGAACATAGATTCAACATCGGAATGAAGAACAAACACATTGTACTCGGCCGTATCTTCATCTTTAACAACACTAGACTTGTAACGCTTAGAGATCACATAGCCACGAGCAAGCCTAAACACACCGGAGCCTCCAATAATGGGCATCTCCCTCTCTTCATCAGCAACATTGTACCTCCCCAGTATACTTATAGAGCTTCCATTATAACTTCCTTCTAAGAAGCTAAACGTAACGGTGATGAGTAGAACGGGCTCGGTTTGCGAGGCGAGCCCGTACATCCCTTGGGCCCTTCCAAGGAGCTTCGATTTTCGGTCGGGCCCCTCGGTTAGTGGGTCGTCGATCATGACTAGGGATCCGAACCCGTACGAGGTCGTGTTCGGGGCATTGGCTATAAGCGCGACGCTTTTCTCGTTACCGCTCGTAATGTCGTGGAAGTAGAAGTGGAGCTTGGTTAGGTTTTGGGAGCTAGGGTTTGAGGTTTTGGTGTGTGGAGTTGTATGTACCCATGAGGATGAGGATAATGCTTGTGCAATGTGAGTGGTTGTGAAGAGGGCTAGTACAAGGAAGAGTAGATGAATAAGAGACATGTTTTGTGCTTCTCTTTGAAGTTTAAGATGCATAGGGCTTTGTTTATATATAGGTGTTGAGGAATGTAAAACGTTACATTTTTCCTTCATTTTTGGAATTTATAATTCAAAAAGCAAAATTGACGATCTTTTTATAAAAATTATTAATGTATGGAGTGGGTGGATGGGCTTTGAGGAGAGTGGTTGAGGCATTGACTTTTTAGCTTCGTATAGTAATTTGAAAACTAGTTAGGGTTCATGTGTCGAATGAATCTCAGTTTTGTGTGAAGAAGTGAGTTCATAAATTAGAGATAGAAATATTTCTTACAATATGCTTGATAAAAAATGTTTTATCTTATAAATATTCATTATAAACAAATTATTTTTACCATAGATAAGAATTTGGTTACTAAAGAGACTATCACGTTCTAAGTAGCCAAACAAACTACGGTAGTAGGTTTAAATACATTATACATGTTATACTAATATATAATATAATACATATTGTACGTCTCAAAAACACGTTTACAAGAGACACATATACAAGTTTGAGCCCGGTGTTGAGGTGTCAACTTCCAATACGACCGACGTTATCTATTGCATACAATATATATTGAACTTCACAACCATTCTCATCTCACGTGTGTAGACATTTTGAATGCTGTTCAAGAGCATTGTTTAATTTGCCGGTAAGAAATAAAGCAGGTTGGTAGAATGGGACGTGTTCTTGTATTCACAAGTGCGTATGAGTCTATTACATAGGTCCATGAGATTTCATCCTACCACACATGTTTATAGAGTTAAGTGAGTTCTGTTCTTATTTCAGATGTGTTGGAATCTTGATTCCGTTTGTAGGTGTTGGGCTCTCTACAACAATTGTTCCCACCGAAGATCTTCAATTTGCTGGTGCCTGGCGTTGTTCCCCCTATAACAGCAACTCTGTCGAACCAGGGAACAGTGCCCTGTTGTTGTAGTAGAACGCCTCTTCGTGGAAGTTGTTGAAGACGAACTTTCTTCAGTAGATCAATCATACGTACCTGTACCGATATAGGTTTGAATCGTGTATTCACTTTCCGAAATCAATATTTCGCCCCTTTCGAGCCTCAGGGAATCCACGAAATTTGAAGTGAGATAAGACAAACCCTCCAATCCATACAAGACTCTTGTAATGGATCGAACCTTAGAGTTCATGTAAAATGGACTTAGACTCTTCATTGAAGTTCAATCATGGCATAAGAACCATTCGAACCGTCACCCGATCCATGACCCGTTCATCCATCCGACCCATTTAACCCGAATGCATACTTCTTTTGAATTTGAGAATTTATTTCAATTTACACATTTTTTATCTTGCAATTTGAATCATATATTGCACTTTTGTTTTGTACTAGACTATTAGTTTTGTTGATTTGTATTAGACCTTACAAATTAGTAAGTTTTATATAGTTTATACATGATAATTACGTGAAATTAAAAATTTAGCTTAGAATCTTAACAGGTTTCGCGGAGACCCGACCCACCCGATTACCCAACGGATGATGGACGGGGTGGATGTGGATGATGATTTTTATGGGTGGTGGATGGATCGGGTGGAGTATTTTTTTCATGGATCGGGTGATGGAAATGGCTCATCCACCCATAACCCGATCCATTTCCATTCCTACTTGTTTACATAACACTTCCATACATGTGAGTCTCTTATCTCATGACCAAAAGATCACGCATGGCTTATAATCAACCATTACATATCATTCTTTATAATAATATCAAGACCAAAAGACCTTTCTTTCTCAAAACTAACTTGAGCAAATATGGATCAATTTCCATCGGATCTTGGGTTCTTGTGTAGGACGATCAAAGTACCATTGATCTCCTTCAACTTCAAACTGGTTGTCTTCTCGGAAACTGGTATCATATGATTGATCTCAAAATATTGATTTCGAATGTTGGAATCTTGATTCCGTTTGTAGGTGTTGGGCTCTCTACAACAGTTGTTCCCACCGAAGATCTTCAATCTGCTGGTGCCTGGCGTTGTTCCCCCTATAACAACAACTCTGTCGAACCAGGGAACAGTGCCCTGTTGTTGTAGTAGAACGCCTCTTCGTGGAAGTTGTTGAAGACGAACTTTCTTCAGTAGATCAATCATATGTACCTGTACCGATATAGGTTTGAATCGTGTATTCACTTTCCGAAATCAATATTTCGCCCCTTTCGAGCCTCAGGGAATCCACGAAATTTGAAGTGAGATAAGACAAACCCTCCAATCCATACAAGGCTCTTGTAATGGATCGAACCTTAGAGTTCATGTAAAATGGACTTAGACTCTTCATTGAAGTTCAATCATGGCATAAGAACCATTCGAACCAACCAGAACCAAACGTTCTTCTAACCCCAACACTATCGTCCCTTCAGCCTTTATATAGAGGCAAGGGAGCAGTTACAGGGAACGGTTAATGGCAGTTACTAGCCGTTACTGGCAGTTACATGTGGTTATCGGTGGTTACCAACAGCCACACGTGGAAGACAAAGTAATCTCCACGTCACCATTAATTAACAACATATTAAGGAAGTTACAAAGTGGTTTCACGTCAGTTACATGACGGTTACACCATCTGACTCATATAGGAAACAGTCACTGTTCCATTAGATAGAACAATCCGTCAGACACATCTTTGTTCCTTCTAAGACAATAAAGTCATTGTTACCTCCCAGGTAACAACACTTGTCAATCATCTTAGACATCAAAGTCGTTGTTCCATACCAGGTAACAACACTTATAGATGTAATAACCGCTATTTTTATATAAAATATTATGATATATAATTTATACTTTACTGGAAGTGTCAAACTATATTCTTATGAATTCGTTTTCTTAACGATAAACAAAAACTTCCAAAAAGTGATATTAGTCATTAAAATATAATTTAAAATAGAAAATAAAAGTTTATAGTATAAAAATAAAAATAAGTGTGTTCACTTATAATTAATTTACAAGTCGAGTTATTATAAAGGGAATAGATAAAAAAAAATGATTGAAGGAGATTAATATTATTAATTAACAAAAATTAATCGAATTGGGTTAATTATAAATTTTGTATAAATCAAACAAGATATTGGGTTTAGTCTTTATTGGGGTGAAGTCTAACTAAGCCCAATACCTAAATTTTGAAATAGAAAAAAAAGTGGAACCCGGAATTGACCCACAACCTCTATACACCTTCCCCTACTCCTTGCCACTATGCTACAGAGATCATCCGATTCTAATGGGAAACCGATGGTATTTATTACTGAGCGACGCCATACTCAGCTCCGCAGGTCAAACTGGACGAACGGACGTCCGTGTTTTCCGCGAATTGCCCACCTGTAAACTGATGTTTTCACCTCTGACGGAACCCATTCTCTCCCTCTGCAAGTTACCCGTGAAATCAAACTAGCCTTATGGACAAAATTGAGGCGTGAATTATCTCGATAAACTTAAGCTTTGGCAAGCAAGAAATCTGCACATTTCAACCCCTTCTTCTCCCCATTATGCTCTGATTTCCAAGACCTTTGAACCACATATATGCCTATTCGAATTATTCCGATTCGAATCTGATTTTGTTTTCTTCCAAACCCAACCGAACCCTAAGCCCGTCGGAGCCCCCTTTTTGGCTCGTCGGGTGCGCTGTGGAGGAGCCCAATCGAACGCGTCGGAGGCTGCGGCATCGTCTCCTGTCGCCGAGCTTCCACCACCGAGCTGCCGTCGCCGGAGTTGCCAAGCCAGCCGGAGTTGTCTTGTTGATGGTGCTGTCCAATTTTGCTACGTAAAAGAGGAAGGGGGCAGAGAAGCAATCAGCCAAACAATTAGGTTTGCCCTTTTAATTAAATTGGGCCTCATTATCTCAAGCCCATTAGTAATCTAAGAAAGGTTTAATAAACCCATTTGCATTCTCAGGTTATAAAGTGGAAATAGTAGAAAACATGATTAAAAATGGGCTCCTGTGTTTATTAGCAAATGGAGTCCGAATTTGTTAGCAATCAAATGGACCACTAACTGCATATTATGCACCTTTGGTTCCCTAATTACATGTTGCGGATTTGAAATAATTGCTAAACAAGACTAGTAGTAAGTTTTCACCTTAATAAGAATATTACAAATAATTTCTTAAGGCAAGTACAAATTTAATGTGGAGCTAGATCATGAACCCTTATATATATATTACTTCGAAATAATAGTTATTATGAGGAAATAATATTGTGACCAAGTCTTAAATAAGAAATAAACTAAGTAATTATTTGTTTTACCCTTACTACGCAATATTACGTTATTAATATTGAAAGTCTTTAAAATCATTTTATCAAGGGTAAAAGAAATGTTTTTTTTGAACGTCGAGTTAGTAATTATAACCCGTCAATGAAAAACGATTTACTTTCACCTCACAAATTATTATAAGGAATAGGATAATTTGGGAAATATTTTATTTAGATCAAGAAATAAATTAAATATTAATTTATTTCGTGTTCGCTCGTCTTGAAAACCGTGTCCGACTTAGGTCGAGTGCTCGAGCCATATTCCGTTCGTGAACCGAGGAACCCATCATCCGTAGGACTCAGATCTCGAAAATCGAAAGGCAAGTGGATGGATCTCTTGCCCTTTTTATTAAGCGTGAATTTTTGTTCCGTTTAATATTCTTGATCGTTATATATATGACTTGTCTGCATAAATAAACGAACTTAGGTTTATTTATTGCTTAGATATACGACTTCGTTATTGTCATTCGTACTACGATAGTACTGGACTTTAGGACCGATGACTATGGCCCTGTTTGTTTAAAGTATCTCGTTTAGAGAACTTCTATGGATTAGTGTAGGACCAAAAACGTATGAAATAAGTCCTAAATCACTTATGATAACAATGTTTTGTGTATGGGTCATGACTCCATTTACTTTGTTGACTTATGTCTTTAAGCAATGTCGGATCTGGGATTCGTCTCATGTCTTAAAGCAATGTCACATTGTAATAAAAAGTCGGCTTATGTCTTTTGCAATGCCGTACTTGAAAATCACTAAGGCTTATGTCTTTTGCCATGCCTTAGATAAATCTCCAGTTAAGAGTATAATAATGTGTAACGCATGGAATAATAAACCTATCTTCCGATGGAACTACATTCTGTAATGTTACATCTTTAAGAAACTCCTGTGGCATTGCCGCCGTACTTAAAAATCAATAAGGCTTATGTCTTTTGCCATGCCTTATATAAATCTCTAGTTAAGAGTGTAATAATGTGCAATGTATGAAATAATAAAGTGTCAAATAACTCTTCCGATGGAACTACATTCTTGTAGTGTTCATCTCTAAGAAAGTCCCGTTTTATTTCCTCGAGAATAGTGCCAATAAATATTCCGATGGAACTCCATCCTTATGGCGTCCCATCTCCAAAGAAATCTCGGATTTCTTTCCTCGTGAATCGTGATGAAAGTAGTTGTGTAACATCTCACGAAACTTCATCCTTACAGTGTTACACCTTAAAACACTGTCCAATTCCCTATCCTGATGGAGGTACTAACTGTTGTGTCATCGACCAATCGCCATCGTTTGGAGATCGATACCAACAAGTTTAGTTAGTACCATAGCCGCCATTCACTTGCTAGTCTATCATTAGACTAACCCTTCCACCCTCTCTTCTTTTTCCTTGCATGACTGGACATCAGGACAATGAGGAGCGCTACTTGAGAACTAAGGATTTAAAGACACGTGAAGTGAAGGAAGGAAGGACGGATTCACCGTCAACATGTAGTATCCAGAGGTGAAGACGAGAAGATTGAAGGAAGATTTCAAGACTATTTTAATATTTTTGACAATATGAGTCCCACACGTTGATCACGACTATATTTTATTTCCGCTGCTTTCTATTTTAAGATGTCGTATTGAACAATTTTATTTCATATTGTCGAACAATTTCCTCAAAGTGTATCAAAGCATGAACCATTTTGTTGTAATATAAGTCCTTGTCGCATTTCTAAAAGATCGTGTAAGGTTACCTAAAGCCTTGGGTGACTTTGGATGGTAAAATCCGAGTTCACTGGCGATAATACCCTTGGTTTAAAAATGAGGGTGTTACAATAGATTAGCTTGAACATCATGTCTAACTCTTGTCTTAGAGACATCGTTCCACTGTTACCCTATAGTAACATCTTGTTACCCTATAGGTAACATCATAAATCCTTAATATCTCCCTCTAGATCTCAACTAAGCTCACACGAGTGTGCACTCCGCACCCCCAAACCCGTGATATAGCTAAGTGAGTCCTTCATAGTGTCGTATGAATCCCGACCACACCAAATGACACTGTTACCCCTAGGTAACAGTAGGTGATAACACTAAAATCACCAACAAGATGTGGGATATGTTAATTCTTAACCCATCCTCTCAATTGTAACTGGGTAAAGCAGTTGACACTTGGACTTCGGTAGGGTACGGTGCAACTGAGTTAGGTAGATAATGGACCCATGACCAAACCCACCCCGATACAATGAAGAAAGGCCGTGAGCTCGTTAAATAGGTAGAATGGGGTCTTTGCGCTTCAGCTTCTCAATAATGGAGTCCCTGGTTGTTGATGAAGCTTTGTTCTCACACTCCGAGCAATTGCAAGCGTCACAGAGTAGCTCCCTGGCAAAACAGGAGAACTTTCTTGTGAGACATCCCGTCTTGCATCTACAACTTGCCACGTTCATTGGAGGAATTGGAGGATTAGAAGGCATGACGGGGCCGGCTTCTTGGAGGAGAGGTGGAGCATGCAACATTCTGAGAGACCTAGAAAAGTGCTGAAAAGCTGGTAGAGGGAGAAAGAAAGAGGGTGGAGGGAGGACTAGAGAAGAAAGAACGGGAAACTTGAGAAGAACAAATGGGAAATAGCGGGGAGGAGAAGAAAGAAAGGGGAGGGTGGACTGGAGAAGAAAGAACGGGAAAGTTGAGAAGAGCAAACGGGAAACTGCGAACGGGGAGGAAAAGAAAGAAAAGGGAGGGAGGAGAAGGCAAACGGAGAACTGGAAAGTGGGGGGAAGAGACTGCAAACGGGAAACTATTCATGGTCTGCCTATTTTAAGAAATAATTAACACAATATTAAAAAACAATAAAAACAAAGAATAAAGACAAAGTTACCCCAACAAATGTTTTAAATTCTTATGCTGTTTTAATAAAGCCTACTAAAGATTGTTCTTGTAAAGCCCTCAACATGATTTCCTCGGGATACTTGTTTCATTATAAACTTGAACCATGGTTTCCTTCACTACATAAGAGATGATAACAAATTTAGGTTAAAAAAAAACTAATATAAACAAATATTTGTGTAAAACTAATTAAATACAAAACTCAATATCTTTTGAAAATTATCCTCTAAATTTAGAGAATAATTTTCCTTGGTAGTAACAAAGGTATGACGGGAAAAATGATACTCCCTCCGTTTCACAATAAGTGTCGTTTTAGCCCTTAACACAGTTTTTAAGAAAAGCAATCATTCACTTTAAAACTTACAACTTTTTCTTAATCTTACCACTCATTACGTTTTTTTGGCCAATGCATGAACAACTTTAGTCAACAAATACACATTCCAATAAAAATTATCATCATTCACCCCTATTAAATCACTTTGAAAACCTAAAACGACACATATTATGAAACAAATTTTAAGTGCTAAAACGACACTTATTATGAAACGGAGGGAGTATAAGAATTCAACATATGTAATCCCATCACGAATAGGCCAATAAAAGTTATCGAACATAACTTGGACTAAAAAATCAATTCTCTGATTTTCCCTAGAAAAATACGTGTATTCCATTGAAAAAGTGGCAGTGTGAAACCAACAATGGTTCACTACAAAGGGGAAATAAAATAATAAGTAATACATAATAATATTTTATACATCAAATTCCAATTAACTTACTTGAATACTGAATTTGGATAGGCGGTTCAGTAAAATTCCTATAGTTGAGAGTCATTAGAAGCAGAAGGTAGAAGTAAAAGGACTGACAACACTTGATTCAAACCTGCTAAATTTCAAACCTTATTTTGATAGACACTCTCTTTTGTGAGACAGGTGTGCACATAATTTGTTTAAAAGAAATAGTTGTACTACAACTCGGAGTGAACCTCCACTGATATCTATAGATTTAGATAATATGGCTAAGTGGGAGGGGTCACCTCCTCTTACTCTAAAGCCCTCAACATGGTTACATGAAGGTTCACTCTCGCCCTCAATGATCCTTGAGATACTTTTTTCCATATAAAATTGACCCATGATTTTTTCCACTACATAAGAGTTGATAACAAATTTAGATTAAAAAAACTAACATAAACAAATAGTTATGCAAAAATAATTAAATACAAAACCTGATTTATAATTTTCCTCGGTAGTAACAAAAGTATGACAGGCAAAATGATCTAAGAATTCAGCGTCTGTAATCCAATTACGAATCAGTATATTTTATAAAAGCCGACCGTTTTCTAGCCACCACGTTGATTTTGGCCCCACTTTATATATTGAGTTCAATATGTTTTAATCATGTTATTCTTTTGGTAATTAATTCAAATGGATATCAATAACTTTATATCTTTTATTTTGCTTAAATATCTAATCTTTTTTCTTATCCATCTAATATCTATCTTTGAAGTCATACCGTATATCTTTAAAATTTCCTTCTATTAACAATTTACAATGTGATATCTAGGTATTTTAATCATGTCATAATGCACATAAAGCACTTTGTTTCATAATCACAACTAAAGTTTTTTTTTGTAGATACGCATACATGTCTATTTGCAACCTCAAGGGGTTGGTCTAGTGGAGCATGAAAGGGCATCGGTCTGACAGGTCGCAAGTTCGATCCCCCCTAGTCTCCTTGAGGTGAGGCATATGTAAATCCCCTTGTAAGAGCTCTCTGAGCCCTTGGGTCTTCCCTGCCCTTGGATTGGGGCACCATCCCCTTACCCTAAATTTTTTTGACCAAAAAAAAAATACCTGTCTATTTGCAATTTCTAACGTGATATCTAGGTATTTTGACAATTTCTTTTAAACAAAGTGTTGTACAAATAGTATAGGTAAATATTGTTGTTGTTGTTGTTGTATAAAGGTTATCTATCTCATCTGTTTAAAAAAACTTTTGTCAAATATAGGGAAAACTCTTTCATGTACAAACTAAGCAAAATGTTTAAATAATAGATTCAACATATTTCCTTAAATACAAGTAAAGTTGTGCTTCTTTACATTTTCTATTAAATTATAATAAAATTTATCAATTTATCAAATGATGAAACATTTTAAATTGTTTATTTTATACTTAAATCGTTATTAATATATGATAAAAATTGTAAGTCAAATATCAATGTATATTCTTATAATCACGTTTTATTAAAATATATAAACAAGTATAAACAATGTGTTAATACATATTATTCGGGTTATATGAATTTCAAAAACATATCACTCTTTTTTAGGGAAAAAAAACATGTTTTTAAACTAAAGTTTGTATAGTATCTTTTCATAACAATATCCAATTAGCAGATATCTAATATTAATTATAATATTTTTTAATATTATAGTCGTGCTAGCTCACTTTGAACACACAAGCTTTTTGTTTTGCAATTCTTCTTCAACGTTATATAAAGTCCATAATTTAGAGTACAATGTCCAAATTTCGTAGCCGGTTATCTTTCACAAAAAACACATCTTTATGACTGCATGAGACTAGTCGTACGTAGTCACAACCAATAGTTATTTGTAAAGTAACCCCGAAACCCTTTGCCCCTTTCTCCCTTGCCCCTCTCATGGAGATAGTCAAGCTAATCCTTCCTCTCCTCCTCTTAACCAATCTCTGTGTTTAAACCCACAAAACTTGTTTGAACAGCCACAAAAAGGCTTCTATGAAACCCTTTCGACCTCGTTCATGCCTTGTCTGAAGGAACCCCAACCACGAAAAAACCCTAGATCCAAGTTTAAAAAATTCCGATCGGTCAGGGCTCAAAAGCCTCGATTGAGTGTACTTCCTGCTCAAATTCGCACAAAATCTTTCATCAGGAAGAGACAAAGATAGAGGATTAAGGCCATTAGCTGGAAATGGAGACTAATGATCGTAGAATCCCCAAATTCCTTCAAAGCGGTTGTTCACACCCGATTCGAGGAGGAACGAGGAAGACAACAAGGGATCGATCTAGAGAGCGAGTGTCCCGGAAAGCTCGTCGGAAGAAGAGGGGAGCGGCGCAAATCTACTCCTCCCTGGAAGAACCCATAGCTGGGCTTACACCGCCCAAGGGACAAGGTGTAAGTCTGTTCTTTCTCTAAACTTCAATCTTAAATTACCTAAAAAAGCCTATGGTTTCTTGAATACTATGCTCTACTACCTGGCTAAACTGATGAACCGAGTGTAGATTTTTGCAAGACTATGCTCTGGTTTGAACAAAACCTCCATGGGAGAACCATAGAACAAATTGAACCCGAACCCACTATGGTTGAGGAAACCATAAATAGTGGTGTTCTTGTGAACAACAACGTTAGTTCTTCTAACGCTAACAAAGACCTTGACAAAGAACAATTGATGTTATGTATGTTTTGTGTGGCATTTCACCCTGCTGAGTATGTCATTAGAATAACAAATACCATGTTGGTTATAAATGTTGTGCTGCGGGAAAGGCAATTCAAACACCTCCTTTGCTGGTGTAATTGCTGGATAAAGAAATTTTTAAAACATCGAAAGGCCCGATTTCAGGCTGGTCTAATCTGTATTGATATTATGTCCAGAACTGTGAGACGAATGTCAGTTAAAAAGCTCCCAATCACCAAAAACAGAGGCAATACATGGATGGGAACTACCAGTTTTGTGGTAATAAACCCTTTTAAAAAAACTCGATGTTGATGAGGAAAATCGAAACCCGCTGTTGCACAAAGTTGTGTGTTCTTAGCTACTAGCTTCTTTCTTGCTATGTAGTAGATACATGGATGGGGCTGAAGTCCCGGTGGGAGGCTGCTTTTGCACCTGGCTACTGCTTCAACCCAACTAGTAAAAAGTCTTATGATTCAAAAATATGGTTTCTCCAAAAAAAATGATTAATACTCTTATGAGTTTGGGTTTAGAAAAAGTTCTGGTGCACTAAATTGATGGAATGTACTTGTTACAAAATGCAAAAATCAACCGTTTGGCCCCACGAACTAAAATACACCGTAGGGTATCAAGACCCAAAAATATGTATGATTAATGAAAAATAAATTACTTGCAATGTAACTTGATCCAAGTTTGTCTCTTTGTTGAACAATACTTGCAATGCAAGCATTCTTTTGTTTGCGGTGCTTGCATGATAGCTCGTATAAATTTCCGATGAGTTGGAATTGTGTTTGGCATTGGACCGAGTTGTCTTGGCCAGGTCTTTTGTGCTCGGAGACTTCTGAAGATCCTTCATCTAGGTGGAGGGAACGTCAGCTGTCCATTTCGCACGCCCATGATGGGTCGACCTGTTGTCCGTGGCGCTATGCTTATAGTGCTTTACTCACCCCGATCCCATTCGCGCCTTAGCTCTAGCTTTTTCAGAGATTTATATTTTCTTCTTAGCTAATCTTGCTTGCTTTTTGATTCTTCTAGCCGTCTTTGGCTGCCGTCTTGTTACGGCCTCTCGGATTACCAAGCCTACTTGGTATTCCTAATCATTACCTTTTTCAAAAAAAAAAAAAAATAGTTATTTGTAAAGTGTGAAAAATACATAATTAAACACAATTATATAATCGGGTCGACCTATGACCCGACCCGTTTAACCCGGTTAAACAGGTCGATTTGTGATTCGATACGGGTCGAGTCACGGGTCACATTTTATTAAGTTACGGGTCAACGGGTCGACCAGTGACCCGTAAACCGGGTTACGGGTCGGGTCGACACGTTGGGACACCCCTAGTATGTAGTCACACATGTAAAACAATTATTGGACGTGCAATTGACGCTTTGTTGACCGCTAGTCGCCTAGACATAATGCCAAAACGATTTGCATTATTACGATCACCATACTTATCTATATAAAGCCCAATAATGCACCCTCCCATCTCATTCACAACCTAAGGAAATCAAGACTAGTACAAGAAAGAGAGAAGATAGATGGCAAATTCTCGTGTGATGGTGGCCGTGGTCATGGTCGTGGTGGTCATAGGATTGCTGGGCCTGGGCGGAAGCCCGGTCCAGGCCCAGCAGTGCCCGGGGCTGGATGTGGGCGGGCTGATAAGTGAGTGCGAGCGCTACGTGCAAAAATCGGGCCCGAAGATTCCACCGTCGAGGGCGTGTTGTGGCGTGGTGAGCAAGATAAATGTGCCATGCGCGTGCAAGTACGTGAACAAGGATATCGAGAAGGCGGTCAACGTCAAGAAGGCCGTGTACGTTGCTCAGTATTGTGGCCTCTCGCTCCACCATGGCTTCAAGTGTGGCAGTAAGCTTCATTTGACCTCTTTGCACCTCCTTTCATTTCCCTAGCTTCAAATTTAATTACTTGTAAGAAACTTGTTAGCTAGTCCTTAGGGTTAACTTGTAAGAAGCTTGTTAGCTAGTCCTTAGGGTTAACTTGTAAGAAGCTTGTTAGCTAGTCGTTAGGGTTAATGGTTAGTCCATTAGATGCATCAATACTAGTCTATGCATTAATAGTGAAAGGTGAATCGAAAACTGAACCGAATATGTTAGGTTTTGGTTTTCTTAGTATGAGATGAACAAAAGGCCATTATTCGAAAAGGTTCGAATGTATCGGTTTTAGTTTGATTTGGTCTATTCGATTCAGATTTTCAGGTCGAACCGAACCATGCTCAAGCCTATGTAAGCTATGGCATATCATTATTTTCTATCATGTAAACTAGAATGACCAATAAAGCACAACAAAACAAGAGGCCTTCTACTCTTCCGTGCACTGTTGCATCACATGCAAGTATCATGACATAAGTTTGTATTCTTGTGTCTTTGTCGGAACTGGGTCCCTCCTAAATTCCTTACAAAATGATATTTTCATCCATTAGATATGTTTTTGATATGCTATGTAACACAAATTTACAAATATAAAGAAGAGGGTTTTGAGCATGTATCTTAAACTTTAAGGTATCATTGTCATCAACCCATAGTTTAATTGGTTTGAGCACTTTCTCCCTTTCTCCATTTAATTTTGTGAACTTGTTTTGCAGGTTACACTATCCCCTGAGCAAGCCAAAGCTGGCTCATCTTTGATTAGCTTATAGTATCTAGTAATCCAGTATGAATAAATGCCATGTCTATGCTTTTTTGTTACATGTCTAGAGGAATTGTGTTAGAGCAAACAATAAGAGATGTAATGTGTAATGTTGTACTAGGAACTGTGAGTTGTTCCTTGATAAACAAACTTATCTCCAATCTTCAAACATGTTAGTCTCTCCTTTTCCTATATACTAATGCAAAGCTTAACCACCATTAAAACAAACTTGTAAACAAGTTTGTATGGAGCAAAAATCACTTCATTTTGACAACATTCGATTATCTAATCAAACGGTTAGGCCTCCAAAAATAATACTTATAAATGACCGGTTCGAATCTAATGGATTGTGTCCTCAACCCATATAACAAAAGTCACTTCTTTTGACAGAGCTATCACAGACAAAAGTTGTCACTCATTTTGACTCCCTTGGACCCTAAATCAATTCAGGCCAATTAAGAGGTTCCTACATAAATCAATTTCAAATTGAACAACTAGACCATAACAAATGGAAAGACTAGCCCAAAGGGCTTTTGCCATGACTTGCAAGACTCAAGTCCATGTACTTGATTGATATAGACACAATATAGAATGACAATTCAACTCTTTAAGAAATGATTCCTAAATCAACATTAACCACAACAATGTTAGTTTCACAGGCACGCCAACATCAACCAACCTAGGCATGGAGAAATTTAATGCATTCACAATAGAGTTAGTTGTTGGCCTGTGGCATTCATAGAGTTGGACTGATTCCTAACTGTGAAAATGGGAAATTATATTCTATGTTTTTAAAGTAGCTATGCATCGTTAATTATATTGTAACTTTGTGCATCAAAATGTATACCAATTGGAAGCAAAGCATCTCTTCAGACGAATCGAATGAGCGTGATCTTTGGCCATGTTTCGAGGCGCCACACATCAAGGAAAATGTGTGATTCTATCAGGGTTGGATCACTAACTTGTCATGACATGAAAGTATGAAACATAAGTGTATCAAAATGAAGAAGCTCTTTATAGTGAAGCTTTTTCAAGCACCTTATGTAGTTGATGAAAAGGATTTTATTAGCTAACATCTCTAGGATTATGGGACAATGTTGTCCTCTTTCAATACCAAACTCAACCTAACTTGAATTAAAATAAAAAGAGTGTGATATAGAAAGGGATTCCCAAAAATCAAGCAAGAAATCCTTGCAAAAATCTTGAGTTCTATGTATCTCATATATCTTTCTAAGAGTGTCACTATACTCATTTATGCTTAAGACCGATCTTTTTGACCTATACCCTTGAGGTATATGATAAACTTTATGATTTTGAAAGCTAAAACTTTAGAGGAAATTCACAAATCCGTCACAAAAAAGATTTAAATTTTTAAATAAATAAAAGCAACAAATGTTTATATTTTAAGATGTTTATCCCATGCTTAGAAAATCCGTGTTAAGATATAAATTCATTTTATTTTGTCATGATGAACTAACTTTAGATAATTTAGTCTCTCCTAATACCTTTTTGGTAAAAACAAAATTGGATACTATAGTATAGTACTGATACATGAAGAATCGAATATGTCAATCACTGATGCTCACTGGTCGATGAATTTGCCTTCTTCTTTTTAGAGCTTGTTACTAAGGTAATATTTACGTCGACCCTTATCCCTTACCTTGTAAAAAAAAAAAACATCAACCACTAAGTTAAAATAACTTCAAGTTGGCTTAAAAGGAAGAATTTTACATTGAAGCCATATGTCCAGATTCTTATCATAACGTATTAAATATTAAGATAATAAAATCTATACATACTATAACTTACGGTTAAATGTACAGTTGCTAGAATTCATTTCTATGATAGGGCTAAAGTACAAAAATAAGCTTAAACATAAATGCTTATATTTTTCCACTTTTGAAGAATTTGCGTTCATTTCACAATCTTTCCTACCAATCCCAACAACTCAGAACACATGTTGGCTCAACACATGTTGGCTCAACACATGTGTAGGCTCACGTGCTTGATCGTGCCTAAGGTTGATCACAACAAAACTACTATGCTAAATTGGTAATTACACCAACAAACGGGATCGAAATCGTAATTACCAAATTAAAAATACCCAATTAAATTACTACAAGAGTCTTTCAAAGGTCTAGTCTCACCTTTCCGTTGCAGACGAGTCCACTCTCTCTCTCTCTTTCTTTCCCCCCCTCCGCCATGGCCGGTGGTCTGAGACCGCCTTCCTCCTCCGCCGGCAACCATTCCCTCACCTCGAAGCTCCTCCTCATCCTCACTCTCCTCCCGCTCACGCTCGCCGCCTTCGCCTTCATCCTCCAATGGCGAGGCGGCGTCACCGATCCTACCACCAGATACTCCCCCGATGTCCACAATTTCCCCGGCATGGAGAGCTCGCCGCCGACGACTATCGGCCACGGCTCCGCCTCCTCCGATTGTAGTCACATTGGACGCTCGTTGTCCCCTTCGTTTCCGTACTATCGCGATTGGAAATTCCAAGTCGAGTCCGATCTGAAACCTAGGGTTTGATCTTCTAACTTATGTTCGTTTCAGTTTTCCTTTCGAGTTCTTGATTCTATTATGTGATCTGGCCTTTGATTTGGTGTGTCGATCTGAGTCGCTTTTGTGCTTGCTTGTTGTGGTTATTATTTTGTTTTTTACTAGCTTCTTGAAGTTGATCTAATCGGTGCCAGTGTAGTTTGGTTTGATCTTTCGATCTATAAATAGGATGCTTGTAATTTATTTATAGCGTGGTTCTATAAATCAGGGAGCATGATTTAGAAGTGATTGTAGGATGATAGCAATATTGCTTATGCAATAATCAGCAGTCATAACTGAACCTGTGATCAGTGACATTAGGCCAGATCTCTTTGAACCAGACTGATTATCACATGTCTGATTGGTTGTAACCACTTGTACTTGTATCCTTGCCTCTTTCTGTTCTCTATCTATGCATTATCTAGAAATTGGATCTTCTTTGGTGTATAGTGAGATATTAAGATATGATGAGGTTAATTTTTTTGCTTTGTGGTGATGTGTCCATTTGTACTCCATTTTAATGTTGAACTTATATGTTGAATGTCTGTGTCCAGATTGCGATTACAACGAGTACCTCTGCAGGCTTAGATCAGATTATTCCTTGGATGTTTTATCACAAGGTCATTGGTGTTACGACATTTTACCTCTTTGTTGAAGGGAAAGCTGCAACTCCGGAAGTATCAAGAGTGCTACAATCTATCCCTGTTAGTGTCCAACCCCTTTTATGTGTTTTACATGTGCAGCTTTGTATTGTCCTAGTCTTCTTGTCTACTGCATAATTTTCTGAACATGCCTCCTGATCTTATTTAGGGTGTCAAAGTTGTATACAGAACAGCAGAGTTGGAGAAGCAGCAGGCTGGAAGGTGAGTTTGTCAGACATTTAATCTTCATCATGAGCTTAAGTCAACGTCTTGATCTAATCTGCTCCATTTTTCACTTTCGTGCTATTTTGTTATGGTGGATCCTTTTTTCACCACTGTATGCTCGTGCCCTGAGCGACCACAAGAGCTACTAGGGTAGTGCATAGTTTAAAAAATTGAAGCGTCCGCTCTGTTTGATTCCTTGCTCTAAGATAGAGACTAGGGTGGCAGCAGATTGTAGCTTAAATACAACATACTCTATTCATGATTGAATATTTGGTTTCCGGTAATATGAATAAGATGAATTTTGACAATCTTTGATAACGATTCTCATTTTTTCAGTCGGATATGGAATGAGACATGGCTGGCAAGTTTCTTTTACAAACCTTGCAATTATGAGCTATTTGTGAAACAATCTCTCAACATGGAGATGGCTATTGTGATGGCACGGGTATGTAAACCATAATGCAGTCTTTATATTTTATTTGTTGTCACTGCAGCCACTCATTTTTAAATTGCTTGTTGTATAAATTTATGCAATAGAATGATGGTGTGGAATGGATACTTCACCTTGATACGGATGAGCTAATACATCCTGCTGGGGCTCGTGAATATTCGTTAAGACAATTGCTGCTTGACATTCCTAGAAATGTTGATATGGTCGTCTTTCCCAATTATGTAAGTAGATATTAACCCCAGTTAACGAATCATTCCAGTTTTTCATATACTCAGTGAAACTTGTTAACTGTATTGATATTTTTTCATGAAGAAATTTGACATTCTGCATGATATTGATGATGTGTATTTATCCAGGAGAGCAGTATTGAGCGTGATGATATCAAGGAACCTTTCACAGAGGTAAAGTATACTGACTTTGCCATTATCAATTTGTTAAACATTTGATCATGTATCTAAAAATGGAGATGCTTGGTTTCTGATGGTTAAATGCTCATTCCAATAACTACTGAGATTCAGGTGCTTTATGAAGTTCTAGATTTGTGATCCCTGTAATGTTATGTGAAGGAATTATACTTTTGCTTTGAAAGTGATTATGTATCCTTGGCTTCATAACTTACACTGTTGAGGATCCAATATAAGTAAATTACCCTCATGTCTAGTACTCTTTACATCCCTTTTTATTATTCCCATACATTGTAACTTGTAAGTTTTGTTTTCCATCATAAAAGATTTTCTGTTAATATTTTGTACTGATGCTATCGTAGTGCCTATGTGAGGTTTTTGATTCTCTTCATATGTCAAAACAGGTGTCCATGTTTAAGAAGAACTATGACCATCTTCCAAAGGACACATACTTTGGCATGTACAAAGAGTCAACCAGAGGAAACCCCAATTACTTCTTAACTTACGGAAATGGAAAATCTATTGCTCGGGTTCAAGACCATCTTCGTCCTAATGGTGCCCATAGATGGCACAACTACATGAAGACACCAAAGTAAGTCACTATTCCGAATGGCATGAGTATATTCTGCATGAGCTAGGCACTTCTGATAATATTATATGGATTATAAGTTATGATTAGATTGATGTGGATAACTTAAAATTTCATTTTGCACTATCTAGCTGTCACCATCGACTCCAATAATAGATCAAAACTATTCAAATGTGAATTTATGGCTTAGTGAGGTTTAGGTGATCTACTTTTTAGGTGTGGCTTCACTTGATGTTGTTTCATGTGAAGCATAATTGCAATTACTGGAGCGTGGCATTCTGACTGGGAATTAATTTTTTTTTTTTTAAGAATTTCATGTTATCGTTATTGTTCCTTTACTGATGGTCTCACTCGCATACCTCTACAATAGGATTGGATTGAGAAGAGGAACAACTAAGTAGGATTGTTCATGTTTCTTTCATTTGACGGTTTCTTACCATGATTCGCTTATAATCCTGCAGTGAGATTAAGCTGGACGAAGCAGCTGTTCTGCATTTTACTTATTCCAAGTTTTCTGACCTGACTTCGAGACGTGACCGGTGTGGCTGCAAGCCTACAAAGGATGATGTCAAAAGATGCTTTATGTTAGAGTTCGATAGGGAGGTGAGTATTGTTCTGCCAAATTTGTAGCAATCTTATTTAATAACTTCAGATATCTGCTGAGTTTCTGATTAATACCCCAAGGGAAACTGATGGCTTATTGTTAGCTACTTGTATGCCAGTAACATCATCATATGCATATTTAATATCCTAGCTGTTGATTGATTGAGTGGTGCCTTTTGATTCTAGCTGGTCTTTCATAAACTTGTCATCCAGTAGATTTGTGGTTTGAAAAGTTTCATTTATTGAAGATTTTGTTTCCACAGTTTATTTTTAATGACTATTCATCCACGCAACCGTGATTTATTCACATCCATCCTATGTAATTTGCAGGCATTTATTATCGCCTCAACTGCTACAGAAGACGAAATGAGAAACTGGTATGTACCCTGTGCATTGTTGTGGAAGACAAGAGTCAACAATTTATCAATAACAAATATTATCTCAATTAGCTCATCTTGCTCTTTAATTCTTTCTTTCAGGTACCGTGAGCATGTTGTGTGGGGTGACAAGACACTGAACTTGAAGCTTCTGCGCAAGGGAATTTTGGCACGTATTTATGCTCCCATGGTAAGCTTTCTTGAAGAAATTTGTATACTTTTTTTACACCATTGCAGACAAGAGGATAGCACTTGCATGGGCAGTTCATTAGATAACATAATTTTCATTGCTTCAGTTTTTTCTTTCTTTTCTTTTTTTCCCCACATGAGATGTCCAAGTCATTGCCTCATTATGATGGTGGTATTAGCTTTAGGGCACGTTTGCATTACGTATATTGCATTATAATGGTTATGGGGGCTGCTCGGCTGTGTTCTGTTGAGTTGCTTTGCCTCTGTTCCCTGCTTTGCCTCTGTTCCCTGATCATGATTCTTCAACATGCTAATGCAAGAGTAAATCATTGAGTGATCAGTGTTCAGGGCTTAGTAGTGTGTGCAGTTTATGGATTCATGCTCCATCTGATGTTTTTGGTTTGTGTAATATCCAGGTCATTATCCAAGGTCTAAGGGAGTCAGGTGTATTAAGCTCTGTTGTTGCATCAGGCACTGCAAATCTCGCGAGGGACAAGTTCTTATCCTCAATGGACAACGGAAACTCATCAACACGAGCCGCTGCATCTCTATCGCTCCCGTCAAGGAAGATCGGTAAAAACACGGATTCCAAAGCAACCTCGAGGAAGACTCTAGAAGTTTCAGACCCCATTCCTCATGAACCAGCCGTCCCGCCGTTGTCGCCTCCTGGGCTAACGACGGGCAACGGCATTATGCATGATGCATGATGCATGATGCATGATTCGATAGCTTAGAAAGCTAGGGTTCTTCCCGATCATTATCCAAGCGCCATTGTAAAGTGCAAAAGAAAGAGATGGTATGGTGGTAAATCTATTCCTTAATATGTTTTGGGTATACTATTTGTAATGTAGGACACACATCTCTGTTTTGGAAAGTGGTAAACTTTGAATTGGAGAGGGAGAGAGTTGTGAGAAAGGGTCCAAAGACCAAATCGAGCTTCGACCAAAAAAAGACCAAATCGAGCTTCGACAAAAAAAGAAGACCAAACCGAGCAAATAAGTAGCCCACATTCCATATTTCAATTAGCTCTAGTAATAACTAATACAAGTATCTAGGGGTTTAGTTAAACATAAATATACATAGTATTATATTTTAATAACCGGTGCATAATAAATATACCGAAAAAAGACATGAAAACTCCAAAAAGGAAATAGTGAACTTATCACAAAAAAGTTAAAGATAAAAAATTTAAGATTTACATTTTTTATTATTATTAGCCTCCTCTACTGTATCCTTAGGACATGGTAGAAAAATCATTTTAATAATAATTTGTTTTTTTTTTAAATATCTCTTGTTCTCAAATTATTTTTTACGTGAATAAATTAGAGTTAATTTTTAATATAGATTTGTTAAGATATGTAAAAAAAAAAAGAAGAGGCATTTAACTAATTCTAAAATTGATTGTTTAAGATTCTCAAATAAATTTCTAAATAGAAAATATTTAACAAAAATTAATGTGGATTCATGATTTTTATTAAGGCTTGATGATGTGGCTATATTATATTCCTACACTTAGCCGAAATCAATGGTGGTGACATGTGGTAAAAATGTTATCTCATTAGTACATATACAATATATAAAATCCAAAGAATTAGAATTTTTCACATCCACCAACAAGGAATTATGAACTTTTGGATTTCTATTTACCTATCCATGGTGTACATAAGTTGTTGTTATCCATCTTTACAACATGATTTTTTGTCCTTGGTGCCCCATGAATGATCTGCTTTTGATTTATTTTTTCAAAAAAAATTACAACATAAACTTTTGCCCTTATTGTCCCATAAATGATCTGCTTTTGTTTTTTTTTTTGTTTAAAGAATATTATTAATTGAACCCAGAATTATAGAATTAGCCATCGGAGTCAAAATAGCTGAACGGTGCTCTTCATGGCAAATAAAGATGAAACTCATAGATTTTGGAATGTAGGTAGGTGGACCATTGATTACCTTGCATATGAAGGATCAAACTTCACATGAAAAGACATATTCTTGATGAACCATGTTAATTGAGAGGTTGTCCACCTTCATCTCCTGACTACTGTAAACTACTCCCTCCGTCCCATTTTGTTTGTCCTAAAGGACACATTTTGTGGTTATTAAGGAAGTGATAAAGTGGTATTGGGAGATGGGAAAGTGGGTAAAGGTTGAAATTAAATGAGGGTAGATTTGTAATTTTATAGGTGTAAAAAGTGGAAAAGTGATAGAGTAGAAGGACAAGTTGGATTTTGGGTGTAAAAAGTGAGATTGAATAGGGGTAATATTGTAAGAAATTAATGATATAAATGGAAAGAGGACAAACATTTTGGGACGACGAAAAAGGAAAGAGGACAAACAAAATGGGACGGAGGGAGTACTAAACTATATATATCTCTACACCTACAAGAGTGCGTATAGATAGTTTCTAGCAAACCCTAGACTTCAAAGGTTTTTCTCAGATGAAGCCCCAAAGAAAAAGAGTGGGTTTTATTTGATTTTTAAATTGATACGTACACTTATGTCAGTGCATATCAATAATTTTGTTAATCATGTTGTCTAAGTTGTTTTATAATCTGGTTTGTATGTTTTCTGAGTATGAGAACTTCTATCCTAAGGAGAAAAGGAAATTCCGAGTATAATGGGTAGAAATATAAGATTCTAAAGGTTGGTGGGCTGCTTGCTTATACCTAAGGTTGATCTTTGGTTATAGTTAACTTTTAAGATTGGGCTTCAAGGTTGCAATTTAATATCTAAGAGAGAGGTGATTGTTGTGAAGGTGTAGAACTTCTGTGCTTGAAAAGTGATCGAGTTGGTGCTAAGAGAAGTTCTAGACATGCTTTGATATATACTAGATCTAGAAAGTGAGGAACTTATCTTCAAGTGAAATTAACAAGTTCGAGACATGGTAAGTTGGACGTTAACCAACTGTATAATAGCATCAGGGCTAAAGGCGAAATACAGGATTGGAGTGAGCTGGTGTGGTTCAAGTTGTAGATTGGCCTTCATTCTCTGGAAATTTTTAGAGGATGAGCATCGACCATGGACAAGCTGTAAGTGATGGGTATAGTTCAGACTAATTGTTGTTGTCTGTGTGAGGAAGGGCAGCCAGAAAGTGCAGAACACTTGTGGTTTGAGTGTAAATATTCAAGACACGTCCTACTTGGTATTCTGCGCTGAGCAAAAATTGGAAGAAAGGCATCTAATTTGGAAGATTGGAAGACTCGGGCTATTAGGATGAAAGGCAAGAAGAGTCTTAAGTTTGGTTTGTGGAATTTATGCCACTGTTTAGTTGCATATTATGTTTGGGTGGCTAGAAATAAGCTAATTTTCAAGAATGAAAAAATAGACGAGGAAGTTAGTACTAGTATAAGTATTAATCTTGTGAGAAATTGTATTGTTGCTAGATAGAATCGTAAGAATAGAGAGACTAGGAAGGTCTTTGAAAAGTTGGGCATTGTTAGCCCGGATAACTGCTAGTTTTATTAGCGCCCGTTTTTGTGAATAAAATTACCCCTTTTTTTTCAAAAAACAAAAAAACAAGTTTGATATCAGAGTTTTACTAGCGCCCGAAAAACGATTTTTAACGATTTTTCTATAATGTGCTCTTAGGGCACACTATAAGAGTCTAGCAATGGAAAGAATCTGTAAATTTTAAAATTTTGGGGTTTTTTTAATTTTTTTGTGACGGATTCACTATTTTCATTTTAAGGTTTTAGTTTCTGTTTTTGGTATGCTTATCAAAAACACCAACAAAAACCGAAAAAAGAATTATATTCTTAGGATGGGAAAAATCACCAACAAAACATACAACACAAGATTACATAGCCAACCAGACCAACTAGCTACTAGTATCTCTTGTCTCGCAACCAAACTCTTCTTTCTTTCTATACTTCACATTTATGTTGAAAAACGAATCCTCTGGTGGAAGCAACACATCTCTTCCTCCATCTGTACTTGGAAATTTCTATTTGACACGGAATTCTTGACTTTTTGATAGGATGCTAATTGAGTGTGATATAATAAGGCGATCTTTGGTTGGCGGAATAAGTTTTGTTAGTATAGAATGTCAACCTACATTCAGGGTTTTGGTAAGTATTTTCTACAAGTCGCTTCTAAACACTGTTCTTAAGAAATGCTAGACGAGGGTTGGGCGGTGGGAAGGGGTCTAGCGTCTAAACGGCTAGGTGGGGCTTAAGACGGATTAGTATGATTTCGAAAATTTATGATTTTTATTTTAAAAGTTTTCATATAAATTGGTACTAAAAAACCCAATTAGTCCTGTTTAGAGCTCACTCAACTCGCCTAGGCGCCCACCCAGCCCGTTCAACCTGCCTAGTCCAACCGCTTAGGTGCCTGCTTAGCCCACCTAGACGCCTAGCCATCCATCTAGGGGCTGTTTGGGACTGTAGGCCGCCGTCTAGACCTTTTTAGAACACTGCCTCTACAAGTTAATTAGAGATATATACAATTCATCTACACCAATTAAACTCTTAACTTGTGGTTTTGGTCCATCGTAGATTCATCAACTACTTGTTTGTTTAGACGGCTTACCCCCTTATAAACCCCCTCATAAAAAAGAAATACATTGAATCATCTATTCTTCTGATTCTAAATCGTTAGTTCAAAGACCAAATTGAGGAAATACTTCAAAGAGCCTAGCCTCCCAAACTTTCAGCAAACCACAAGTTAGCCTGTCCTATTGATACTAAACTACGACTCAAATGCAAAAGTGTGGTACAAAAGTTATACATAACACCTTAATGACTTGAATAACTTTATTTCATCTTAAATATTTTAAAAATTCTTTTTAACGAGATAATATAGACCAATAGGAAAATAGATGATTAATAAAACCTGTTGATGCTAATTTGTTTGGTGGTTGTTAAAACTATCACAAAAAGAGGACATATCGTCTTTCTATGGATAATAATAACCAAAGGCCATTTGTGGTTCAAATGTTGTAACTTGTAAGGTGGTAGAACCAAGAGAAGGTCATACAAATGTAAGTTTGTTTGTTGGCTAGCTCGTATTACTTGTCTTCTTGTATTTAATTAATTTTCATCGCCGTGTAGTCATGTACATTGATATGTATATATACATCTTCCATACCAATTGCTTGAAACAAATCATTTGACAATTTGAAGAATTAAAAAAAATATAAAATTCTTATATTATTTAGTCAATTTGTTTTTATTTCCAATTAAACACATAAATTTAATATTATTTTATGATCTTTTATAAAAGAGATTGAGATGCTCACCCGTTATATTTTCCAAGTGTCAACTGGGTCAAGCCAACTACCATTTTCTAAATATTATGTTTTGAGAATAAGATGCTCATCCGTTGTATTTTCGGAGACCTGGTGAAAATAAGTACTTTTCATATCTAAACTTAGAGTATACGCTATAAATGTTTAATAGTGATTGTGTTTGATTGAGTGCAGCCGTAGTGTAACGACAAAATTATGTTTTCAAAAATAAAAAACTAGGTTAAGGAAAATATTATGTTTGATAGACCTTTAAAATCTAGAAATTAAAAGTTACTTAGTATGTGTAATTGTGTAAAAGATGGGAATAGAAATCCCACGTAAGGCTTACTTCATTTGCTTCAGTTGCTTCATTTGCTTCATTTCATATGAGTAATAAACTAGACATAAAAACCAAGTCTTGCTTTATCTTGCTCTAACCTTCTAGCATTTTCTAATTTATGATTTTGTAAAAAAAATTTAATTACCAACTAAACAATTCCGAGTTTCATATCTTTGCAAGGTCAATTCATTTCCATTTGCTCCCAATGTATTTCTTTTAAAAAAATAAAAATAAAAACTGACAGAGACATATCTAAATTAAATATTAACACTAACAACAAGTGATGACTAAAAAAGAGAATAATTTTTTGATAAAGAAAACAGAATATCTTTTTAAGCAAGAAAATAAACAGAATATTAAACACTAGTGACAATGACAAAATAAAATACACTTTTAAACCCATAAAATTACGAAATTACAAAAAAACTACTACTATTAGATGTGATAACACGAAATGTGCATCAGAGGCTTCAAACCACTCTGGCCCAACTGCCCAAGCAACGTCGTCTTCCAAGCTCCAATCTTTCAGGCATCACGCCCTAAACGACGCCGTTGTGGGCCACCCTCTCAAACACCCATGTCCATAACTTCTTTTTGTGGCCACCATTTCCTTGTTCTCTGGCCTTGCATAAATGAATGCAGAAGTAACAAAATCATGCTATATAAACACCTCTAGAAATTCTCACTGATCCCCATTTTTCTGAGAGGGGAAAATGGATCAAAAGGGTTCTGTTAATGGTAGCACTTCACCCTTGTTGTCAAGATCACACCTTGATGATCACAAGAAAAGCCCTAATTTCTTCCTGAGAAAATCCGCCAAATGGGTCCTCAAATTCCTGATGTGGGCAGTGTTTATTTGTTGGGTTGTTGTGTTTGTGCTCTTCCCTGCGGAGTTTGGGTTTGATTTGTTCGAGAGATTTATCAGGAAAACCGATGGGAGTTTGTTTGGGATTGCAGGTTAGTGTTTTCACTGATCAATTTAGCTTTAACATAATTTTTAATTCTATCACAGATTAGGCCTTGTTTCATACAGTAGTTAAAAAGTAGTAGTTTTTTTGGTTGAAAAGTGATATTTCAGTTGAAAAATTTGTATTGATGATATAAATGTTAAAAAATTGTTTGAGTTGAAAGTGAACAAGGCCTTAAGCTGGAATTAGAGGCCTAATTTCTTCTTCAAAAAAAATGAGAATAAAAATCCTAAAAATCATGTGTATTTTGTGATTCAGGAAGTTTGCTTCTGGCATTCAGTGTGCCAGTTTTTGTGCTCACCATTCTTGCTGTTATCTATCTCATGATCAAAGGGGATGAGGAGGAGGAAATCCTACTAGAAGAGTATGTGTTACATTAAATACTGATTTATCCAAATTTATCAGGTTTTCATGTTGTGGAGAGCTTTCAGGAGTTAAGTATTGATTGTCAAAAATGGTTTTGAATGTAGGGAAAAAGATAAAAGAAGTCTGAGATTTCGGCTTTGGACTTTTCCAGTTCTTGTTGATGGGCCATTTGGAGTGGTTTCTGCAATTGAGTTTATTGGAATAGTTCTGTTTTCTCTGTGGCTGATCTGGGCTACATCAACTTATACTATCCAGAACTGGTCTAATTTCTCTAAATATGAAGTTTCCTCCTTTGTGAAGTGGTAAGCTTATAGCTGGATTCTGTTGAACTACACTTACTTGAGCAATTATAGTAGGAAAAATGTAAACAAACATGTTGAAGAAATCTGACTTTTGGTGCTCTTTGCTGAACTTTCATGTAAAATAACCCAGGTCATTGATGATTGAGTATGAGGGTCTTCGGTTTGGTCAAATCGGTATATTTTGCTTAGCGTTCTTGTTCCTTCCGATTTCAAGAGGCTCAGTCCTTCTCCGGGTCATTGATATTCCCTTTGAGCACGCCACGAGATACCATGTGTGGCTAGGCCATCTCACCATGTTCGTCTTCACTCTCCATGGATTGTTTTATGGAATTGCTTGGCTAATGGAAGACAGATTTATTGAACAAGTGAGTTTCACTCTTTGCTACACCATACCACTCTCACCTTTTAGGACCAAACGCGCCCTTACACTCTTTGACACAATTTTCATATCACTTGTGTGTGTTGACAGATGCTCGAGTGGAAAGACATAGGAGTTGCTAATCTTGCAGGAGTGATCAGCCTTGGAGCAGGGCTTTTGATGTGGGTGACATCACTTCATCCAGTTAGGAAACACTTCTTCGAGCTCTTCTTCTACACACACCAGCTTTATGTTGTCTTCATCGTCTTCTTAGCACTTCATGTGGGTGACTTCATCTTCAGTATAGCTCTAGGGGGCATCTTTCTCTTTATGCTTGATCGGTTTCTGAGATTTTTTCAATCAAGAAAGACGGTAGACGTAATCTCAGCAACCTCCCTACCATGTGGAAGTGTAGAGCTTGTCCTCTCTAAGCCTCCAAGTAAGCAAACTAGTCCGAATTCCATTCCTGTTTTTGTGCGAAAGATGGCCACTGAGGCTGTGTATAGACATCTGATGAAATTGTTTCTTTGAATTCTTAGATCTTCGGTATAATGCCTTGAGCTTCATTTTCCTCCAAGTTCGCGAGTTATCCTTTCTGCAATGGCATCCTTTTAGCGTTTCATCAAGTCCTATGGATGGAAAACACCATATGTCGGTTCTCATAAAAGTTCTTGGATCATGGACTGAGAAGCTCAAGGATAAGATCTCAAATGCTGATGGGGATCCTCAGGAAAAGTTGCTTCAATCCCAAATCACGGCTTCTGTGGAGGGCCCTTACGGGCACGAATCGCCCTACCACTTAAAGTACATCACATAGGCTTAAATCTTTAACTATCCATTTAAGCTTCATTTTGCTTTCTGTTAGTGATGGTTGACATTTCTGTTCTTTGGCAGGTATAAACACCTTGTTTTAGTGGCTGGTGGAATTGGAATCTCACCATTCTTGGCGGTTCTAAGCGACGTATTTAACCGAATCAAGGAAGGAAGGCCTTGCTTGACAAGAAGCATTTTGATTGTGTGGGCAATCAAAGGCTCAGATGAGCTTTCTCTTCTCTCTATGCTCAACATGGACTCAATCTCTCCAATTTTAGCCGATGCCCTTGATCTTGACATCCAAATATTCGTTACTCGGGAACCAAGGCCTTCTGTGGTAAACTTTCCATAACAAATTCACACCATTTTATACCTTCACACTCCTTCTCCCCTCCATTAATCCATAGTTTGCTTAACTTGATGCAGGAAGAAGGCGGAAACCTGGAAATCGTGAAGCAATCTTTCTGTTCAACAGCGCCTAGATCTAGCATGTCGTGTTTGGTTGGAACAGGCGAAAATCTATGGGTCGGCCTTTACGTCGTATCATCCATAGTCGGTTTCATCCTGGTTCTAGGGATCGTGGACGCATACTACATAAACCCGTATGGTATCTCTTCATGGTGGTACAAGGGGCTTCTTCTATTGGGATGCATGACTGCTTCCGTCGTCATGGTTGGCGGATTTGTTGTGTTCCTATGGCATCTTTGGGGAAGAGCAAGCTCATCCTCATCTTCAGACCAAATGGACCATGCTCAAGATGAGCACATTGAAGAAAAACATGAAAGTGGTCAGAGCTTTCTTAGCAGGAGCTCCACACTTCATTATGGTTGCAGGCCAGACTTCAAAGGTACACTCAAAACACTTGCCTTTCTGCAATACCCATTTGTGTTTTTTACATAATCTTTCAGTTGTAACAACTTTCATGCTTATTTGTGGACTGATAAGAAAGTTTTTGTGTGTGGAATTGCAGATGTGTTTGGAACTACAGGAGACAGATGGGGCCAAGTGGACATTGGAGTGTTGGTTTGTGGCCCTTCAACCCTGCAATCAAGTGTTGCTAAGGAGATTAGAACACATAACTTGCAAAGGAGGTCAAAACAACCAGTCTTTCACTTTAATAGCCATAGCTTTGATCTCTAGAACTAAGCTGTGTATATATGCACTATAGCAACAGTGGCTCTTTGAGTATATATTACTATATAGTCCTTTCTTGTTTTAAACTTTAATGTCTCTAAGCTGTATACATGTACATACATATGTAATATCACTTCCTAAGTATATATCTCTATATAAAGTGTTACTTGTTGTATATATCGACAACTGTCACTAGACTCAATAGCATGTACGGTATAATATACGTGTTCTTAAAAACGCTAGGTGACCTCTAAGCCGAGAAGAACTGCCTAGTGAGGCGGTATAGATGTACGAACATCTTTACACCGCCTAGACGGATTGAAAAGTTAGGCGGACGGGGATTACTCAGCGCTTAGACAGGGTCTAGAAGGATTTTTAGAACACCGTAATATACTTATCTTTTTTTTTCCCCTTATGGTTTTAGTTCCTAAAACTAAAAGTAAGACTATACGTTAGAAAACCAAATGATGAAAGTGAAACCGTTAATTACAGGTAAACGCACGTGCCAGCCTCTTCAGAAATGTATATAATAAATCAAATGCACGTGATCAACGGCAAGACCAAGTTCACCAACTATTCTTCGTTTGGCACCAGAATCTAGCTTATTAGATTTTGTCCTTAAAAAGACAAAATTTCAGGATTATGAACGACCCTAGAAAGGTATATCACAATGTTTATAGAATTTAATGACTTCTTGTTTGTTAGATTAAACATTATGAACGAGCTCGAACTTAACCAATTTTACTCACTTGGTCCTTTTTTTACTTTAAAAAAGTGCCAAAATTTGACCTAGAAAACGTGCAGCTTAAGACTCTGGCCCAACTGCCAACTCTCACGCACTTAGCACCACACGATGCGTTTTTCTGTCAATTCGCGCAAAACGACGTCGTTGTGGGCCACCATCAGGGAGTGGTCAGCATGTTCCATGCTCTATTGCCCTGCAATTACCAACAAGCTCAAATTTTGTGACATTTTTCCTGCTAGAACAAGATGGATCAAGACATTTCTAGCTCACCTTTGCTATCAAGATCAAATCTTTATGATCAAAACAAAAGCCCTAAATTCAGTCTGAGGAAATCCGCCACATGGGTCCTCAAATTCTTGATGTGGGCAGTCTTTATTTGTTGGATTGCCATATCTGTGCTCTTCCCTGCAGATTTCGCCTACGATTTCTTCGAGAAATTCGTCGAAAAGACCGAAGGGGGTCTGTTCGGGAAGACGGGTTAGTAGTGTGTCCATCCACTAATCAATTTAGCCTTGATTTCTCTAACTTGAGCTGAAAATCTAACAATGTTGATTGATTCAGGAAGTTACCTTCTGGCATTCAGTGTCCCGGTTTTCGTGCTCGCCTTTCTCGGTGCTATCTATCTCATTATCAAAGGGGATGAAGAGGAGGAAGTCCCTCAGGAAGAGTGTGTGTTGTTTCATTATCAGCTCATTTATCTTCTTAGAACTTGCAGGGTTTTAAGTATTTTGCTTGGTGTTTATGTTAGGGATGAAGATAAGAGAAGTCTGCGATTTCGGCTTTGGACCTTCCCAATTCTTGTTGATGGACCATTTGGGGTGGTTTCTGCAATTGAGCTCATTGGAATAGTTCTGTTTGTGTTGTGGCTCATCTGGGCTATATCAGTTTTTACCATTCAGAAGTTGTCTGATTACTCGGGGTATGAAGGCTCTACATTTTTGAAGTGGTAAGCCTATTATAGCTACATTCTGTTATACTACACTTATACTTAATTAAGCATTTGAAGTAAGAAAATGTAAAGAAAATGTAAGTTTGAACACTTGAACATATTGAACTAGCTAATCTGACATTTGGTGCACTTTGCTGAACTTTCATGTAACATAACTCAGCTCCTTGATACTACAAAGCCAGGGCAAAATATTTAGCGAAATCGGTATCTTCTTCTTAGCATTCTTGTTCCTTCCAATCTCAAGAGGCTCGGTCCTTCTCCGGGTCATCGACATACCCTTTGAGCACGCCACGAGATACCATGTGTGGCTAGGCAATCTCACCTTGTTCGTCTTTACCGTCCACGGCTTTTTCCACTTAGTTTCTTGGACAATGCAGGGCGAACTTGTTGCAAAAGTAAGTTTTTATCTTTTCACAAACATCATACTATGTACTCTCACCATATAATTAAAGTCCATTTGGAGTGTAGATGATTATGCGCTATCCTGCATTGTAATACAAGATTCAATGGGTCGTGTGTTGGCAGATACTCGAGTGGAAAGCCTCAGGGACCGTTTACGTTGCAGGAGTGATCAGTCTTGGAACCGGGCTTTTGATGTGGGCGACATCGCTTCATCCGGTTAGGAAACATTACTTTGAGGTCTTCTTCTACACACATCAACTTTATGTTGCCTTCGTCGTCTTCTTAGTACTCCATGTGGGTGACTTTAAGTTCAGTATAGCTCTAGGAGGCATCTTCCTCTTCATGCTTGATCGGTTTCTAAGATTCGTTCAATCAAGGAAGGCGGTAGAAGTAATCTCAGCAACTTCACTTCCTTGTGGAAGTGTAGAGCTTGTCCTCTCTAAGCCTCCAAGTAAGCAAACTAGTCCAAGTTCTTCTTTCCATGGCTACATTTGGATTACACTTGATAATGCATTGTTTTGAGCTCCTAGATCTTCGATACAACGCCTTGAGCTTTATTTTCCTCCAAGTTAGTGAGCTATCTCGGCTACAATGGCATCCTTTTAGCGTTTCATCGAGTCCTTTGGATGGCGAACACCATATTTCGGTTCTCATAAAAGGACGTGGAATTGGATCGTGGACTAGAAAACTAAAACATATGATCTCAGATGCTGATGATGGGGATCATCAAGAGAACTTGCTTCAATCTCAAATCACAGCTTATGTGGAGGGCCCTTACGGGCATGTATCGCCTTACCACTTGAAGTACATCACATTGCCTTAAGTGTTTGAAGTTTCTTTCAGTTGGTGATGGATTTGTAAGTAGTTTAAAGTTGTGTTCTTTGGCAGGTATAAACACCTTGTTCTAGTGGCTGGTGGGATTGGAATCTCACCGTTCTTGGCAGTTTTAAGCGACATATTTAACCGAACTAAGGCGCGAAAGCCTTGCTTGACAAGAAACAGTTTGATTGTGTGGGCAATCAAAGGCTCAGATGAACTTTCACTTCTATCTATGCTCAACATGGACTCAATTTGTCCAACTTCAACCGACGACGTTCTTGATCTTGATCTTGATCTTGATCTCGACGTCCAAGTATACATTACCCGCGAACAAAGCCCTATGGTGAACTCTCCACAACAAACTTACACCATGTTGTATCTTCACTTCTTTTTGTCCTCCTAATTTGCTTATTGTCGATGTAGGAACAAGGAAGAGGTGCTAAAATTGTGAGGCGTTCATTATGCTCTACAACACATAGATCTAGCATGTCTAGCTTGGTTGGAACGGGAGATAATGTATGGGTTGGCCTTTACGTTACAACATCCATACTCGGCCTCTTCGCGTTCCTAGGGATCCTAGACGCGTTTTACATAAACCCGTATGGCGTTTCTTCATGGTGGTACAAAGGGCTTCTTCTTTTGGGATGCATGGTTTCTTCTATTGTCTTGGTTGGTGGATCCATTGTCATTCTATGGCACCTTTGGGAAAGAGCAAGCTCATTAGCATCCTTTGATCAACCAGCTGACCATGTTATAGACGAGCTCATAGGACAAAATCATGAAAGTGGCCATAGTTTTCTTAGTAGGATCTCCACACTTCATTATGGTCACAGGCCCGACTTTAGAGGTACGCTTAGTAATACTTGTCGTTTTAAGGCTTTCTTAATATGCATGTCCAACTCTAACGATGGAGTGTCAATTTTTTTCGCGCAGATGTTTTCAGAGTCGTAGGAGAGCGATGGGGTCAAGTCGACGTTGGAGTGTTAGTCAGTGGTCCTCCAAGCCTTCAAACGAGTGTTGCTAAGGAGATTAGATCACATAGCTTCCAAAGAAGGTCAAAACAACCAGTCTTTCACTTTAGTAGCCATAGCTTTGATCTTTAGAAGTAAGGTAGTTAGGGCTGAGCTCGCGCGGTTCAGTCTAAACTGGAAAAGTAGACCGAACCGAACCGAATTGAAACCGACGGAGCTCGGTTCGGTCTTCTATTCAATAAATTTTAGGATTTCGGTTCGGTTTCGGTTAATTTCCGGTTTTGTTCAGATTCTTTAAAGAAAAACCTCATATTTATCAAAAAAAACGAAACCAAAACTGAATTTTTTCCGTTCATCAAATTCACAAATTTTGGTTTTGGTTTTTTTCATGCTAGGTAGTAAGTAGTATATAAAGCAACATTGGCTCTTTCTATGAATAAAATGCATTAAAAACAAATTTGGTCCATATATAGAAGACATAATTGAAGTTGCACATCAAATTGGGCACATACATTTTGTCAGGGCATTCAGCATTTTGGATGTGGACAATTTAGCATGAAAGTGAACACTTCCTACCCTCTCTAAAGACTTCATCATCTCACTATAAAGACGCTAAAAATAATGATTAAATTCTTCAAATTATGTATGGTTTAGCAAATACCAGCAAACTTTCTACCAAAAAAAAAGCAAATACCAGCAAACCCACATATTATGAAGGTGATTCAATTTGCTTATAGTAGTGAAAGTGACAATTAGGCTCTTTTCGGCAGGCCGAGTAGCGGAAGAAAGAAAAAGTTACTGGAATCCAGTCCCCTTGAATATAAAAAGGTGCTATTTTTTGGAGGATTACATCTCTACTAACGGAATACACTACCCATTTCGCTAGCGTCGAAGATAACCTGAATTTTCTCTTGAATGAAAAAAATGTTGAATTTACTCCGGTCCAAGGAAGCACATGCATGCTCTTTTACTAAGTAAAAAAGTCTGCAACGAGGGACAAAAAATAAAATAAAAGCGAAAAGTATGCATGAGAGTATGAGACGTGAGTTGGAATTAAGCGGTAACTTTTGTGAGTTCATGCATTGAGTCAATGAAATGATACCGTAGGAATTTTACTTTTACTGCAATTCTCTGGCCACAACATGCACCAATTTAAAGTATGTAGCAAACTGGTAATCACGTTCATTCTGTTGAAAAAGAACCGAGTACTTTGCTTCCATTTTACCCTTCGTACTCGGTCTGACCTAAAATCAAACCAAATTGGACTTAAACATGTTTGGATTGATTAGAAGTTTATAATCCTATTACTTAGTCAGATTAATTTCAAGTGGAAAATGACGCCTGATTGAAAAGGAACTCCAAAACTTCCACCAAAAAAAAAGGAACTCCAAAACTTGCCCATACTAATTAGTATACGTTAATAAGTACCTTAAGATGGAAGCATATATAATCTCCCTTTATTTTTATTTTTATTTTGAAGTTTAGACCCATTAATACAATTATGAAATATGAGGTTGGTTCGGGTACAAATGCTCCTTAAGATATAAACTATAAATAAATATAAACCATTGGATTAAGGAAATCAACGGATGAGATCGATAGGAGAAGTTAGATGGGAGATTTGAGTTTAAATCAGGACGGTGGCATTTTTGTAATTAAAGGGAACATTAGGGCAAAAGCGTCCTTTGGTTGAAACAAAAGGTCTGAGAACACGAAAAAAAGAAGGGTGAAGGGCGATTGAGCCTCGAGCGAAGGAAGAGGGCGATTTTGTTCAACTTCGAGCCATTCCTTTCTTCCTTCAAGCAAGTGCGAGGGCGATTTCTGATGGGGAAGAAAGCAAGCAATCGGAAGAAGCGCCAGATCTCTATTCACGGGTCGGTCGGCGACGACTTCATGGAAAACGGTGAGAAGACGAGCGAAAACGGCTTCTGTCGCTTTTAGGGTTTATAATCCGAAATCTCTACTCTAATTCTGGTTAATCGTTGGATTTTGCGGAATGGTGGATTTTTTTGTGTGGAGGTTTTGCTTGATTTGGAGTTTGCAATTGTGGGTCTGTGAAATTTTGGTGGGGTTTTGGTTGATCGGTCAAAATTAGGGCGAATTTGGATGGGTTTGAGTGTGTGATAAGACTGATTGGGTGAATCTGTTTTTGTACATGTATTGGATGTATTGGATGAATTTGTCCCTTTGGCTGCATTTGCATTTTGAAGTTTGTTGTTTTGAGTTTGCGTTTGATGCTGCATTCTTTGTGGTTTATGGTTTTGAGTGTTTGTTTTTTCTGTGTGGATTCCTTGTTTTAAGATGACTAGAGTTATAAGTTTTCTACTACTTTGTGGAGCTGTAATCCGGTGAATAGTTTCCTTGTCAGACATTACTTGGGAAATTGAATGCTAGTTTCTTGGTTTTGTTGTTTAAATCTAATGGCAAATGTATAAACTGATATAGTGGAAGCATTTCTATTGATTAGGGAAATTTGAGATGTGAAAGAGTTGTACTGTACTTGATGAGAAACTGTGGATAGTAGTTTTCTTGTTATAAATTGCCCTGTTTGTTACGGTTTTTCCTCTTTCTATTGGTGTTTCCTTGTGAGAAACCGAGGATGGTAGTTTAGTTGAAATTTGGCATAGTGGAAGTAGTTTCCTTGTCACAAAGAAAAGATGATTACTAGATATAGAGTACTTATTCATTGTTAATTTGACAGTTGACACCAAAAAGATGCATCACTAGGTAGAGAGTTTGAAAGCAATGATTCAGGGATACTCCTAGCTGCAAATATATGTACCTCATCATATTTGAATATCCTAGCAGCACAATGCAAAATCTAGTGTCATGGGTTCTATGATTAATAGCTCTTTATTTTCATGATGAATGAAAATCTAGTGTTTGAGGGTACAAGTATTTTTTTCCGAGGATGATATTTAGCTTGGGTTAGAAGAATAATTCAGTACCTGTTTTGTTCTTGTTTGACTACAATATTAGTTGTGTGTCAATGGGATTACTTTTGTTTGGCATTATAATGACATCATTTATTTGGCATTACTTTTTAGCTGTTATGTACATACACATAGCTAGTATTGAGAATGGTGGGTAAGAACAAGAGGCAAAGAAAGACTTCATTTGCCTACGGCCTTTATTCCATGTTCAAGTGAGGGATCAATCATATTAGTAACATCAAGGCAACGAGAAGCAGCAATCCGTGGGACGAGGCTCGGCGAGCGAGGAAGGTGTACCCGAGCGATGAAGACAGCCGCTACTGGGTGGCCGAGCCTAGGATTGATTGGAGGGCCTCTGCCTTCATCGCGAATTTCCATGAAGCCAAGATACCCGAGGTGAAGACCATGGCTTCCAACAAAACAACTAGCTATATTTACCTACTTATATATGTAGCTCTTAATAAATTAACTAATTAGCTTCTCTTAATTTAGTACATGCGTACGGTGTACCTAAGCCTTTTTGTTGTCTCGTCCATCTACATAGCTAAACTCAAATCAATCTGTATCAATATTTATTCTCTTTTTTTTGGTTGAAATAATATTATACTTCTTTTGAATTTATGATATTAGCTTGCGAGCTAGATAGGTTTTATGTATGTACACTTCTCGATTGGAGTCCAATTAAGGATCGGTTGATGTGGCCAATTATAGTTCCGTTCATGAGTGTCATATTCACGTATATTATATATGCGTTCACATATTTGAGTATCATGTTCATGTGTTTTAGATATTTGAGTGTCATATTCACGTATATTATATATGCGTTCACATATTTGAGTATCATGTTCATGTGTTTTAGATGTACGTTCACGTATTTGAGCATCATGTTCACATGTTTTAGATGTACGTTCACATATTTGAATATCATGTTCACGTATTTTAGATGTATGTTCACGTATTTAAGTATCATGTTCACGTATTTTAGATGTATGTTCACGTATTTGACTATCATGTTCACGTATTTTAGATATACGTTCACATATTTGAGTATAATGTTCACGTGTTAGATTATCATGTTCACTTATTTTAGATGTATGTTGACATATTTGAGTATAATGTTCACGTATTTTAGATATACGTTCACATATAAAGTACTTGTGTTCACGTATTTTATATGTACGTTCACATATTTTAGATGTATTTTCAGATTAATACTTTCAAATTTCTACACACGTATATGTAAAACTTTTGAATTTGCACAGTTGTAAAGCATGATCTCTTTGTCTCTTTCTACATATATAAAAACATGATCTCTCTATATAAAACTATAAAAGGACAAAGCTGCATTTGTAAGATAATTCAATGGAGATAGCAAGTAGAGATAGAGAAAAAAGATGATTACTAAATTTCTAATACATTCAAATGCGTACATTATATGACGTATAAATAAGTATAAATAACTTTAAATATGTTAAACAATTTATTATGTTTATTTCCATGTTCGCGTTTTTTCTTTAGGTGTTCACATATTTGATGAGGTTGTTCACATATTTTATGTCGTGGTTCACGTATTATTAAAGATGGTTCACATATGTCAAGCGGGTGTTCATATATTTTATGTCGTGGTTCACGTATTATTTTTATATAAAATTTAGTTTATTATGAACGTATCTATTTGTTCACATATTTAATGTCTTTGTTCACATATTTAATGTCTTTGTTCATATATTTCACGTCTATGTTCACATATTTCAAGTGGGTGTTCATATATATACCATACCTTTTTTACATGGTTGACATATCAAATAACACAATGTTGACTCAAATAAAAATGAGATGTTTCGTTTCACATATTTTAGATGTACGTTGACATATTTGTGTATATCGTTCACATATTTGAGTATCATGTTCACGTATTGTAGATGTACGTTCACATATATGAGTATAATGTTCACGCATTTGAGTATCATGTTCACGTATTATCGATGTGAGTATAATGTTCACGTATATGAGTATAATGTTCACGTATTTGATTATCATGTTCACGTATTTGATTATCATGTTCATGTATTTTAGATGTACGTTCACATATTTGAGTATAATGTTCATGTATTTGAGTATCATGTTCACATATTTTAGATGTACGTTCACATATTTGAGTATAACGTTTGTCATTGATTTTACCATGTGGCCTCTCCTTCGGCCATGCCTGTTGCAAACTTTATCGTCGAATTCAACAACCGCTATAATCGCCACTTAGATCAATTTGTTGATTTACCCATACTCTAAGCATCAATAGAACGCGTAAATTATTCGGATTTGAGAATCACCTTTAAAGAAGTGAGCACTTTCTTTGGATTTTATGTTTTTATTAGTCACTAAACTTGCTTACACGCTAATAAAAAAAATTGTATGTTTTGGCACAAAAGAAAATTCCTCCCTGATCCTTAACATTAGGACATACATGTAGTGTTTCATTTAAATTTGTCAAGATCTGCAATTACGTCCTTATGCCAAAGGTCTTATTATTATGCATATGTATTAAAATCAACACCCTCAAAAAAAGAGGTACAACTATTGGAGTCTGCATACAATTCTGATGAGAATCTTACGGCCACACCGACTATCACTAAGGTTAAGAAAAGTTACAAGCAAATATAGGTTGAAGCAATAAAAAAAGTAAAACCTCAGTCATCTGATTATAGAGAACATATATAGAAGTCTTTACTGCCACCATGTTGAAGGTTCAAGGCAACTCGAATGGCCAACATTGATAGCCGTCTTAGTATATACATCTGTATCAAACCATCAAAAGATCATTTGGTTGAAGAGTATGATTCTGTTGCTGGTGAACATAGATTTGAATGAACCAGCACAGTTTTTTTTAAAACAATACACATCCAAAATTCAAAATAGTAAGAGTGACAGCACACATGTTGCTCAAAATCAGCTAATGAGCTGGGGGATGGCGTTAGGAAGACTTGTTCGACAATGGGCTCTGTCTCCTTCAAAGACGAGCCCAATCCGGAGTTATTTGTTGTAATAGATCGCCATCCTAGGACAGTATGTTCAAGTGACTCGACTTCCTACAAGAGAACAACTATTAGTTCCAAAATCCCTTGGAGTGACAAAGCCCACAATTTCCAGGGCAGTATGTCCAAGTGAGCTCAATCCTACAATTGAATATTTGAGAAGGATATAAGAAATGAAATTGCTACTGTGATACCCTAATTCGCTGGATTACGAAAGACGAGACCTCGCTGAATTGAATTGCATAATGGATGGAACGCGAAAAGCGAACAAAAACCATAAATTCAATAGACAAAGACAACTGGAAAGAACATTGAAGAGGAGAATCGTACCTCGGAAATTGATTTTCTTCGGCAAGAATCGCAGAAACATTCTTCGGAGTTCTCCTCATTCTGTCTCATATAACAATATCAATCAAAAGCTCGCTCTTCCAACTTCAATCGCTTAATTCCGTCCAAATTTCGTTCCATTGGAGTCGAAGTCCTCAAATTCGATCAAACTAAACCGAGCCCTGGTTCTCTCTCTTTCTCTTACTCGAAACATTGCAGATCCAGATCTGTGTTTTCTTCTTCTTCCATCCTAGATCCCTCTTACTCGAAAATTTAATTTCGTTGTCTTCACCATTTTCGATTACCTTGGATTGAAGGTTGGTTTCTCCTTCATCCTCCTCCCTTTCATCTTCTGGTTTGATTGCAAACAACACTGTTGGAGAAGAAGAGTCACAACGTCGATCGAACAACAATGAAGAGAAGAAAGGCGTCCAGATGGAATTAAAAAAAAAAAACACGTAAAATTACAATTTTGCCCCCGTGCCTTTAAAAGTTAAAAGGAGAATTTTTTTTGATCACGACCGTCCATCCACTTAATCAAACGGCTCTTATTCGTTTTTAGTTTGTAGGATAGTGTGTGTTTTTATTTGAACCGGCTCCATGAAATATTTAGTTGATCTTTTGATTGATAGAATAGGGAGGGGACGGTAAATGATGACCAAAAATAGATGGGAAATAAATTTGAGCTCGTCGTAAGCCTAGTATGTAATCGATTATGGATGTCATCACCTATCGCTAGCTAGATTAATAAGACATTAAAATCCCAGTAAATCGAAAAATAGTTCGTTACTCGAGTTTCGTAACCTAATGGTTATAGACGTCGTCGATCATCACATACCGGCTCGAGTAGCAAATTAAACTCAAATAAAACTTGCATGAAGACTTAATGTGTCATTATATCTATATCTATATATATACTATATATCTTGTCATTATAACCTCTCAACATGTTTAGTGATCATGATTAACCCACGTACATAAAACAAAGCTAATCCCTTAGTAATTTACATACAATGATGAAGCTTCTTGTAGACCATATGCATGTAACGTGGAAATTCCCTTTATCTCACATATGTAGGATTTGGCCTATAGTCTAAATACATGATATTATACAAATGATAGATGTGATATCAATTCTTTGGTCCCCGTTCTGAACCTGGCCTCTTCAAGCTCTCAACCAAATTGTTGATATTGATAGTTGGATGGTAATTAAGTGTAGCTAGTTTTCTAGGCTTTTGTTTGGTCCCCAAACCAACCTTATATGCTCAATGTTATTGAATTTTTATTTGGGTAATTTACAAGTTACTGTAATTAGTTCTACTTTTGAGATTTAGATGTTCAACTATAACTTACTAGGGCTAGTTTAGGCCCTTGTTTGCATTATGATGAGGTTTTTAAAAAAATTGAAGATTTTAGGAATTAAGCTCTTTTTTTTTTAAAATATGTAGCTTGAAATATGAAAAGTTAACCCTTTAAAAATTTACTTAAATAGCCTTATAGTTAGATTAGTTAGGTTATAAATTAACCTTTTTACAGCTTCAAATTTAAAATCATTTTGTTTTGATTTTTCAAAATAAAGAAAAACATTAGGCTCCTCTTCTGATATAAAGCCCGAACACTCCTTCGGTGAAGGTAAAAAATTCCTTTGGGCAACTCCTCCGTCAAAGCTAGATACGCGATCCGAATTTAGTTGGACATAGTCAAGATGAAGCTCTGATGAACCAGTGGACAGCAAAAAAAAAAATATAAAACCCGAAATCTGGGTCATCTATTTGTTGGTTGTAAGGTGTTGGATTGGCCGGATTACAGGAAACAAGACCTAAAATTATGGAGTTGGGCAGATTATATGTTTCGAGTTATAAAGTTGTGAGTTTGCTAATGACAAATTGAGAGTATAAAGATTAGTCACACATCCTAAAGCAAGGCTGAGATGGTCCAATGTGGCTTTATATCATTACATGGGTCAGAATAAAGATTGGTCACAAATCCATAGCTAGAATGAATATGACCTTTTTTTTTCCTTTTCTTTCTCTCATTATTTGTATTAATAGCTGAGCCCCACTCTCAAAAGGACCAACAGAATAAGGATATCTACTAGCTACCTTAGATTTCAATCATATCACACAAACTTGTTCATTCCATTTCATAACTTCAATTCCCTTTCCACTTTTGAAGAACAAATTCAGTCATGCAGTTCACAACTAGTAAGCCATTCTCCTTCTTTTCTTTCTTCCTATCTTCTCTCATTTAATGTTTGCTCTTACAAATAATCAAGTTCTTCACATGGGTCTTGTTTGGTTTTTCTTGTAGTTTGACACTGCCAAGATGTCTAAGAAGAAAAGCTGGTTTGCTAGAGTTAAAGACTTCCTCTTCCCATTGAAAGATGATACAAAAGAGCAGGTAGCTAGATTTACCTTAGATCATGATCATTTTGCATTACAATGATATACCCATCTCTTAAATTTGATCAACAAGCCATATGAAGCACTTTTTTGAGTGACCCATTTGAATGCAATGCAAAACTCAGCTGAAGAACAAGAAGAAAAAGAAGAAGAAGAAGAGACCAATTGGAATGAAAAGGACCACAAAAAATCCTTATTCATCAGAGACCACATCTCTGTCTAGAGATAGGACAGAGATCAATGCCAAAACACAATTAGCTCATCAGACTTTGCCTGCTCTTGTCCCTTCATCTTCAGAAGAAACCGGAGCTAGTACAACTACTACTAGTTGTAGTGTTAGCTTACCGACATCTTCGAGTTCTACAAGGCATTGCGAAGAATATTCGGCTTTGAAGATCCTTCTACGTCGCGCTCAGTTGATACAACATGTTGAGCAACTTGCTGCAATCAAGATCCAAACTTCTTTCAGAGGATATCTAGTAAGTTTGATAACTTTCTTAAGCATTTACCAATTTTTAAATTTTGGTTTAGTTTGGTCATAAAATGTGTTACACAAACTTGTTGTAGGCTAGGAAGGCTTTGAGGGCATTGAAAGCTTTGGTGAGGCTCCAAGCTATGATCAGAGGACGGGCAGTTAGACGCCAGGCTGTCGCGATGCTCAAGTCCTTGCAATCCATTGTCAATATTCAGTCACAAGTGTGCGCGACAAGATACCAAAAGGCTAATGAGTACAAGCGAGTTGAGGATCCTAGAGATGTCAAATTGAAGGTCAAGAATCATTTTAGAACTTATACTTTCTTGTATCTCTATGGTCATAGTTCATATATATGATCATTGAGAATGTTAGGTTGCACAGAGTATCCAGAGGAGAAGTGATCACACCCTCTTAATGAAGAATCAAGATAATGCCATACTCTTAAGCAAGACCGAAGCCATGATGCGAAGAAGTAGGCTCAAGGCGTACTCATTCAGCCATCGGGTACTTTCAATTCGTTCGTTTTCTAGATGACTTAAAATTAGAAAGTATTACACCATATCATGGTCTATATATGTTCTTACACATGGCAATTGCAAATGTAGCATTCCGCGGACACGGAAGATGTAAGAATGGTGGGAAGGCTAAGACAATGGCTAGAGGATCGCGAAGAAAACGAGGTGCCAATGAAGGAAGAGATCAAAAGGGTTGATACAATAAGGCTAAGGAACAAGCAACCGATAATGTTGGCTCCTAGGAGCTCATTTGAGTCCAACAAACTTAGGTCCACAAGTCACTTGAGAGACAAGTTAGCAGCGAAACCGACTTATATGGCTGCGACAGAATCCGCAAGGGCAAGGGCAAGGCGCATGGAGTCTTACTCGGATGGAGATTCGCCTTATAAGACCAAGTTGTCGCCAATGCCAGCGTCCTTGAATAGTTTGAGGAGATGTGGTGGTGGTTTGGTGGTGAGTGGGAGTTGTACTAGGCAAAGAGAGAGTCATGGTGGTGGGTTTAAAGGAATTGGTGGATCCATGAGATTCAATAGGAATGTGACAGATTCTGGTGTAGAGAATGGGAGATGGTTGTTGAATTGGAATGCATAGTAGTTGTGTGATCTTGTGTAATGAATGATAGTGTAAAATGTTGTTGGTAATGGACAGGACAGGTTCAACTGTTTTTAGAATTGTTCTTACGGTACAACTCAAAGTTGGAAGTGAAGGTGTTTTTTCTTTTTTTCAAATCATTCATATAAATGTCTACCTATTTTTAATGCCAATTGTTATTGTTGCAAGTTTAAACCATGAAATATAAGGCAAATAACCGGGGAATTAGCTCACGGGTCGATCCAACCCGACTCGTGTTAGGCTATGGGTCAATGTGTTTGACCCGGATAATTAAAATTTTAACTCATGACATACTAAAATTAAAATTAAAAAGCAACAATATTAAATTCTGAAACTTCATGAAGTTCTACCAAATCTTGAAACTCTATGTAAAATAAGTACAAATGATCACCAAGAATGATTCAGAAAACATGAACAAAGCAAACCCAGTTCAGTTACATCTTCCTAAAATCAAACCCTAAATCTATTTCCAAATAGGAAATCCAGAGAAGCTACAAATCACCTAACCTATATCCATGGATTCAGCCATTGGGCATACAAAAAAAAAATCAAAAAATCAAAATCCCTTTGCAAAACAAGTATTGATACTGAAATTGCCAATCCTTTTGATGCATGAGCAAACAATGTAAAGAACAAAAACAAAACCCAATTATTTCTACTTCTTGAATTAGTAAAAATCTATGTTTTCAAGCCATTTCCGGGCCACTTGGAAGTGGCTCATAACCGTCATGGTGTTCGGTTGTGCTCCCAACAGGAATGCACTTCAAGACGGTGGCGATAGGCAAGCTCATTGATCCAATGCCGACGCTAAGCAGCCACATGTTCCAGCTCAATGGCACGGTATCAGCGAACGTGCACAAGAGCTCAACAATAACGACTTGAAAGACCACAGTCGACGACACGATGATCAAGAAGATCCAGTTGGTAAAGATCCCTTTCAACACATTGATCTTCTCCATATCTCTGCTGTTAACTTCATTGAACACCTAGTAAGAACATACAAGGATTCTTGTTAGTGGCTTATGGATGCCAAGTGTGAAATTCTGGTGGGCCGAGAGAACTGAATAACGTGTCGGGTAAATTTTTAGCCATTTTGTACTTAAGGTCGGGATGCACATTCTAAACCAAAAGCTTAAGTCAATGGGTATGTTTTCAGTTAAGGTACCTGGCAGAAAACAAAAGTGTTGAAGATGAATGTGTTGTTAATGGAGGTAGAGTCTGAGCCATTGAGGCTCAGGAGCCGGTGTCCGTCGAATTGGAAGAGAAACAGAACGATGAGCTGGTAAAGGCTTTGGCCGACGACGTTTCTCCACATGATCTTTGTTATAAACTGTGATTCTCTTCTCACGGGCGGTCTTTCCATGAGCTCGTCGTTTGGAGGCTCCGTCGCCAATGCCAACGCGCCTAGCGTGTCCATGATCATGTTGACCCACAAGAGTTGGACCGCCGTTAGAGGAGCTTTGCCTAATGGTTGGTTCACAAAACATAGTGCAAGTATGTTATACATCATTAGACATTGTATGAGTGTGTACCATAAGGCATTGTATATTGGGCTTACCTGAAACGCAGGCGGAAACAAAGTTGACTATGAGAGCAACTATGTTAACTGTCAACTGAAACTGTACAAACTTCTGGATGTTAACATAGACGGATCTTCCCCATCTAGCAACATTGACTATTGTTGTGAAGTTATCATCCATGATGACCACGTCCGCATTCTCTTTCGCAACCTATGGTGTGCAATGACTCGAATGATTGTATTGTGACCAAGGTTCTACAAAACGCTAGGTGGCTTCTAGGCAGATTGGGGCCGCCTAACGCCTAGGCGGCTCAGACGGACACGTAAATACCGCCTAGGCGGATTAAAAAATTAGGCAGATGGGGACCGTCTAGCGCCTAGACGGGGCCTAGAAGAGATTTTTAGAATTGTGACTAAGGCAAAATGTGTTATGTAATGTGTTTGCAGTTACCTCTGTTCCGGAAATCCCCATGGCGAGCCCTATGTCAGCTTCGTGCAATGCAGGAGCGTCGTTCGTTCCATCACCCGTAACGGCTACAACTTCATTCAAGCTCTCTCTCAGCTGTGTCACCAACTTGTGCTTGTCTAAGGGCATTGAACGAGCCATCACCTAAAACAGGTAAGTCAACCAAAATGTGACACAATAGCAACATTTCTTAGAGCATAGTTCAGAAAGGCCATTATAGTACTATTATACCTGAATGTGTGGTATGATTTGATTCATTTCTTCAGGGCTCTTTTGCCTAAAATCAGGCCCTTCAATTGCAACTCCTCCTTGAGTCAGAATCCCACATTCTCTAGCTATGGCTCTAGCAGTATTGATGTTATCACCGGTCACCATCCTCACAACAATCCCGGCTTTCTGACACGACTTCACGGCTTCCTTAACTCCAGGACGAACCGGATCCTTGATCCCCACAACAGCGATTAGCGTATACCCGTCTTCTGGTATGCTATCTTTGTCAATCAAGTCCTTAGTGTCCTTATAAGCAAGACAAAGTGTTCTCAACGCGTCGCAAGCGAAGCTATTGATCACCTCCTCGACTTTTCGCCTTTGCTCATCATCCAAAGGCATTGGCTCTCCATCAGGGCTCAGCACCTTGTCACACTGCCTTAGCACAATCTCGGATGCGCCTTTGCAAAACGCTAGACGCCTTCTAGTCTTGGGATACTCGACCAAAGCCGACATTTTCTTCCTCATTGAGTTAAACGGCTCGAGCTTCATTATCTTTGCATCTTGTCTTAGAAGAGCAAAGTCTCCTCCTAGAGCTAAGCCAAACTCTATGATTGCAGCCTCAGTAGGAGTTCCCATGACATTATGCTTGTTGTTCTCCCCTTTGACAACCTCAGAGCTAGTGTTTTGGAAGATCGAATGAAGAAACAAACTCATAACTTTCTTGGACACGAAAGATTTCAAACCTTCTTTCCCTTTATGGCTCTCAACATTCTTCACTTCCTTGGAAATGCATATCTTTGTCACCACCATATGGTTAGTGGTCAATGTCCCGGTCTTGTCGGTGCAAATACAAGTAGCCGAGCCCATGGTCTCGCACGCCGAGAGGTGCCTAACGAGCGCCTTGTCATGCATTAGCTTCTTCATGGCAAAGGCAAGGCTCAATGTCACAGCCAATGGCAATCCTTCCGGAACGGCCACAACTACAATGGTCACGGCGGTAGCAAAGTAGTCCAAGAGCTTCAACGCGTCGTCTGAGTCCCAACTACTCATCTCGTCTAGCTCTATCTTGTGGACAAGAAACCGCCTGATCAAGACCAAGAACGTTAGCACCGCGAAAATTAAACCAATCTTGCCAATGATTGTTGCAACTCCATTGAGCTTGACTTGTAACGGTGTCTCATCGTCGCCTTCTTCGTTTAGTGTGGTCATTAGCCGTCCCCATTCGGTTTTCATGCCAACCGCGGTCACAAGCATGATAGCCGACCCATCTTGTACTTTCGTGCCCGAAAGAAGAAAGGGTCGGTCCTCTCCCGAGTTTATTGGCTCGCTCTCACCCGACAAACTCGACTCGTCTACCAATAAGTTGTAGCCTGATATGAAAATGCCATCTCCCGGGATTTGGTCTCCAACCGACAAGTGAACAATGTCGCCAACCACCAAGTCATGGATCGAAATCTTCTTCCTAGATCCGTCCCTTGTCACCTAATCATAACGAAAGAGTTAAGTCCGTTATAAGTCTTCCTACCTTAGTTGGTTAGAATGACATTAGTCGTATCACATTAAAGGGACAAAAAAAAGAGATCATACATACTTGGATATGAATGTTTTTCTTCTCCTTGTCCAACTCCTTGAACTGCAAAGACTGCTTGTAATCACTCAAGGCGGTAACGGTCACAACTAACAAGATACTCAGCAGAATCCCGAGCCCATCGTACAATCCTTTCGGCCATCCTTCGGTTGGCAGGCCAACACCAATCGACACAATGGCACAAACCATTAGTATGATAAGTGTTAGGTCTTGCAATGCGTCCCATACGAACATCCAAAAGGTCCTAGGCGGCTTCTCGTCAAACTTGTTGCACCCAAATATGCTCTTCCTTTGCTCAGTTTCACTAGACCGCACCCCTTGTTTGAACGAGACCGAGATCTTCCTAGCGAGTCCTTCTCCTCCTCCATGGTAGTTTAGGGTTTTCTTGTCATGGGAACGCGCTATTGACCCTAGCTCCTCTGCGTCGATGTCGAATCCCGCTTTCTTTACATCCTCAGGTAGCTTGTATTCACCTCTCTTGGCCGCTGTTAGTATAAGGATACTTGGTAAGAAGTTGTTAAGTTTAAGGTTGATTTTGGCCTTAGTTTGTGCTACGTACCGTCCATGAAGTGTAGAGCTGCCTTTTGCACGTATAGAGCGACTCGCATCTTTTCCTGAACAAGTTAAAAGTCGTGGTACGTGATCAAAAATCACATGTAGTTGTTTGCAAATGAATGGAAGTTTCTAAATGGTCAAAGATTAGTAAAACTAATGACCATAATAAGACTCATGGAATTTGCATGTGCATGGACTTCTCAAAAGATTCGCAAAGAAAAATCACCAACGACTTTACTTGCACATACCATCAATGCTACCACAACGTAACTCAATTAAGTACGTACCAAAACAACTTATTATTGCATGAAACTTGCATGCAACATTGTTTATGTTCATTAATAAACTTGTTGAAATATTGAAGTAGAACCAAGGTATGTTTTTTGTTCGTGTTTCGATCAATCATCAAAAGAAGAATTAAGCCAACGTTTAAGATACATTCTAGGATTCCATTGAAGAGAAGTAAAAATGAAAGACTTTCACAAAAATGTTATGAAATTAAGAATGAATATTTACGAAATCTCCGCGAATAGGCATGTGTATTTATAATGAACCTGCATCTTCTTGCGTGTGCTAGCATCTTCTTGGCGTTTGATGAGATCGGCCACCATACGAAAACGACGACGAGGGTTCTTGACGAGGCCAAGGGCATTCCTCCATCTACTGAGAGCCTCCTCGGACGCGTTCTTCGGTTGCACGTCGAAGTTCTCTCTCAAGTACTTCTCCATTGATGATACCCTTCACTCTCTAGATTGATGATAGATCCCTCTTTCTCTACTTAATCCCTCATATGGTTAAGATCATTAGTGATTGGTAACAAAAATGGAAAGAGAGTTAGGGAGAAGTGTAATACTAATTTGAAATTGGTGATGGATGAGAGGCTTTCGATCTTGTGTAGTTTTCATTTTTTGTAGCTCTAAGATCCGCTTATATGGCCAGAATTTTTGCTATGATTTCATTTATTAAAAGAAGCATCAAGGAAAAGTTCTTTCAAAGACTTTTCCGTGTTTTTTTCTTTTGGATCGGAAAGACTTTTCGTGTTAATGATACATGCATGTCATGTGTAATTACCTACGGACTGACTTCTTCATACGTCTAGACAAAGGGTTAAACTTTAAAACATACTACCCAGAAGTTACCTGTTCGAACCGGTTCGACTATGTGTTATACCGAAGGAAAAGAAGTACCTTGTTACAAAGAACTCATTAGAACTACGTTGTATGTGACTGCCCACTTTGATTAATTCATTTATGTTGCAATCAGTTTAGGCTGGTGCTCGTTTGGCTTGAAAAGTTGAAACAAAAGTATTACAACAAAAAGATTTTGAATAATACAAATCTTCTTTTCCTTTTTCTCTACAACTACAACCTCTCCAACACAAGTACAAGAATCATCATATCTTCATTTGCATCTATTTGCTTTACAAGACAAAGGGCAGTGAACTAAAACAAGCCAGAGCAGTTCAGTTCTCAGAAGAAGCCGCCTCAACGGGCGTGGAAGGCTCAGGTGGAAGTACAGGCTCGCCCTGAACCTCGGGAGCATCAATGGCGGAGCTTTCAGGTACGTTTACAGAGGCTACAGAGGTGGCTTGTACAGGCTCAAGAGGCTTGAGCTTGTTGATGTAGTATGTAAGCGGTGGACCCGAATAAATGCTTGCTTGAACCGAGGGCGAGGTTTTACTGACCTGGATGAGGATTGAAGAAGCGGCTGCCACAGAGATGAGGGCTAGACCGAAAACTAGAGCTGCCGTATTCTCTGATCCGTCGGCTGAGGATCCGGCTGTGCCTGAGCTGATTGCACTCTCTGATATGTACACGGCCGGCTGTCAAAAATTGAAAAACTGAGCAATCGGATTGAAATGTAAGTGAAGTCAATTCATGATCACAGAGAGCATGAAGGTTTGCCCATTATTGGCTAGGGTGGCTCACCATTCGGTTCAAACCAAAAAATCTAGGCCAAACCGAGCTTCTTTGGTTAGGATTTCTGTTCTCATTATCTATTCTCTATTTTTCAATATTCAGGCACAGGTTTCTAAATACGGAAAAGACAAGAGATTGAACTCAGTTCACCGAAAACTGAACAGAATTCATTCTGTTCGGATTCCAGTACACCAAAAGAACAAAACGAGGATTTCAGTGTAGTTGAATTTTTTCGAGCCTAGTGATGCGCGTGGAAGATACGCCTAACACAATAAGAGAAAACAAGTAAAAAGCGGTATCCTACCGGGGAGAGACACTAGTTACAAAAATGCTGTTGATATTGCTTCTGTTTTTCTGTTCAAACCGATTAGATTGAATTGAACTTGCCTAAATCTCCCCATTCTCAACACTCGGTTCCACAATCAGAGTTGAATCCTTGAGTGAACTAACCTCAACTGAGTATATATTTGTCTGACCAGCGGTATCCTTCTCAATGTAGCCTGTCCATCCCTTCTTTTTAGGCGGAAACGTCCCAACGACTTTTGTCCTGTCCTCGGCTACCCATTCCATGCTCACCTTCCCTACCTACATACACCAGCTTAATTATAAGCGTTCACAAGTCACAACATTCAAATGCGTCGCTCCAAAACCATAGCACGAACAGCTACTTGATCAAAGCATCAGGCCGAGCAGATTGCAAAATGGTAGACGAGCACGGAAACAGGCAAGATTCATATATACTCACAATCTAATTAGGAAAAGGGATTCAAGAAACCCAGCTCCAATAAGTACTATCTTGCAAACAAAAAAAATCAGTTTCGCTACTAGCTGTCGGGAAATTAGGCTTGGTTATTGATCATAGGCATTCATTGTCAACACAGCAATCTGCTTATCAAGAAACTCAACTCCAATCAGAAGTATCTAATCAGCAAAAGGGATCTTTCCTGCTACCTATAGTACAATTAGGCTAATCATTGATCATTTGTACTACTATTGGCCATTAGCCGAGAAAGATCGTCTCTTGCAAGATAATATCAGTATAATCGACCCTACAAGCTACACACAAACATCAAAAATTTCATATATACTCACAATCTAATCAGCAAAAGGGATTCAAGAAACTCAACTCCAATAAGTACTATCTTGCAAACCAAAAAAAATCAGTTTCACTACTAGCTGTCGGCAAATTAGGCTCGGCTATTGATCATCATAGGCATTCATTGTCAACATATTCTCGATAACTCGAGAAGCTTAACACAGCAATCTGCTTATCAAGAACTCAACTCCAATCAGTAGTATCTTCCTGATAATACCTATAGCACAATTAGGCTAATCATTGATCATTTGTACTACTATTGGCCAATTAACCGAGAAAGATCCTCTCTTGCAAGATAATATCAGTACAAACATCGAAATATTCAAATTTTTACTCATCAGAGAAACAACAAGCAGAATTATGCACAAATCAAATGGGGAAAATTCCGACGCTCATCAGAGTACCAAAAAACCCTAAAGAACTCGAAAACTCGAAGAAGAGAGCGAATTACCTCCTTCTCAGGGGCGCATTCCTCGGTATTACAATCGGACTCATCGGAGGAGGCCCGGATTACGGAACGGGTCGGGCAGATCCAGGTCTGGCGAGGTTTCCAGTGAGCGGTGCTGAACGAGAACGCGCAAGCGTAGGGCGCGGAAATTGATGTGGCTCGCGATGTCGTCGCCATTGTAGAAGAGGAAAATTGAGCTTGGATTTCGATTTCGTTGTTCGGATTGACCTGATGAAGATGATGATCCCTTTGGGATTCTGTGGGAGAGAAATTTAGGGTTTTTTCTTTTTCCAGTGTATTTTGCTTGTATTACGTGTTCTGTCCGACTCCATATATATTTCCCCTCTTTTATTATCGAGCTATAAATAAAACGGTCGAAAATATAATAGAGGCTTTATTTAAAAACGTTCGTTAATGTGTGGACTCTTTTTGAAAGGAAATTCGGTTTAAAATATTTTACTGTAAATTTTAGTTTTGGTTTGATTTCGGTAATGTTCGAATTTCCTAAACTAAAGCCGAAAGGTAAACCAACCTCGAGTCGAATCGGTTCGGTTTAAGAATATTTATAAATTTTTAGTTTCGATTTGATTTCGGTTATGTTCGAATTTCCTAAACTAAAACCGAAAGATAAAACAACTTCGAGCCGAATCGGTTCGGTTTTAAAATATTTCAAAATTTTAGTTCCGATTTGATTTCGGTTATGTTCGAATTTCCTAAACTAAAACCGAAGATAAACCAATCGGTTCGGCTTTTCATTTCGGATAAGTTTTTGTCGGTTTGGTTTAATTTTGAAACGATGCTAATCTTACGAAAAATGTGTTACATATGGAAAACTTATATTAAATCGCGATTTCGGATAATTTCTATCAGTTTGGTTTAGTCTTGAGGCGTTGCTAGTCTTACAAAAATGTTTCATGTACGGAAAATTTATATTGAAACGCGATTTCGGATAAGTTTTTGTCGGTTTGGTTTAATCTTGAACCGATGATAGTCTTACGAAAAATGTTTTATGTACGGAAAGTTTATATTAAATCGCGATTTCGGTTATATATGGTAATAGAGGTAGGTCTTCTTCATTGCAATAATGCAATGCATACTTTAGAAATTAGAATTCTTAACCAAACCAATTGCAATCAGTGAGGTTGGTGTTCAAGATGAAATGACAAGTATTATGAGAAAGAGATTAGAATATACAAATCTTCTTCTTCTTTTGTCTTTCATGATTAATTATATGCTCAACTTTTCTCTTCCAATATTTTAAAATCTTTCTTACCAAAGGCTCCAAATTTGATGATGATGATGATATCTTCTTCCTTTCTACTATATATAAATAACAAGAAACAACATCAATTACACCTACTACTAGTACTAATACTACAACAACTCACAAATAACACTAATTACTTTCACTTACAATCAAACACGTTACACATTCCACAAGCTCTAATTAATTATCTAATCAAACCCACTTTTCTTTGTGCTTTCCTGAACTGATCCTTCTTCAACTCCACACTTCCTCCAATCTTGTCTTCAGCCATGAATTGGTAAAGGGCACAGGCTTGCTAAAGGGAAATTACAGTGGTAAGTCTTTCTTTTACTGCTAGACACATTGATCAGTGAACTCAATTTTGCTTTCTTTATACTGTTGTATTCAATTGGGTGTGGACCAAACTCAACTACAAGGAGGGTAGGGGGCCAAAATAAATGCCTGGCTCTCTAGTTTTTTTTACTGCTTCCTTCTCCTTTTTTAACCTTTCTTTTCATGTATTAATTTGTTGTATGGTACAAACAACAACTACTACAACTACTGTATAAAATACTAGTGGTGGAACAAGGCTATGACATTTATGATGGTATTGAAATCTTTTCTACAGAGGATATTTTTTGTCTAGTGATGGTGGTGGTAGGGTATTGTTTGGTTTAATGCTCTTGCAAGTTGCAATCAGCCCTGCAAAGTTCCAAAAAAACAAAAACATCCAGCTCAACCAAACAATGATATGATTTGACGAAATGGGGCGATCAGAGTCGAGTCTCTAGGAAAGGAATCACGTACCTGAAGCTGCGACGAACCGAGGCCTACATTCCAATGGCGCCAGGCCCAGTTGAAAGCCTGATAGCATACAGTTTAGAATCCAGAGTCGGTATTAATGTAAGATAATGTACTAGTCTTTGGTAATCCAAACGGGCCCTTAATGTTTCGCTACGAGTGTAATGGACATGGACCCACCTGGGCATTTGGAAGTAACATGACTTGAAGGAAGCGGAAAGATCCAAAGTCGAGGTGCTGAACGTTGTGACGTGTTTGGAAGCGCCTTTTGTCGGAGAGGCAAAGGGACTGTCAGGGAGATTGTGATCCAAGCTGTGGAGTATTGTTCAAAACAACAAAGCATAAGACTTTAGAGAATATTTTTTGCAAAAAAGGTCCATAATGGAAATGGAAATAATTGAGATACCCTTAGCACAATGTGTGTCACTCATAATTGGCAGATGGATTTTTGAGATCATAAAGAAATCTAGTCTAACCAATCAGAATAATGATAGATAGTGAAAGGTTTTTTGTTTTTTTCAGTGCAATGAAAAAACACAAACACACATGAAAGCTGAAGGTATGCACAATCCAAAACAAGACTTGTTATAGACAGTTGACACTATGTAGAATCCAAAAGGCATAAAAAGATATGCTTTCTACAATACTAATGGCTTTCTCTTTCACTGAATTAAAACAGCAGTTCTAGAGAAGATATGTATACCTCTCTGGTAAGCTGCAATTTTCATTACTGAGAGGACTCCCATTGCTATTCTGATCCTCTTTACCAGACCCTTCTTTTTCGATTTCACTGTCGTTTACAGACCGGGAGATCTGGCTATCGTCGAGAAATGGGGAAGAGCTATGTTCTGTTGTAATACAAAACAGTAAAAACAATTGTTATGAAGACATTATCAAATGTTATAACTTGCCTAAATGATCATGAATTGAAAAATGACCTTTATCTTGGCTTGCACATTCTGTGGCATGAAGAGGCGAATTCAAGCTTGGCTCTCTAGCGGGCGAAGGAAATGGGGCTGCCCCAGCTGAAAGTGCGCGCTGATGTTGGCTTTTCTTCACATCAAGCTGAAGATTCATCAGTCTTCGGCTATGGAGCTCAAGAGCTTGCTGCAATTCAGCTTGTTCTTCTAGCTTCCTCCTCCATAGCACTTCTTCCGAGTTATTATTGTACATCATTCTTGATCCTGAAAGAATGAAAAAAATCGACCAATTTGGTCAGATTTTCGCCACTTCCAAGAAACAACAAGAAACGCCGAAATGGGTACACGACGATTTTGCTCACCGAGCTGATTCTCAAATGGGTCTCTAGGATCAATTGCAGTAGGAGAATTGCAAGGAGAGAAATGTTGTTGCTTCCTGAAATGTTAAAATGCAAGCACATAACATAATTATGATGTGAGACTAACTTGTCTAAAAGAAAAAAGAGGCCAAAATTTGAAGCATAAATCAGTTCTCTTCGAACCTGAACTTGTCAGGGATCTTGCCCTTCTCCTTGTAAGGCTTGACAAGAACCCGGGAATCGCAAACGAAATGTGGGTTGCCCTTGGCAAGTATGATCTTCACTGTATCTGGATAAACAAAGGTTACAAACCCAAACATCCTCTTTTGCTGATAAGGTATTCTCACATCTTGTACCGGCCCGAAAATGCTACAAGCAACCAAACACACAAGCAAAAACTTCAGAAACCATGCATGATCATCAAAGAGGAACCAAAAAAGAGAGAAACTTTAGAGAGGTGATTCTAAACTGAACCTGAAATAGTTGGAAACATCCTCTTCTCTGAAAGTGCTATCAGCTGGGAAAGTCAAGTAGATTTGCCTTGAACTGTGATGTAAGTCAATCTGGCCACCACCACCATTCATCAAGAACTCATTTCTGCTCAGCCTTGACCTACTCAGCTTATGCATATCTTCCCCCATCATTAGAGCAGCAGCAGCCCTGAAAATCCATAGCCCTAGTCTGATAAATCTCACAGAACTCATCAACTAATGCAAAAAGATTCAATCTTTTGCAAACAAGCAATAGTAAAAGATTCAATCTTTTCCAAACAAGCAATAGTAGAAAGGCCTATAATTGGCCTAATTTTGCAAATGGACCCCAAAATACCTCTGGTATTCATTCTGTTGCTGCTGAAGAAGGAAATTGAAGGGCTTGTTCCCTGAATAAGAGAAAGAGTTGGCCCTAGAGGCCATGAGCTGAGAGGCAGCCATCATCTTGTGGTGTTGCATGGACTTGGATCTCAGCAGCTCATGACACTGCTCCATCATCTCAATCTTGTTTGGAGACCCAACCGAACCCGAACCCGAATCGGAATCCAGCCCACCACCAGCACCATGCAAGAACCTACAGCCAGCCCCATTCTTGCAAAACCCTCTTGCATAGTACAGGCAAGGCTTCCAGCCAAGGCCAGCCCCTGCCAGGTCATCATCACTCACAGAGCAGCTCCTCCTGTGGGGAGGGCCCCACAGAAAAGGCTCATCTTGCTGAGGTGGGTCATTCAGGAAGCTGAGCTGCTCCTGGAGCTGAATCTCATCAATCAGGTGGTCATTTGGGGAGCTTGGGGAGTTGATTTCATCTGGGTTTTGGAAATCTTGGAGATTTGAGGGGACCCATGAAGAAGGAGAAGAAGCTGAGGATAAAGGACTAGCAAGGGGTGGAATTGAGAGAGAAGAAGGGATTTTTAGCCCCTTTGAGGTTTGTCTTGAGTGTGAAAATGGGTTTGGAGAAATACCCAGTTCTTGTTTGGCCTTCAAGACCACAGATTGAAGAAGACTCTCAGGCCCAAAAGCAAGCCTAATCATCTCCTTCTCACCATGGTCTTGAATCAGCAAAAGCCCCATGATTTTGGAGGAGTTTTCTGGATCCAAGCTCTGGATTCTTGAGAAAACCTTCTTGGTTGCTTCATAGGAATCCATTGAAGCCTCTGGTGGGTGGTGGTTAAAAAAAAGCTGAAATATTTTTCTTCCTTTTCCCCCCTCCCTATGTTTCTATGTATTTCCCCCCTTCAAACCCAACCCACCAAGAAAAGATTCAAACTTTTGGCTCAAAGTTTTGCCCAAGTGAAAGAAAAATGACTGAGCAAGAAAGCTCAAAGCCCCAACCAAACAAGGCCTTAAAGTATTTTCCTCCCACCTACCAAACCCTTTAAAAAATTTGAATGTCTTGAGAGTGGAAGTGGTAGCTTTTGGCTTGCTTTCTTGCTAGCTAGAGAATACTCATTGGTGAGTGAGTGTTTCCTCTCTGGTTCCTGCAAAGCTTTTTATCAAAAAAATAACCTTAGAAAAGTGAAACCCACTTTGAGAAAACAATAACCTAAAAGTCTAAGCTTTTTAGGAGTATTCTCGTGTGAGGTGGATGATAGGAAGGAAAAAGTATAGAAATGGAGCTATGAGCTCTACACAATGGGTATTAAACTATTAATTCCTCCTTTTGTTCAAAATTGAAAAAATGGGCATGAAAGGCAAAAGGGGAAATTATTGCAGATCATAGAATAATTAAGTAAAATAAAGAACACCTTATTATGAGGATGGTTAAGGATAAAAATCTCAGTTTCTGGGCCATTCAAGAACTTCAATTTCTTCTTCTTCTTCCTCCTCTTTGATGAGGTCAGTTGAATTTTGGGTGGGTTTTTGATGAGATTTTTTTTCCTGTTTGGAGTAATAAAAAAACAAGTCACCTGATGAGTGGTGAGTGTGCTGACTACTGAGCTTGGTTTTTTGCCCGTTTGAATTTGATGGGAAATAGTGAGTCCCAGATCTGCTTGATATAGTTGCAATTCCTGCAATTTATTTACTCTGTTTTCTGTTCTGCTTTTTCAGTAGACTGTTCTTCTTTATTTGGTTTTTGGGGTCAGTCAGACAGTCACATTGATGTTTGAGTAGGTGCCAAACATGTTCTTCTAGCGCGTGCACCTCACTCTATGCCCCACTTGTTCTAACTGCCCTCTTGAACCGTCCATTGCACATTTACACCTAGAGCACTCTCTCGAGCGTGATCTAGTCGACAAGGATCATGAGATGGGAGAATCGGCTTGTGTAGATTTGCTCGGTTGAATGAAGAAAGAGACGGTTTGACTTGATCATTCACCTAAGTTGTTGTGACGAGAGATCGAACGTTTGTGTACGTTCACGGACAAAGAAACAATATATTAATATATCATGGAAAAACGGAATTCAGATTATATAAATATACTTTGAGAGTTTATATAGAGACTAGTTATATATATGGGTCGCAGGCTCAAACAAATTATGATAGGCCCAAAAAACATAACGTATAGTGTAAAATGTTTGATTCAAATTACCCAAAAAAACCCCGTGTTGTTTGTCGTAGTGTGTGATTTAGATTCAAAGTATATTAACGTAAGTATATACACAAAGACGGTATAGTTCAAAACTATCTCCTCATAGCTTTTAAAATTATTTCATAAGTTTCACCCATATCACATACAAGTCCTATCTAAACGCTAGAAGACCCTAAACAGTCTAAATCGCCTAAATACTAATATAAAACCTTAAGACACCTGTTTGAGCCACTTAGGATTTGTTAAAACATTGTTTGGGACCAGTATTATTGTCTTGATTGTAGGTTAAAAATTTTAAATACTTGTACATGCTTAGTGTTGTGTCTTTAAGTGGTAAGTCCTTTGTCACAATACGAGGGACCTCACAAATGAAATGTGCAATGAGCATTTCATGTAGACCCGACATAACAGAAAAATTAAGCACTAGAGTGTTAATCTCGTCTGTTGGACCAGACAAAGATTATATTTTTTTTTTCAAGTGTTTAGGTTTTTATAAATAATAACATATAATCTTCATTGTGACGCATTAATTGAATTTAATCCCCCCATTTTTTAAATAAAAGAAAAAACAATTAAATCTTTCACTGTTTATACTATTATGTTAATCATCATATCTTAATCATAAAACTGTAGTGAACCACTCATTAATTAAATTGGGTAGACTAAAATAATACCCTGAAACCACGTAAGTGAATCACCACCCAATCCTCTTATATCATTAACAATCACCACCCAATCTTCTCTAATTAATTCACAACGTAAGCCACCTTAATTTACAAAGTTTAAGTAGTATTTTATAATTTATTGAAAATCAACAACAAGAACAACAGCAACAGCAACACCAATTCAGTTATCAAATAACAATTGTGATTAGAAATAACTGTAGTTTAATACGTAGATATTGATAAATTGGATTATGCTTGCATGTATCATCCTAAACATTGTGGGAAATTAATTATGAGCAAGTTGTGGATTTATTTTTATTGAATTGAATTGACTTAAGAGAAATTTAGATAAAGCGGCAGGTTTTGCCCCCGTTTTTTTGTGTTTAGCTATAATATTGGTCATTTGCACATATAGCATAAAAAAAAATATATAACCTAAATCCTTTCTCTCTCTCCTCAAACACGTCTTCTCTGTCGTTCGTCCTCCAATGGCGGCACCGGCGATCCACCACAAAGCCAGACCTTCCTCCCCTCTCCAACGGCGCGCTCTCCACCGTCACTCTCCTTTCCTCGATCCGTTCTCTGCCTTCCTCTCGCGCCGATCCTTCCCAACCTCTCACTCCTTCGTCAGATCCGGTGGCCAGTCCCGTGTACAACGCCGCCGCCATTGAGAGCGTGGACCAGCCACGTCTTCCGCCTCCGGCGTCGGCGGAAGGAGTGCGATTGAGATGTAGAGCGGGATTGAGGGAGGAATCGCTCAGATCTAGTAAAGTCAGCCATCTCCGACTCCACACTGTCCTAATCGCTTGAATCGAGGCTCGGCGAAGGAATCGGAGAAGTTCTCTCCTCGTGACGCTGTGTAGGAGCAAAGATTTCATTTGATTTGGATCAATCTCAAAATCGTAAGTTCTCTCTCCTCGTTTAATCTCCGTCGGCTTTGATTACTGATTTGAATTTCCGGTTTCCGGCTTAGTTCTAGTTGGATCTGTTCATTAGTGCTCGGATTTCACTTTATTCGAGCAATTTCTGTGCTCATTGCTGATTTTGATTGCGGATCTGTATGAATATCTTGTGTGGCACGACAACGTCTGCTGAGTGGAAGAGATGTTGGATTTTGCAATGTGGTGAAGCTGCTACTCTATGTTACAACTGCGAGTGACAGTTGCTGGTTTGTCGCTTTCTCTATTTAGCTTTGCTTTCTGTCACTTGTGATTATTTGCTAGTTAGAGTGTAATGTGATGACACTTCGTTTTGTCACTTGTGATGATAATTTAAGATGGTACTTAATTGATTATGTGATGACACTTCGTTCTGTCACTTGTGATGATGTACTTCATTGATTATGTGAGGACACTTCGTTTTGTCACTTGTGATGATTATTTAAGATGATACTTGATTGATTATGTGATGACAATTTGTTTTGTCACTTGTGATGATAATTTAGTTTTTTTTGATAATATGGTGATGGCAATGAGTTTTATTAAAGATTGTTTTGTCACTTGTGATGATAATCGTTTTGTCACCTGTGCATAAGTCTTGTTTTAGCTATATTTATCAGGTGTAATTACTATGATCTTCTAGTTATTTGTTGAATATTGTCACTTGTGATGACAGTTAGGTGTTATCAAGAAGATTTTTTTGATAATATTGATGATGAAATATATTGTCACTTGTGATGATAGTTTGGAGTTACGTGCATAAGTCTTATACATTTGACATATATTGTCACTTAAGATGACATGTATTGTCACTTATGATGATAATTTGGTGTTATGTGCATAAGTCTTGTTTTAGCTATACTTATTCGATATAATTACTATAATCTTCTAGTTATTTGCTGAATATTGTCACTTGTGATGACAATTGAGTGTGTGAATAATTGCTGAATATTGTCACTTGTGTTGACAATTAGGTGTGAATATTGTCACTTGTGTTGACAATTAGCTGTAAATAGTCACTTGTGTTGATAATTAGTTGTGAATATTGTCACTAGTGGTGACAATTAGCTGTGAATATTGTCACTTGTGTTGACAATTAGCTGTGAATATTGTCACTTGCGTTGACAATTAGGTGTGAATATTGTCACTTGCGTTGACAATTAGGTGTGAATATTGTCACTTGTTGTGACAATTAGGTGTGAATATTGTCACTTGTGGTGACAATTAATATGAATATTGTCACTAATATTGTCACTTATGTTGACAATTAGGTGTGAATATTGTTATTTATGTTGACAATTAGGTGTGAATAACAATTAATATGAATATTGTCGCTAGTGGTGACAATTAGGTGTGAATATTGTCACTTGTGGTGACAATTAGGTGTGAATATTGTCACTTGTGGTGACAATTAGGTGTGAATATTGTCACTTGTGGTGACAATTAATGACAGTCAACGCCGGTCAACGGTCGGTCAACGCCGGTCAACAATTGGTCAACGCCGGTCAACGGTCGGTCAACGCCGGTCAACGGTCGGTCAATGCCGGTCAACGGTCGGTCAACACCGGTCAACGGTCGGTTAACTGGTGGAGAGAGGGGTTATGCTATGTGTGCAAATTTGACATATTGTGGTATTTTCATGCTATATGGCATTTTCCAAATGCCATATAGCCAAATCCTTCTTACCCAACTTTTTCATCACTTTTATCACTTTTTCCTATAAAATTACAAAACTATCCTCCTCCAATCTTATATATTACCCCCAATTATCCACCTTTCTCATCAACTTTATCACTTTTCAACTTTTTATAAATTACCGTGCCAACCATACTATTTGGACAAACCAAATGGGACGGAGGGAGTAATTGCGATGACAACATCAAATGTCTGTTCTCCAGCCCCACACTCCTCTATAGTTTCTACTATGTACTCATTTCCTCAAAATAAAGTGTATTCTTTTTTCATTTTTTTAAGTCATCTTGGAGCGTTTTATTAACTAATTGTTAGTACACGAAATATGTCGGTGTACAAGTCTCAATTCCTTCTTCTATGACCTTCTTCTCCAAGCTTCCTTCACCTTCAATGACCTGCAAAACAATGGACCAAGGGGCGAGCGACCCCCAATCCACCTCCGATGCTTAAGTCAGTAAGGGCAATGTTGATCAAAGGCGTCAGGCAAAGCGATGGCTTAGAACTTAGAGCTTACCTTTCACATGGTATACATGTGTATTTATAGAGGAGAGGGACAGAGGGGGGCGCGCACCTAGGGTTAGGGCGATGCCTTGCTCCCTAAGTCAACCAAATATTCTATCCCAGGCGAAGATAAGATTCTCCTCCATAAATAATATCCTAACTAGAGTAACTACCCTATTAAAGGATAAAGCATAATAAATATGGATAGCAAAATAAACAAGATAGAGAAATAAATGCTAACTAATTGATATGGAAATATGCCCGCCCACAATTGCCCCCTCCGGAACCCTATACTCGTATACCTCGTACTATCCCGTGTATAGGGGCCGGAGCTTAAGCGGTGAGTGGCCATGCAGATTAGGATGCTCTTATTCGTATATTCGTACATTCGTACATTCGTATATTCGTATATTCGTACATCCGTATTCCACAAATACGGGATCCGTGCAACTCCTACGCATGCGTATCGTAGGGCCTTCATGTTGGTCAAGCGCGTGCGTCCACGCGCGACCTGCGCCACACGTGTGATGGTGCACACACGGCGCCATTCTGACCCTGAGTTGAGTGTTCGGCCCCCCATGCTAGCAAAACATTTGAAATCAAAAAAGATATGAAAGAAGAGTTCCCGGGATTTTTGTTAAAGACAAAATCGTTTGAAATGAGAATAAAAAAGAAGACGAAAAAGGCGGCGCGCCGTTACTAGCATGATGATCCTCGCACTTTCCTCAAGGGTAGAATTTCTTTTTATAGCGATGTTTTAAGTGCAAAGCACTAACCCATATGCCCCTGTCCTAATTCCGCAGCCATAACACACGGGCCCTTCCGAGCCTTGCCATTATCGGGATGCGCTCCCCATGGCTAATAGAGGCATCGCGTTGCCAACTCGGAAGGTTCGTGGCCCTCGTGGGTGTGCGCACCGCAACATAACCCACTTAATGGCGCTCCGTAGGATGCTCGGCACGTCTTGGTGGTTTTCTCCTTGCACCTACCGCGGTCGCGGCCCGGCGACACGCGGTCACGGCCTCGCGCTCGCGGTGTGCCGCCCGTGCTTGCGGTTCGTTCCATAGGACTAACCAAGGCTCCTCGGGGGTTCCCCGCGCCCGCGGCTCCCGGTCCCGCGCCCTCGGCTCTTGTAGCCGGATTCGAACCCAATAGCGTGTTTTGAGGTAGTCAAGGCTAGTCTTTCGATGTCGTCTCGCTGATCCTGCCGTCAAACTTGAATTGGTAGGGAATCGCGTAACAGAGTCGGTTGGTACCAGTCTTTTGATGTCGGCTCCGGGCATGTAAGTTGACGTCATACTGCCCCCGCTCGACAGACCATCCCGCGACTCTTTCTGAGAGACCCGATTTTGACAGCAGAGATCGAAGCGGATGGTATCGTAGTGTTGGTTCCGGGTGCATAAATTGACGTCTTACGCCCCCGCTTGATGGACCGCCTGACGACTCTATCGAAGAGGTTCGACTTCGTCGGCAGAGATTGGAGCGGGTAAGCGGTTACCACAGGAGTCGGGCGCTCGACCACGTAAGCCTTGGAGTCCTTACTCCGTTGTGGGCACACCGTCATTCCGGGGGGCGCTTGGGACTCACAGGTTCGTACCCGATTTCGAGCCTATTGGAGCGAGTTTCCAGCATTGGCTCCTGAAGACGAAAGGTAGTATGCTTTCTAAGCTTTCCAAGACATCTTGGATCGTCCCAATCGGACAACCGTAGCTCACGAACGAGCCTCCATAACAAAGCAGTGCGCTGCTGACACTAGAGCGAGACTGCTCTGTCTTAGGCTGCGAGTTCGGGCCGGTTGGGGTGCGATTCGGGTCTGGACGTTAAGGGAAGATTTGTAGGGGACTTCTTCAGCTTTCCAGAGATGCCAAGCCCGCGATTTTTCGACGTCTCTAGCTCCCAAACGAGGGGCTAGAAGCAGGCTTCCCTGTTCCGCGCGTTCTGCAGGACAGCATCCTTCGGATGTCCTTTTGACCCTCTTCGAGAGAGTTTCTGGGGCTGTCATCTAAAGATGGCTTGAAGATCGCTCTTTCCTCTTTCTATTGATATATGGATCGTCCGATTCCGATGTGCGTAGTTCCTGGACGACCGGTCGGACGTTTGCCTCACCATCCTGTTCGTGAAACAGGTTGCGGTCTCTTGCGGCGCGATTTCGACCCTGATCCAGCGAGTCTCCAGTTCTGATGTGTGAATGAGAAACGTAGCATTCGGAGTCTACTCTCCAGCGCTTCTTGAATCATCTCGTTTCGACCACCGTGGAGCTCACACGGACTACTACAGCGTCGTAGGTTCCGCATTGATCGTTGAGCGGCGATCAAGCCCTTCGTCATATTGCTCGTTGGTCCCGCGACATCCCTCAGCCCGACCGCCTCTCTCGTTCCGCGCGCACCGCTCTGGTGGGCTAGCGAGCTATCATGGTCATGCGAAGGCTCTTGGATGTGAAGGGACGAACGATCATGCTCACGATCTCTTGCTCCGGTGGGCTCCGAGCCTTCCCAAGATCCAACACTTGCTTCGTCATGCCCCTGCGTCGGACACCTCAATGGATTGGACCAACCGCTCGCCCGCACCGGGCTCTAGCGATCGATCGCGTCGTGAGGACCGATGGGCGCCGTCGCAAAGGATCGGACCGACCGCTCGCCCGCTTCGGGCTCTAGCGATCGATCGTGTTGTGTGGACCAATGGGTGCCGCCGCCCCTACGTGATCCGGCTCCCTGTATTACGGGTGGCGTAGAACGGATCAGGAGCCGGGTGAAGGGCTCGACTGGGCCGGAGGCGCACCGCGCGCTCGTCCGCGGCGCGGGGTCAAAGAACTCGATTTCTGGACTGTGCTGTTCGTGCCCAGTTTTGACTGACTTCGAGTAGGATTCTTGCTTCGACCTCAGAAGATAATTTGTAGCTTATCTCCTCCTCTTTCCGGCGATATGTGGATCGTCCAAATCCGACAAGCGTAGCTCCCGGAAAGTGAGTCGGAAGTACGATCGGTAATCTTGTCAGTCTCCGACCCGCGGTCGCGGGTGATGGACTCGCGGTCGCGACTTGCCCCAGAACAAAGGCCACGTTCTCTGGAGCAAAACCGCGCCCGCGGTTCTGCCCCAGACTGCGATTCTTCGCGAGCTCCTCCTCCCTCGCCGCCTTGCCTGCGTCTGCCACCGCGCTCGTGGTTATAGTGCAGCTCGCTCCTGGCGACGAGCGAAGACTCGTGCGGTGGGATCGGCTCCGATCCCGAGACCCTCTTCCGAACTTGCGCCGAATTCGTTACGCCGTGGGCCCGCGCTCGCGGGACCCTGGACCGCGCACCGCAGGTCCATGTGTCCGATCCCGAAACCCTCTTCCGAACTCGCACCGAGTTCGTTACGACGTGGGCCCGCGCTCGCAGGGCCTTGGACCGCGCACCGCAGGTCCAATTATCCAATCGTTTAGGGTTTCGTCGACGGCGTGACCCAGCTCGGTTGGGGTAACGGATTAGACCGACCGCTCGCCCGCCCCGGGCTCTAGCGATCAGTTCCGTATGCTCATACGTACATCCCTGCGTTACGCACATGCGATTGTGATTAGAGTTGCCCCCAATCTAGGGTTTTTATTGGATCGACAATCAACAATGATTTTTGATTAGGGCAACCTCTTGGATCGACAATCCAAGGTCCGATCGCGATGTGGTCTATCATCCTGAGCGAATATCGAGCTCGACGCGCATTGGGATCCGTTCTCTGAGCGAATTTCGGAGTTGGCGTGTTTTGACCTCGACCCGCGGTCGCGGGTGGCGATCCGCGGTCGCGGCTCTGGGGCTGCGGAAAGCGAATCGCGCGATTCGCCTGGCGCAATTGCCCCAGGGTTGTCTCGTCGATTCGTCCGGCGGCTGTCTCGATCCGGGCTTGTGGACAAGCGATCCATAGCCTCCTCAAATCGGTTCTTGTAGGGTTTACGAAGGTCGAAAACCTGTTCGTTCCCCACGGACGGCGCCAAATGTTAGTACACGAAATATGTCGGTGTACAAGTCTCAATTCCTTCTTCAATGACCTTCTTCTCCAAGCTTCCTTCACCTTCAATGACCTGCAAAACAATGGACCAAGGGACGAGCGACCCCCAATCCACCTCCGATGCTTAAGTCAGTAAGGGCAATGTTGATCAAAGGCGTCAGGCAAAGCGATGGCTTAGAACTTAGAGCTTACCTTTCACATGGTATACATGTGTATTTATAGAGGAGAGGGACAGAGGGGGGCGCGCACCTAGAGTTAGGGCGATGCTTTGCTCCCTAAGTCAACCAAATATTCTATCCCAGACGAAGATAAGATTCTTCTCCATAAATAATATTCTAACTAGAGTAACTACCCTATTAAAGGATAAAGCATAATAAATATGGATAGCAAAATAAACAAGATAGAGAAATAAATGCTAACTAATTGATATGGAAATATGCCTGCCCACACTAATCAAAATGGGTGAAAATATATAATTATTACTGTATTATTGTATGGTGTATTCTACATAATATATGTACTTGACCTATGGCTTCATTATCATTCCACCTAAAACATTTGAGGGTAATATATGCTTAATCAAGCACACATGGGTCCATTAATTAAGGCAATTATCCTATCGGAACATTTATATTTAAAAAAAAAAGTGGTTTAAAATCCAAACTTATACAACTCCCTTTATTTCGAATTAATTACTCCAACTTAATAAGTGCGCTCTCTCGATCATATGAAGGACAGCACCATTTGCGGGCACACAGTTTCCCATGTGGCCATGCAATTCAAGCCATATAACACTAACACTAGTGTCATGTCCCCTTCACGCTCATTATTGTCCTTTTCTCTTCACTCAATGAATCTTAGGGTATACAAGGTTTTTCATAATTCCGACATTACGATACCGTTATCACATAGAATTTTCCTAAATTTTGGAGATTTTCTTTTATGGACAAGAAATCCTCCTTCAATTAACAATAAGCTTCAATATTATGGTTTAGTGTTAGTCAAAAAGATCAATGAATTAAGTGAATCAACTTCGTTAAAATGACTTGATTCGATGTAAGGAGGATAGATAAACATGATTTTTCACCAAGTGAAGAAACGTAGAATGTGATTAAACTCAAGGTCTCATAATATCTCTTTACCGTTTCTACTCTTTACATAAAGAGTATTGATGTAGTAATTTAAACAATAACACTATCAAGTGTGTCCTAAAACAAAGTCGATTCGAATGTATGCATCCATATTTCTGGATACGCTAGGCTTCTAAACCTCAAGCACACGTACTTTGGAATGAACACAACCTAAACTTGAAGAACTTACATCTATCAGTATGAAGGATCGTATCGATGTACTAATTTATAGACTGAAAAAATAGTATTTTGAAGGATCTATCATTATATATGTTATCGATTACTCAAGCTCTAGCCAGTGGCGAATCCAATACCTATACTCTTCACAATCCCATCTTTGTTCTTGCTGTCATCGTTAGTCGGGGTGAGCCCAAAATACCACTATGAAATGTTACCCTTTTGTTCGCTAGTTGGTCGCCCCTCTAGATTCGTCGATGGCTCCAATAGATTGGCGAGGTATGTGGTTATGATATCAAAAAGTTGATGTTAGAAAACGTTACAAGTCCCAAATTAAGGCTTTGTTCGGCATTAGCGGAATACGCATTAGCAGGCGGAATTCTCCAAAAAATAGCGTCCTTATATCTACGAAAGGACTGGATTCCGCTAACGTTTTCCTTATTCCGCTCTCCGCTACCCTGTCCCGTCGAACAAAGCACAAGTGTACACGTGATCCAATTAGCCTCGTGTTTACGAAGTACGTACAAAAGAACTACAAACACACGAGTACTATATTGTTTAATTCCTCTTGTGAAACAATGAATAAAATATAAATTTGCATGTCTAGCTATAGATTTGCACCGTACGTACATTTAGATATTTTATTTGCAGGGAAGAAGAAAGATGCATCCATGCACCGACCACGTGTATCACGGGTTTGAAAAGGTTTAAATTTATTTTTTTACTAGATTTTAAGTAAATAATTCTCTCTGTAGGGATTAATTGACCATGATGTCACTTTCTTCGATTGTCTTCACATTTTGTAGTAGTTAGAGTGAAATGATTAACGTGATTAAGTTGATTGGCTTGATACAACTCATTTGGATCAATTTTTTTTGACTTTGTAACCATTTGACATGGTTTGCTATTGTTAGAATGAATAATTGAGGAAGATACTAAAACTGTACCTAATTTTTTAACCTATTTAAGTATTTAACGTAGTTTATTAACATCAGATCAAAAAAAAAACGTAGTTTATTAACAAGAAAACCTTCAATGAGGAATTTGTAAAGTTTCAACTTACAACTAAGTTTATTTAAGACTACCAAAGATTATGTAAAACTCGTACAAAATCTAGACGGACTTGCTAACGAATTGGTATATTCATTTCATAATATAGGAACAATAAAAACTGGCATTCTTATTAAGACTAGCTAGAACTCATACATACAGAAGAAAATAGACGAAATCACATATGCAATATTTACGGGCAAAAGTATTCGGTCATTAGAGAAAAATCAATAAACTTCTAATGACAAATCAAGACATGAAAAAAAGACTATTTGGTCGAAACAAAAATGTGAGATTCAAGCGCTCAAATAACCGAAACCCGAACAAACTCAAAAAATCCAATATAATTTCCGAGATTAAACATAAAAACGTGAGATTCAAGATACATGCGTTGTCGCATCTTATATACAAGCTTATATTTATATTTTTCAAGGGGTAAGTTGGTATTCCAATTGATGGAAAACTTGATAATGGTGTTTTATTACATCTTAGAGTCGACATCAAAAGAGAAAAAGGTGATTAGTTGCGGCTGCAATGTATCTTTCTCATTGTCTATTTGTCATATATGTAATCTAACTTAGATTTAGACTAAGTTTAGTGTTCACATACAATGAAACCATGAGCACAAATCTATTAAAAAAAATGAGGTGGAAAGTAAGGTTACTCATTATCCAACTATTAGTAGTTGGTGAAATTTTGTGATGACATCAATGTAAGTATTATTTGGCGGCTAGAGATATCAGTGCATATCCATTTGATTACTAAAGTGGAATTTGGATGATAATATACCATGGTTAAAAGTAGAAGATAGAGGTCATTTTCTGAGTTTTGAGTTGGCACACTTGTTACACGATAAATCCAAGTGATAATTAATCATTCAAGGGTTAATCAAACTATGGTACAACTTGTCATCTATCATATACACATGGCACATGAAGCTTGTACAAAAAACTAGCGTAGAAAAGTCCTTTTATTTTCTTAAGAATATATATATATATTTCTTTTGATTCGGTGAGAATTAGGATCCCAACTTAACGAAAAAGCTAAAGCATCCTGGATAAGAGCTAGAAGTTTTGTGGTGGTTCCAGATTACTTCTCATGAGTGACTATGATCCAGACTGACAATTTTATCGACCACGGCATTATATTATATTAGGACTGATTCGAATCCATGCATGGATACGATAATATCCTTTGAAGAATATACATGTATTCCTGGTTGCCCACCTCTTCACACTAGTTAATCTATGAATGAACAATAACTAAATGCATGAAGTACAAAAAAAACTATTGACATCATCGGCCCATGTACCATATATAACAGCATAACTTGATTAACTCTTCAAAATGGCCTCATAAACACTGTTAATCTATGGTACAAGTTGGGCTATGGTACAAGTTGATCTATAGGAATAGTCACAAAATTCGGTGGATTTCCTTACCCTTTATATTGGCCTCCTCATAAACAGGGATTCAAATCTTCCGTCCCATAAACACCGCCTTTCTCCTTTCCAAAAGCCATAAAATAGCTATTGACATCTTCAGCCCTTTTGAAGAAGAGCCAGAGCAGAAGGGTAAAACCCTACGGTAAGGAGCATTTACATAATAAAATATTATTTATAAATAGTACTGTATTATTTATATCTTAGATTTTGAATTGTTTAACTAAAAATTCTATCTTATATTAAAATTTCAATCTTTTCATTATATCCATTTAACATAATAAATAGAATTATCATAAATTTTTATTTTAAAAAATATATGTTTATTTATTTAATTCATGGTATAGATATAGACATGTCAATCGCGTTGGTTCGGTCGGGTTCGTGTCAGGTCGGATAAACCCAACGGGTCAAGAGTATCAAATTTTTTTTACCAACATTTAAATAACATATTATTTAATTAATAAAATATAATAATAAAATATTATTTATAGATATTTTAATAATAAAATATAACATAATTTTCACAATACATTTTACATATTATAAAATATTATAAATTATAATAAATCGAGTCTGACCCAACTTGTTCGAGTTTCAATTGGATCAGGTTGAAACTGGATCACGGGTCTAAATTTTCATGTCTGATCGGGTCGGTTTAATGGGTCAGGTCAGGTTCTGAGAGGTCTACCCTTAACTCCTTAAAAGGCTTATCTAAAAAAAACAATATATTTATACACAGACATGTGCAAGACACGTGATTTTGAATGCCAAATTGGTTCACCCAATTCCAATTGCACGCACAGACAGCCGACCCCGAGGGAGGAAGAGCTCTGCCGGCGGCTGCTAGAGGTATCCATCGGTGACGACTTCTCCGCCGGCGACATCAGAATCGGTGGGCAACGACCTAGAAGGTATGTATTTCTTCGCTTGTCCATATGCATAGACGTCGTCTGGTGCTGATCTCTTCGCCTCCACAATTTGAAAACGAAGAGAGCAGAGAACGAACAAGGAAGGGCGGGCATCGGGGGAAATTGTTCCAAGTTCACAATTTGATTTGGGTCTTTCGTTGACACTGCTGATTGTGTGAAATTAGAGCTATTTTTCCTTGACGATTGGGTTGGAATTGCTCTCCAATCGTGTTAAACCCTAGTTTGTGGTAGGGTTTTGATGTCGATGGGTATGCAATTTGATTGGGGGTTCCTGTCAATTCGGTGCCCTAGCAGCATCTAACTTCAAATTTTCAAATAGCAATTTGATTTGGGTCTCATATTCTGTTACCTGGGACTGATCATGACAAAGTGGTTTTTTTTAACCTGCAGACTGAGAACTATGAGAAAGAATCCTTGTAGATTTTGATGGATATGGTTGATTTTATTGTTTTGATTCATGCATACATTCTTATTGGCAGGCTTGTTTAATTGGAGCTGCTCAAAGATGCAGTAACTTGATCTTGCACTCGGCCAATAATGAATTCTGTTCAGCCCGATCTGCCTCCGTCCGCCGTCCAGACCAAGAAGAATGTAGCTACATATGTGGAATTGCAGTCTGCAAGTACTGCTACCTTACAAGCTTTGATCAAAGTTGACAGAGCCTTGTTGGAAAACAGTGGCTAGAGGAGATCAAATGCCATGACACGAACCCGGTTACTGCATAGTGGTAACTGCATCATCTCAGCATCATGCCCGCCGCCTCCGCCGTCAATCTTCCTACCGAAATCGACTCTTTCTTCCTCTCCTCATCCACAATGTTTGGTTATTCCAGCTTCAAAATCCATCTCCAACCCACTCTTCAATTTCCTGCCAAATGCCCAAAACCCTAACAATCTAGTCACTCTCATCTGCTCCGCCCTGAAACAAACCCATCACAGTTCCTTAAAAATTGACGAGCTACGACCCCTAATCCCTCACTTGGGCTCTACTGAAATCTCCCGGATCTTGCTACGATGCCAATCCGAGTTCAGGGTAGCACTCACTTTCTTCAATTGGGTCAAGAATGATCTGGGTGTCACCATTACTACTCACCACTATTGCACCATGGTTCATATCTTGACCTGGTCCCGTGCTTTCGCCCATGCTATGCAATTGCTTGCTGAACTGATTGAGATGGAGTCTCGCGAGGGTGGGGAGGAGGTTGATGTTTTTGAGGGCTTGGTGTCTTGTGCTGAAGGCTGTAACTGGGATCCTGTCGTGTTCGATATGCTGATCAAGGCGTATGTTAAGGTCGGTTCTATTGGAGAAGCGTACAGGGTGTTTAAGAGGATGGTCAGACTTGGGTTCATTCCCCATGTTGTCGCGTTTAACTTTCTTCTTAATGGCCTCTCCAAGTTGAATTGCATGGACAAATGTTGGGAGCTTTATGATGACATGTGGGCAACTGGGATAATTCCCAATACAATCACGTTCAATATCTTCACTCATGTGATATGTAAGGATCAAAATGTGGATAAGGCTAACGAGTTCTTGGAGAAGATGGAGGAGCAAGGTTTTGACCCAGACCTTGTTACGTATAATATCCTTATTGGGAACTATTGTAAGAAGGGTAGGTTGGATGATGCATTTTATTTATATAAGATCATGTACAGGCGGTGTGTGATGCCTGATGTGGTTACATACACCTCATTGTTGAATGGTCTTTGTAAGCTAGGGAAGGTAAGGGAGGCCCATCAGATCTTTCATCGGATGGTTGATAGAGGATTGAGTCCGGATATTATAACATACAATTCTCTCATCAATGGCTATTGCAAGGAGGGAAAGATGAAAGATTCAAGGGCCTTATTCCATGACATGATGGCACATGGAATCAACCCTGATGGTTTCACCTGTCAGGCTCTGGTGGAAGGCTATGGAAGAGACGGCCAATGGATCTCAGCGGTGAATATGGTTGTTGAAATCAAGAGGTATGGAGTGCCGATACCTAGCAATGTATACAACTACTTGATTTTCTCTCTGTGTCAGTACAACCATCCTTTTGCAGCAATGAAGCTTTTGGATAGAGCGAGCGAAGATGGGTATGAGCCGAAGAAGGACACTTACGAAAGCTTGATTGAATCTCTTTGCAAGAACGAGTGCATTGCAGAGCCACTACTCTATAAACGCGAGATGCTTGAAAAGAACATCAAGCCGTCGTTGGCAGTGTATCAGGCTCTCATAATTTGCTTGTGCAAGTTTAGCATGTGCTCTGAAGCCGAGTCTTTGATGCAAGAAATGGCAGAGCGTGACCTGAAGCCTGATTGCACTATCTGCAGGGCTTTAGTAACTGGATATTGCAAGGCGGAAAATATTGGCAGGGCAGAAGATCTTCTGTTTTTGTTTGCTATGGAATATAATGTATATGATCCAGAGAGCTACAATGCCCTTATGAAGAAAGTGAGTGAACATGGTGATCTTTCTAAGCCATTGGATTTGCAAAATAAATTGCTGAAACTGGGGTATGTGCCAAGCAGCCTTACATGCAAACATGTGCTTCAAGGTTTATGGAATGTTGTGGGAAAGGACAAGCTTATACATTATGGCACATGAAGCTTGTACAAAAAACTAGCTTATAAAGGTGTTTTATATGGAAAACTTGATAAAGGTGTTTTATATGTTGTCTTTATTACATCTTAGAGTCGACATCAACAGAGAAAAAGGTGATTAGTTGCGGCTGCAATATCTCTTTCTCATTGTCTATTTGTCATATATGTAATCTAACTTAGATTTAGACTAAGTTTAGTGTTCACATACAATGAAACCATGAACACAAATCTATTAAAAAAAAACAATAAGGTGGAAAGTAAGGTTACTCATTATCCAACTAGTTGTAGTTGGTGAAATTTTGTGAAGACATGTAAGTATTATTTGGCGGCTAGAGATAGTGCATATCCATTTGATTGCTAAAGTGGAATTTGGAGGATAATATATCATGGTTAAAAGTAGAAGATAGAGGTCATTTTCTGAGTTTTGAGTTGCCACACTTGTTACAAGATAAATCCAAGTGATAATTTAATCATTCAAGGGTTAATCAAGTTATGGTACAACTTGTCATCTAACATATACATATGGCACATGAAGCTTGTACAAAAAAACTAGCTTAGAAAAGTCCTTTCATCCTTTCGTTTTCTCAAGACCATACATATGTTTCTTTCATGGTGGTTCCCATGAGTGACTATTGTCTAAACTCACAATTTTATCGATCACAACATTACATTCGGACTGATTCGAATCTGTGAAGGGATACGAGAATACCCTTTGAAGAACATACATATATTCCTGGTTGCCCACCTCTTCACACTAGTTAATCTATGAAGGAACAATAACTAAATGCATCGAGTACACAAAAAACTATTGACATCATCAGCCCTTGTACCATAACTTGATTAACTCTTCAAAATGGCCTCATAAACACTGTTAATCTATGGTACAAGTTGATCTATGGTACAAGTAATAAATTTCTAATCGGTGGATTTCAAATTGCTCCTTACCCTTTACAAATGGCCTCCTCATAAACAGTCTTCCTCCTTTCCAAAGCCATGAAAGCTATTGACAATGTCAGCCCTTTTGAAAAAGAACCAGAGGCGAAGGGTTTTACCGTTCAGAGTATACGCCGGAGGGGTTTGTCTCCATGGAATGAGTATTCACTACCGCTTACAGCGCCTTCATTCTCTCGCTTGCTACTTCAGAGCTCTCTCGTGGACACGTGGAGTCGAACGTTCCTACACACATTTCTTCATCATTTCACACAGCGAGTCAATGGTGAACCCACTGCCAATGTATAAGGTTTAGTAAGGATCACCATGGGCAATCAATCAATTACTTCATCCTCACTAATACTGAAGTTGCCCACGAATCTCCCGGATCAATAACCTGGAGTTGTCGACAGCATGTTTGCTTTTACGGACGATTTCAGGCCATGATTCATGTTTTGATTCCGGTACTACACCATCACTTAGCTCAGTAAGTGGGTTTGTTATGGCAGACTTTCTACACTCTTCCTTCGCCTTCTGAACATTGTTCCACCAGAAATCCGAGAGAGCCTTCTTTATAAGCTCCCAATACTCCGAATCTCGGTACACCCTGAACAAACTGCTTCCTTGAGGAGTCCAAACATAAAAGTCCATCCAATCCCTATCCATTATCTCCAACAAGCCCTGTGCTTGTGGCATGTAGTAAAGCGGAATCCTCTTCCACGGTAACGATATATTCGCATGTCCATCAAAAAACGGACACTTGATCTCAAGCATACCATTAGACGGCAACTCATACACCAGAGACTCAAGATCCCCATCCGGGGAGGCAGCAAGCCAACCGTCCTCCGGCTTTTTCTTATCATAGACCTGAAACTCCGGGAACAGAACGGTGTTCCCAGTAATCAGCTTGTACCTTTCCAACGCCTCCTCTTCCTTGATATTACTCCAGCAAGTAGAGATGTTGCCCGTGAAGGGCTTAACCGCCCCGATCTTCTCCAACCAGAGAGAAACCCTCCTTCGAGACCGCAGCCCGATGGCCGCCCCGAAAGTACTAGCAGTCAGCTTATCCTGCCTCAACTCCTGCCAATTCTTGTACCAATGCTGAAGGCATTTAGATTGCAAAACCGAATACTCCGAAGGCGTCGTATATCGATGCATATATCTTCGAAGGGTGAACAGGCACCGGTTGCAGCTGATTTTCGATGGGCTTCCATATGCTGAGAACATGAAACTACACAGAGATAATATTACTGTTTTTAAATCCATCTGAACGGAGTAAATACAAGTCAGCTAATCATTTGTACTGATACTATCATCTGTAGCACTGCTAGAAAAGAAGAGGCGATCTAATTAAACAAATTCACTATGTCAATTGGGACTTGAGCGGATTTAAACACCCTAATTGAAAAAATTCAGAGGATTATTCACGATTCTTTGGATTTCAATGCAATAACACCTCGGCAGCAAGCAATTCAACACATGTGAGAGTTTCTAAAAACTTTGTCTCTTTGGATTTATTTTATTTATTACGATTCACGTTATTTCACACATGGCAGCAATCAATAATTCACGTATAATTTTCACTTTGGGTCACTGTCATTTCACACATGAAATCCTAACCCAACGCCGAATTTCCACACAGCCTTCTCTTAGTCCCCCTAAAAAAACACTCCTTTTCATCTTTCTAACTCTCCATCAGAAACCCATAAGCCTTTTTCCTTGCTGTCTGTGCTAAACTGCAGACAGTGTGTTATATATATAAGGAGTGATGTCACCAAGTTAGTCAACCAAACTTGTCTAGAGTTTGCTTCGCATTCTCATCCATGGAGCAGAATTCCACTTTTGTTGCTCCAATCGGGTCGCCTAATATGTTTGAGCTCTCAGTGTTTTGTTTATCCAAACGGACCAAACCAATCGCGAATAATGTATAGTATTTTGATGATTTGTAAGATAATAAAAACACATCAAAACTAAGGCAGTTGGTTAAATTAGTGTTGGTTTCTAGGTACTAGCGGGTAGCGACAACTCTAGCACAGGTTATGAAGTACTCCATCCTAAGCAATCATTGCAAGAACAATGAAAACCCTAGACAACCAGCACTTCAGTATTAAGGATGAACAGAACTTCACATAAATATGAGGAAAAACTAGACATTTTTACTTTATTGCAGCACTGTGTTGTCAAAAAATCCCCTTTCAAGAGCAGAATCAGAAACATACAAATGTTGTTGTTCCAGTCTATTCTCCATATTCTGCAAATCCTTGACATCTAAGCCGGAAAGCTCTTCCCCGGTAATTTGCCCGAATGGCATCAGAAAACAAAAATTTGCAGATATGGTGAAAATGAGTTTTATCTGATTTTTTGCTCAAATTGGTGGCCTAACCATACTTGTGTTCATTTTCTATTATCTGGAAACTATTATTTTATATCTGTGCTTTCAAACAGCCAACTGAAGAAGAATTGAAAAACGAATCACAACAGAATTGTAGTAGTGATAGTAATAGAATTCGAACGAACAGATATGAAGAAGAATTGAAAAACGAATCACAACAGAATTGGCATCAAATGGTCTCAATTGAGGATAAAGAGGAAATGGACAAAATTGAATTCGTGTTGCTTTGATTCGAGAAGCAGGCGCACCTCTTTGACGGACGAGGAGAACGAGCGGCTAGGGTTTGTGAGCAACGCCGGCGAAGAAGCCTGCCTTCGTAGAAGCTGTCTGAGAATTTGGGAAGCCATTGTTGAAGACAAGGAAAAGCTTTTGTGAATCAAGAAATTGGGCTTTGTGTATTTGTTGGTTCTTAATGGGCCTCGTATATTCAGCCCATTAGCCCATCAAGTGAGCCGGATTTGGTAATGTATGTATTTATAAATTTATTGAAATATTATAATTCAATTACATTATTACATTTAAAACCGAAATATATACAAAATGAAATTTACCACACTATACACGATATTTTGTATGAACTTAAAAGTTTGAATTACCACACAAAATCTATAAATGAATAGACAACATAATTTTTTTGATCAGGTAAGATTTAAGATAGTTCAGACTAGCCTAAAGCATCCGTCAACGAATGAGAGCTGGAACAACTCTAAGTAATTAAATCAAGGGATTCGTTACCTGGGTGTCGAAATGGAGACCCCTAGGTTCCCTAGACAGCATAATAAATCCATTATCCACATAGAAAATCACACAAAAAAACATGCACTTTTTTCAAACCAATGTTAGAAAATGGCTTATACATACTAAACTCATATTTGATCCAACATAAGTGGAATAATTATACGAAATGGCTTGATTAACAATTAATCAGGAGTGGATAATTGAAATGCATACAAACCAACTCTATTGTCTCCCATTGTGCTCAATAATACATTTTCAACTTTGATTTGTTAAGCGAGTGCGATACCCACTTCCACAACGCATTACAAATGAAAAAAATGGCTATCTTTTGAACTTTGATCAAGTACATTTCAGATTCGACAATACTTTAGTGAAGAATGGTTTTGTTTCTAGGCTTTGTCGACATCGAACTTTCCTAATATTGAATTCAAGATATGGATTCAAAGTTCAAACATTATTTTATATTCGATTATGTACAAGATGACATCTTTTGGTTTGGATTTGTTATTTAAATCAATTGTGGTATTCTCAATCCATATTGTTGGAACAATAAAAAAGTGTTACATTTATTTTGTTCATATTCAATACACACTAGCCGATTAGACGTGCGATGACATCTATAACCATTAGATTGCGAGTTTTGAATTCCAGTTTTTCCATTATAATATACGTTTTTGTTATTAGAATCGTCGTTTTTCTATTGTGTCTCTAACTCTAAGGATACACTTGAAATGTACTAAATATAGAAACTATAATCCATAAATGAAAACAGTGATCTTGTAAAAAAAAATTAAAAATTACCAAAACTTTTCATTAGTAATTGCTTATAGTGGGCCTTTAGGACACATAATAAAAAAATACTTAGATTAAATACATTCATTGATCATTATTCTCTAGTAATATATGAAGTCATATATATACACATACACATATGTACACTTCTCTCAACCTAGCTAATTAGCTAGTCATGTAATTTTGTTACATGTTTGCTTACTCACTAAGGAGTAGTACTTTCCCCTTGGACCCTTGGCCATCAACTCCAAGTGTGTCCCTTTCTCCACCACCCTCCCTTTCTCCACCACCACGATCTCGTCACAACCCTTAACGGCGCTCACCCGGTGGGCCACTACCACGCTCGTCCTCCCCACCATGACCTTCTCCACCGCCTCTTGCACCGCCTTCTCTGATTGCCCATCTAGCGCACTCGTTGCCTCATCCAACAACAGTATCCTTGGGTCTCGCAACATTGCCCTAGCAATCGCGATCCTTTGCTTTTGGCCTCCCGACAACTGCACCCCTCTCTCACCACACCTTGTCTCGTACCCGTCTCTTAGACCCGATATCATGTCGTGTGCATTCGCTGCCTTTGTCGCAGCCACAATCTCTGCCTCATCGACTCCTTTTGTCGCCCCAAACGTTATGTTCTCCCTTATAGTCCCCGAAAACAAAACCGGCTCTTGGCTCACCAATGCTATATGATTTCTAAGCGATCTTAGGTTAAACTCCCTTAGGTCACGACCATCGATTTTAATAGACCCGCTTGCCGGGTCATAAAATCTCTCTATAAGACTTATAATAGTGGACTTACCCGACCCGCTTTTCCCCACCAGAGCGGTGGATCTCCCCGCTCTGATGGCTAAGGAAAAGTTTTCAAGGACAAAGTACTCGGGCCTCGACAGATAAGCGAAATGAACATTATGGAACCCAATTGACCCGACTACATTACTCGGGTCGAATCCATCATGATCGTTGGGTTCGATCCGAGTAACCCGATCCAAGACAGCAAAAACCGACCCTACGGAGTCTGCTCCCTTGGCAAGATCGGTCGTTACGCTCCCAGCGTCAGCGATCATTTTGCCGGTGCTAATGAGAATCAAGAACGCCTGGAAGAGCGACTGGGCCCCGACGTGGCCGGCGGCCACCATGCGGCCGCCGTACCAAAAGTCGAGGGCCCACGTGCATGTCATGACGGTTTGCGAGACGGCAAGGCCGATTCCCGCGTACCGGGATTGCCGGAGGCTTTCCCGGTGTGGGGCCTCTTGGGAGGCGGCGAGGAGGCGGAGGATGCGCGGTTGGGCGGAGAAGGAGGCGACGGTACGAATGTTGGCTATAGAGTCGGCGGCTAGGGCACTTGAACGGGATTGGGCCTTGGCCACCTTAGTGGACATGGACTTGATGAGAACACGGCGCGTGTAGTAGGACACGATCACGAGAGGTTGGACGGCGATCATGACGGAGGCGAGGCGCCACGAGATGGCTAGGCCCATGATGCACGCGGTGGCGGTGGCGGAGAAGGTTTGAACTATGAGTGCCATTCGGTCGCCCACTAGTGATCTTACCTGAAATTGTCAACATAGCAATGTAAATTTAATTTGCATTTCGAGGTTGTTTTAAATTTAATTTGTATATATTTTGATATTTGAGATTATTTTTTATTGAAAATTAATACTTGAGATTATTTTAAGTCATTTTTTTAGATTATATTAAGTCATTTTTTTATCTTTTAAGGTAATTTTCGTTCACACTTTTTGAAAATTACTTGAAGTATAAGTCTAAGATTCTCCATAACCACAAAATTGTTATCTCCACCAATCTCATTACTCTAAACATATGTCATATTTGAATTTTTTTAAGCTAGTGACTAGGCTACTTTGGACAACTATAATAAGAGAAAAAATAAGAGAGACTTACCACATTAGCATCCTTGGCAAGCCTAGAGCAAATAGAACCGGTGGAATTCTCCTCTTGCTCAAACCAACCAACTTCAAACGTCAATATCTTAGACAACATCGTCTCCCTAAGACTCTTAGTCAACCGCTCGCCCATGAACGCGAAGCTCCAATGCTGGCTCACGTTCACCAAGAACATGAGCCCGGCCAGCCCTCCAACCGCCCCGGCATAAACCCTAATCCTCCTCTCCATCTCCTCGTGATCCCTCAAGAACAACGACCATATCATCGCGCCCATAACGAAAGCATAGACCGGTTGGATTGCCCCGAATAAAACGGCGCTTACACACCCCAAAATCGTCTGCCTCCACTCGGGCGAGTTCATAGCCAATAGCCTCCTAAATGAAGGCTTAGGGTGGTGATCTTGTTTCATGACAATATTGTTGATGACTTGTGATTGGATGAGTGACCCATGAGCCGAGTTGAACGAGTGATGTGAGCTCGTTCGACTCACCATAGACAAACTTCTATAGTAGGATTCTTCTTCTTTAGACTCGTCTTTGGTTTCTTGGGATCGAACAAGAGACGCGTAGAGGCCATTTTCGACTTGGATCAAGTCGTCGTGTGGGCCCATTTGGGCGACCTTCCCATCTTGGATGACCGCGATGGTGTCAGAGTTTCGGATGGTCGTTAGGCGGTGAGCGATGATGATGGTTGTACGGCCCATTGCAGCCTTGTCTAGGGCATCTTGGACGAGTCCTTCCGACTCCGAGTCTAGTGCACTTGTTGCCTCGTCTAGTAGGATCACTCTAGGCTTCCGAATTATGGCACGTGCTATTGCTATCCTTTGCTTTTGTCCTCCGGAGACTTGAACTCCTCTTTCACCAACCTGGTCACATGAGATGGTTATCAATCAAATAGCTCATCAATTTTTGAGTTTTAAGCAATTTTAATGTGGATAGCTAGGTCAAGAATTAAAAGTGTATACATTATACTCATAGCCCATAACCTATTCAATGCAACTTGTTCAACTAATACTGAAATTTAGATTTGCTAAGAGAACTTTTGAACCTATTGGCTTGTAATCAAGTATTGTAGTGGTTTTCATGTTGTGAACACAATTGTACTATTTGAACTCATGATGTTGGTGACCTATGATACATGAAATTAGTAATGTGAACGGTCAACCAATCAGAACATGTATAGTGTGAACTTATAATGTGTGAACGAAGATTTTGGCTAGAATGAAGTTATGGGCGTATGTACCTGTGTGTCATAACCAAGGGGTAACTGGCTAATGAAGGCATGGGCGTTAGCGGCTTTCGCAGCCTCTACGACCTCATCCATAGTCGCGTCGTCTTTGCCAAAGAGTATGTTCTCCTTAATTGTGGTATCAAAGAGACAAGGCTCTTGGCTCACAAGCCCCATTTCCGACCTCAACCACTTGACGCGAAGCCTCTCAATCGCCACGCCATCCATCAAGATCTTGCCCCCAACCGGATTGTAGAACCGTTGCATTAAGGAGATCACGGTAGACTTGCCGCATCCACTCTTGCCCACCAAGGCAACTTTCTTTCCCGCCATGATTCTCAAGGAGAAGTCCTCTAGGACTAAAGACTCTGGTCGCGATGGATACGAGAAATCCACATTCTTGAACTCAACCTCGCCTCTAAAGTCCTCTAAGACCTCTCCATCCATGTTGTCTATGTCAATTGTAGGGACTCTCTTCATCATTTGCGCGACACGCTCTCCTGCTGAGGCGGCTTCCGATAGGTATCGCACATTTGATAAGGCGGAACCTAGAGCACTTAAGAAAAAACCATACCCAACAACATTAGGCTCATTTGTTCTAGATGACTTAAAACTCACAAACTACTACATTTTGCTCTAGAGGACTTACTATCCACCACCAGCAATGGTAGCACCAACCGCAAAGACGGTTCCTCCTTGAAGTCCATGGCTGATCACCAACCTACTCCCATACCAACAATTAAAGGCGGCAACGCCTAATATCAAGCCATTGCTTCCAATGGCAAACCCCTTAGCAAGTCCTTGTCGAAGACCGAGCTTCACCGATCCTTGAAGGGCATCCGAAAACCTTGAGATTGTGTCGGTTTCTCCTACAAAGGCGTAAACTGTCCTTATAGAAGTGATTGCTTGCTCCACTATACTCCCTGCTTCCTTGTACTCCTCCCTTAACTTCCTAGCAATGCCCATCAATATTCGCCCATACATTAGGCCCGGGATCACAAGGAGTATCACGAAAGGCACGTCGACTATTGCTAGCTTCCATGACAATAAAAACGCCGCCATTTCATTGCCAACGAACGATGCTAGGTTCATCACAAAATTCGGCACCTACGGTATAAGTCAAGATACAATTACTTCTTATGCATTTCAAGGACTTTGCGATGCCTAACATTCAAGAGTGATACATATGAGCATGATATAAAACAATGACAATATAACAAAAGACAAGATCTATAGTACCTTTTCAGCAATGCAATCTTGAATTACTAGACTATCGTTGGAGACAATGGTGACGATTTCCGATGTGTTTGTGTCTTGTAAGTCAAAGTAACTTATGTCTTGCCTTAACACCGCTCTAAGGCATTCGACTCGCATTCTAGAAGCTTGTCTTTCCGCCGTTCTTGTCCAACAATATCCCTCTAAGATCATCATCAAAACATAAACCGAAGCGAATTAGAACAACAATCCTTTTTTCTTATAAGTAAAGAGTTTCGATATACCAGACATACATGGTAGATCGAGAAGCCATAAAAAGACAAGAAACAAAAAACCTTTGCAAAGGAAACAAACTTTGTTACCTAAGAAACAGAGGATCCAAGCACCGGAAGCCACGTAGCACAAAAGCAAGGCGTTCTGTTTGAAAAGGGTATGAAGGAAACAAGGATTAAGTTCAAAGGAAGTCAAATTTGAGATTAGAGAAAGGCAAAAGATGAAGAGGGTTTGTTAATTACCCTATTAACACTCTGAACAAGAGCTGACTTTGAATCAAGAGGATTACCACTACCAATCCCAATATCATTCATAAGTGAGCTTGTGATCACCAATGTAAAGGGCATCACAAGGCCATCTCCAATAGCACCAAGAAAGCCCAAGACCATCAAGACTACATCAAACTTATCAGAATGCATAAAGATTGAACCTTTTCTCTTCCCTTTCATCTCAACTGCCTAAAACGACGCCGTTCTGCTTCTGGGTTTTGTAGATTGGTTGAGGAAAAGCCTAAGGAAGCAATTGTAGAGGAGAAAATAATATGGGTATCAGTTTTTGTGGAAGATTGTGATAAAGGGTTTGATGGGTTTGTGGGAGCTCCACTTTGGAGAAAATGGGAAAGATTTGATCTTGATTTTCTGTTTTGTATGGGTTTTGGGGGTGAAGCTTTTTGAGAAGAAACAAAGGAGGCACCATCATCATCATGTTCTTGGTATGACAGTGTGCCAATATTAATAACTGTGGACAAGTTGGAATTTTGAAGGGGTCAAAATGATTAGACATAAGGAATTTCATACAAAAGGAGGTGGTGGTGGTGGTGGGGGTGGATTGTTTATATATTTTAAAAGAGGAAACTTGATAATGGCAAACAAATTAGGAGGGAAAAACATGTGAAGTGTGAAAGGAGATCAGTTGACTTTTTGATCCATTGATGAGGAAGAAGTGCAAGGTTTGAACGCATTAATGGGTATATAATTACCACACCTGGATTGCAATATAGTGGAAGAAATTATTTGAATGTTTATATTGTGTTTTTGTTTGGTTTTGAATGCACTACCAAGTTTACCCACCTAACCAACCAATAATAATAATAAGGCTAGTTGTCGCCTTCATATAAGGATGGTTAATGTCTAACTCGAGGTTATCGTTTTGAATCTCTTAGACACTTTTTTGTTAACATTCAAGTAGTTATTGAGGCAATAGTGTTTAGTTGATGGTTTACTTACCTCTCGATTTACTAGAGGTATCCAATTTATCGAACTCTCACCTTATCATATTGAATATTGAAAGAATTCATGTCGAATTCTACTAAAAAATATAGGACAGTAAGGTAGATTTGACGAAATTGAAATCTCGGAATCCAATTTAAAAGAGTTGTGTGGGATAAAAGAGCTTGAATGACCAAGTAGTTTAGTTCATTTTAGAGGTGAGTGAGTAGAGTTTATTGATATATTTAGATATATATCGATTTGCCTACCCTTAACGCCAAAAGCTTGAATGATCTTCAACCAAAAAAAAAAACAAAAAAACTTGAATGGTCAAATGATTTATTTCATTTTGCTTGTGTTGTGTAGGATAAAAGAGTGGTGTGGCACAAGAAAGTTATTTTTAAAGTTTATTTATACTTGAAAATAAAAAGAAGGGTTACACACTTTTACACTTGCTTGCATCTATGGGCTATGGTATGGTACTAAATGTGTGTGTGTTTTTTTTTAAAGCAAGTAGGTCAAAAACTTACCAAAAGAAAAACTTTAGAATTATTTACATTAATTGTTTAAAGTAAGTAGGTAAAAAACTTTAGAATTGACTTCAAACTTCAAACTACTTCACTAAATAAATACATATTTCCTACTTCATGCAGCCGAAACACAAATCTAAAGATCATTTGACTCTTAGCATGCCCACTTCCCTCTACACCATGTCTTCCTTGTTTTGTTCCAATAAATAAGATTTCTTTTCTAATTGAATGTGCGTGTTATGAATACTCTTTGTTGTTGTTCAAACTTCAACAAATTGAAGGCAAGAAAATATCAAAATTATATTGTGATGTCATATGACAATCACTCTCTTAGTTGTTATCAATATAAATGATTATTGAACCGACCTTACGGAATTTAAGTGGTTGTATTCCCTTACTAAATTGTATTTAAAGATAAAATATATGCAACTTGAATTTGGTCAAATGCAAAAATATAATCATGTAAATTTATAAGAATAAATATATGGACACCCCACTTCCCCAAAAAAAAATACACTAAAACATCTCTAAAGATAAATGGGCCAGGCCCAATAATGAGTCCATGAAAGCAAGGGCCCAATTACTAGAAAATACATCAATACTTTCTCTCTTGCTTGGTTACTTGCCTATGGATGTACTTGGTATGTCTATAACTTCAAAATCCTTACCTCTTTTGGCTCTTTACAAAAAGAATGATCTTGTTGAAATCTTTTTTACATGCTCAATTCATTATTACCGGAGCCAAGTTATGCAAGAATTTGTCAAGAGTTTTGCAATGCACACTTTCACAACAACAAAGAAAAGTAGAGCACAACAAGAGAACTCAGCATTTGATGCAAGAAAAGTTGACACCCATAAATCTTCATCTTATCATAACTTCAGATCAGTAATTATTGTTTTATGTACAATTACTGAATCTGCATTGCTGATTCTTCAGCTTCTTTCCTTATCAATTCCCCTAATGTTATCCTTGGCTGTTCCGCCACTTTCGTTTTCGCCTTCTTCTTCTTCTTCTTCTTCTTCCTCTACATGACCACATTCACAACTTACCAAATTCATAACACATAAGCAAAAATGCAAAACAACGAACAACAAAAAACATGAAGAACTAAGATTCTTACATCTTTCCTGCATTGGTTTGTACAAGGGTGAACTTTTGTCGACGCGAGTGCTCTTGGATTCGAGCCAAGGATCTCAATCTCTGTAGTAAACATGGCAGAGACAGGGCGATGATCCGAGAATTTACTGTCTCCACAAACATAGGACAATTGTTGTATCCCTTTCCCATGCCATATGATCCTGTCACACCTAAAAGTCACAATCTTTTCTATTAGATTCCTTACTTTACTAATGAAAATGTTTCTTACAACGATAACGAAGAGCAAAGGCTATCATTCGTCGTTACCATGCTGGCGTTCTGTGCTTGTCTCCGGATCTAGTTGGAAAGCTGCCTGTGTAACAATTGCTGTTTGACAAATAGTACTTGTAAGTAGGTGCAAATTCTATGGCTCCCTCATTCCAACCTTGCAAAACTCCGCCGCCTTCTAGCTCCTTCTTGAGTTGATCAAACTTTTGTAGCTCTTTGTAGTCTCTAGCTTGTATTAGCTCGCGCGCTAGACCATCTTCCATGTTAAGCCGGTAATTGAGGTCTCCAAACCAGAACACCAGGCTGTTTACACAACAAAAAACTTACCATTTAGTTCAATATCAAGAACATAGATTCAGTTTGATATGGATCATATCATAAAGGAGACTTTAGTAGCTTACTCATGTCCTAGTATGTCGAGTGGATGAGGAACAAAGCTCCCATGAGGAATCTGCGAGAATGTAGCTCGCTTAAAGATGTCAGCCACTTGATGATTTCTTCGGCTCTCATCGCCTTTCTTCTCACCGGGAGCCAAGTGAGCATTGACAAAGCAAAATCTAGTGCCTTCAATGGACATGCTAACCGAAACCGAGCCTTTGTTTCCTAAGCATCCCATTATGCCACAAGCCACAGAGCAAACCTTAACATTTGAGACACTATACTTCCTTAGCATCTCTGTCCTCATCCAAATTGTTACAAAGACTCCAACCATCCTCTTGTTGGCTACCAACTTGTAGGTTTCGTCGCCACTTGACTCGCCATGATGAATCCTTGATGACCTCTCTATGATTGAAGATACACTTTGTTCACCATATAGCTCCTTCTTGTTGTTGTTGAGTGCTTGTCCGATTAGTAGGTTCCATTTTCGTGACTCGGTTTGGTCTTCTAGGACTCCAACTAATGTCTTCGCGTTCAACGGGACAACTTCTTGAAACCTGAGAAGCTATAAAACGTTACACATAGAAGAAAGAGTTGTAAATTTTTCAAAAAAATTGTTGGTACTTACCCAAGAACATATATGTCAATTGCACTATTGAGGTTTAGCCATTGATCTAAATCTGCAGCCAAGTTTTGACTAGGCGACCGCCCTCCTACGTTCCATGTTCCTATGAACATCCTAAAAAAGGAAGAAATAAAAAAACATCTATAGTCAATACATTAGAAAAAACAACAGCACTAGAATTAGTCATTCATGAAACCATGATCATACCTCAATTCATGTGTGAGGGGGCTGGTCCTCATATTCCGTGGCCTAAACGAAACGCTTGTGAAGGAACGATTCGAGAGATAATCGCCTTCGTCTGCGAAAACAACACTAAAACTTCATCAACAAAACCACATACATACTCAATAGATTAAATTAGTCCAATGAACTTCTTACCTGAAAATTCACTTGAATAAGGGGTTTCACTCTTCTCAGATTTGTTTGTCAGCCAAAACTCTGATCTTGCAGATGCATTTTCCTGAATCTCGCTCCCCATTAAACGAGTATAAAGAGCTAGGCCATACACTATAATCAAAAGGGTCCTCTTGATCTATGCTTAATTGCAATATCCTTGCCTTTCTACAATCAAGACCTCAGCTTCTTTGCACTATTCTTGTCTCTGCATTTTTCAGGCCTTACAACAAAGTTGAGACACTAAGTTATGGTATTGTACTTGTAAGGAATCTATAAGGGTATTTCAGCTTTTGTTCTGAAGCTTCTGATTATATTTGTTTAATCATCCATGTTTGGCAAGGTTGGGATAATGGCTCTCACGTCTGTGTTTCTGATTCGGTCTACTATGGATAAATGGTTGTTTGTATTAGTCTTAGAACAAGTCAAATAGTATTGTATTAAAAGAGCCCTAAAAAGGCAATTAACAGATCGTGCATCTAACCAATTTAAGTACTCGAGTAAAACAGGATTTCAGGCGCAAGGAGTTGACTTTGGATATAACAGTTTTTGGGTCGTTATCAATTTGATTTAGGAGCCCAATTCCATCTCTATACAGCTAATGCATTTGGATTAAGCAGTAGTTTAGAGTGCAAGCATTCACTGAGAGAAAACTACGCCATCGGATTATCAGCTTTCCTGAAACATTTGAGACATGTATATTTGCTAAGAGCCGATACAAAACGTCATTAAGTAAAACCACAAAGCTTCCAGCTTAATTAGCAAATTCAGCATATGAAGCTTCTCATCCATAGAACCCAGCTCGTCTTCGTTTACTTGTAATCACATATTCCTGGATTTTCTTATGAAGGCAGGTTGTCAGTTGGTCATAGTTTGCCCAATAACCATCTTTTTTTTTTCATACACAAGGGTACAACAATTGTTCAGGAGTGCCCATTTCCAGACAGTGAGATTAGCTGCATGAAGAAAAAACAATGCAAATTACATGACAATTTTATCCATGAATAACACAAGCAAAAAAGGGGAACCATAGTTGGATTGTAGAGCATGTCTGGGAAGTTAAGTGGTTTATCACAGATTTTTTAATGAAATTGGGAAAAAGAAGTGTACCAATCAGTGAGCAAAAGGTTAGTTTCTGTTTAATTGCTCCAGATTATCATTTTTTAACACAGAGAAGAATATGTATGTATGTGATTAACCGAAATATGAAACTGACCTGATGAGCAATTTGAAGAAGTTGCCCACCATCCTTAGACTGTTCATCTTTCACAGTAGATTTCTGCAGTTTCGCAGAATCTTCTTTCTCGGGCACTTCCCTTTTGCGCTTTCTTTGGAATGTGAATTTGAGAGACTTGTCACTTTCAGCTCGATTACAAATCCCAGCCGACTCCTCATCCTCGGAGATCTGTAAATCATGTGAATTGCATTCTGCCGCGTTATCACCTCGAGCCTTACTCTGTCTGCCTGATTTGGTCCTGCACTTAGACAAGGAAGGTAGCTGACAAGATTTGGCGTTTTTAGCATGACAAGACCTGCGTAAGGCAGCGATGGCTTCCTGGTATTTTAAATTTTTTCTGTTCCTTCTAGAGCCATCCCTGAAGGACTGGCCTTGATGAAGGCTCTCGTATTCATGTGATTTTGCTTGCGATCCGTTAGCAACAAGCTTTGCATCATGTTCATCAGGCTCAGAAGAAGATGATGAACAACGTTCCTTGCTGGCTTTAACATCACCAAATTCATTCACAGAATCCTGAGAAAGCATAGAAGGCTGAAATGAAGTTGAAGTCTTTTCCACTTCAGACCTAAGAATTTGATCTCCGCGAGCATACTGTAGTGCCATTTCATCTGGGTTCATTCTTCCACGCGCAATTTCAGCTGATAGGTATTTATATATAGTGTATCTTTCATCATCAGTTTTAGCAATCAACTCATTTTCCAAGGGTGGTGCATGATCCTCAGAATCTTCTGAACTCTGCTGTTTTGAAGGCCGCTGTTGACTACATTTGACTTCCTCTAATTTGTCTTGTGTCAACCTTAATTCTTCCCTGAGGTCCACAATTATTCCTTCTGCTTCAGACAGTTGTGCTTCAAGCACCTCTATCTTTCTTTGCTGATTTTCTGACTTAGCTTCAGCCTCAGCAGCCTGCAAAAGAATGAGCTTGGTCAAGTTGGCTTCAATCAGTAAGTCATTCTATAAAGGCAACATTCCTTATTATGGAATTTGTTTTTTGGTGTTCTGAAGTTGTAATTTATTAATGACAGTGACATCCTTTACTACAACAAGGTCAGACAAGTGCATTTCAATCAATCAGTTCTCTTACAAATATAATTGAGCAATACTCAGAGAGAAGCCTAAGAACCAACGTTGGGAAAATAAAAGGACATGCTTGATCCGGATCAAAGAATACCGTGTAAGATCATTCTCTGCTGAATAACATAGCTTTGCACTACAAAGGACCAATTATTTTCTGTTGAAAAAATAATGCCATTATCATACTGAAGAATTAATTAACCAACAATCTCTATTGCAATATAAACTTGATAGATTTTTAAGGTGTCTTTATCTATTTATTCACACAGAATGCAAAATTCAGACTACCATAACATAATAGGAATTTCACCAATCTTTCTCATCATCAAGGCCAATTACCCAATACAGCTTCATACAAAGCTCTAAAATTCTGGATTCATTCTATTTCCAGCAAGCACGTAAGAAGGGAATAGACAATAATAGTAAATACCATAGTTCAATTCTCTTGTTTGAAAAGAAAGAAGGGCTAAAGAATCAGACTTATAATCAAGAAATGGAAAAACAAAAGCTAAAGCAACTTAAACAGAACCCCTTAATCTCTTATTATTATTCACTTTGTTTCCAGCAAGGGAGTGATTATATGCCCTCCTTCCTTGCCATGTACTTCTCTCTTATCTCTTTACCTAACTCTACACAATTCTGAACACACTAACCAATTCAGATGCTTGGGATGATCAAATCAAGCATCTTGAATAACAACCTATTCTTCAAGCTGCGCTGATCAGATAGCCTTTATTTAGTCTTCAATGACAATGACTCATTCTTGTATCCCCTGCTCCACAACAAGAACTTACCATGTGACACTATGCAATTCAACGCATTGTCTTTCTTATCACAACAGTCCCAAACTCTACACCTGAAAACCTAAACGCTTTTCAGTACTGTTAACCGCCTTCTAAGCCAAGATAAACAGTTAAAAGATCATCCACACAAATGCAGAAATGCGGAGTAGTGAGATACAATCCATCAACTGAACGAAAGACATCAGCACTTAAGCAAATCCACCTCATTCAAAAACCGAAGAAAAAAAACGGAATCGAGAAAGATCAATAACCAGACGAGCAAGCAAAAACGATCACTGAAACACAAGAATCGGAAAACCTAACCAAAGATCCTAACCAAAGATCCCCCAGCAAACTGAAATCACTACCTTGGAATCGGCCATTTGCTTAACCTGCACAAGCAAACGAAGCGCGTCCTCTTTCAAAGACACCAGATCCTTCTGGAAGCACATCGCTCTCCGATCCGCCACCATTATCCTAGCAGCGGCCTCCTTCGAAGTGTTGAGAATTATCTCCGCGTACGCCTTCTTCAGCGTCTCCATTCTCTGCAGAGCCAAAAAGCCACTCGCAATTCAAAACCAAACAGCAAAATCAATCCGGACACCACAACCGCCCAATCGGAGCGGAAAAATAGGGCAAAGCGGAAAAACGCAACCGACGGACACAAATCGCCTCCATTCCGGAGCAATCACGAGGCTCCGGAGGCGTTTGCGATCGGCGGTGGTAACGCTAATTTGTTGGCGGTTGAAAGGATGATGAAGAAGAGGAACAAGAGTGAGGTTTTTGATTTTGCCTTCCCCAGGCCCTAGCTACTAGAAACCGGACGCCTGTAGCTTCAATTGCACGATTCAATTAGGCGTTTTACAGGGAAGGAAGCTTACCACGGAAGAATCGTCCGCCATTGGAGAGCGAAATCGAGAGGGATTTTGGGACCGAAAGAGAGTACGTTGAGAGGAAAGAGAAGGTTATAAAAAGCGAGACGAGCTCTCTCTCTCTCTTTCTCTTACTTCTCGGAAGCTGGAGTCTGTTATGAAGTGGAAAGGGGTAAGAAATGACGAGATTGCCCCTCGAGAGTTGTTGGTATTTACGCTTTCGACCTGCTGAGTATTGCGTAAAACGGCGTCGTTTGGGTTTGCCCCTCTGGTTGTGAGTGTTGGCGCTAAAACTGTGAGGTGGGGCCCGCCAACGAGCGAAAGTTGTCATTTTGTTCGTTGTTTTGCCGAAGTGGATCTAAAACTCAACCAACACGATAAGTACAAGAAATTAATGTTTTAAACCTAAGTATTTTTTTTAAATAATTTGATTAAATTTTAATCCATAGATTAAGAAGTGCAAATCTCACAACAATGCAAGATGTTGATATGGTTAATCATCAAAAAAAAAAAAAGAGGTAAAAAACTAGATAACCCAAACAGACTTTATATCGAGAAGCAGTCGAGACCACGAGAAAAGGTGTGGACTAAGATCGAGTTTAGGCTTAAGGCGAGTGTAGCGTGTTTAGTTACCAAATGACATGAAATAAAAGTTAGCAAAGTATATAGTGATTGTGTAGGTGTTCTTTTTTTTATAGCATTATGTATGTTGGGTCATCAAACAAAATATTCACAACAATGTGGTCACTTTTAGTAAGTAAGAATAAATGAGTAGAATATAACAAATTTTGTCCGAAGAAGCCCAAAAAGAGGTTGAGCCTCAAGAGGCATGGAATATGGACCGGCCCAATACAGAAAATAGATTGTATTACAAAGTTGTAAGAGTACATTCAATCACAGCCGTCCGATCTAGGGCATATTAGATCCATGTCACCATGTGTGTTAGCTTTCATACATTTTAGTCAGTGTTAAAGTGCACCCAAATGCGACCGAAAAAAAAGTGCACCCAAATAAGTCATGAAATTGTGACAGAAATTTATGATCTTGTGTGCAATTGTATAGCACAATAGGATTTGAGGTCAACTTGATGATTACAAAGGGGTGTGGCAACTTAAGATAAAACAAGCTAGCTAGCTAGAGTGATTATCTTTGTTGACTAAATTAAGCTAAAACTCGTCAGTTAATGGAAATGTTTGATTAACCACTTGACTTATTAGTCACGTACCCATGCATGACATCTTCTAAGATTCTTGTTGTTTTTAAGTTTTTTATTGAGGTTTACGTAAGTACATAAATAATAAATAAATTTCTCTACAAGTGTTGCATACTTGCATGTGTATATTTTAGTTTTTCTTTTTTATAAATAAAGTAAAAAAAAAATAGGAGGTCTCATGTACGTGGATGAGAGCATCCGTATGGATAAAAACTACGAACTCACATTCCCATTTGCCTTTATTGTTCTGAAATTTTGAATGCATAGTAACTTAGTAAGCGTGTAAGACGACACGATTATTGCGATGTTGTAAGACAATCGAGCAAAATTTGATCATATTCCTAAGTTGGATAACATATGAACAAAGTGCGAGTACAATCCGATTAATACGTATGTTCACTAAATGAAGGCGGTCCGTTAGTTGTAGGTGCAAATTGGCCTTGCATGTATCTTGGAATGAATGGAATGGAAGGGTTCGGTTCGGAGATGTGACACACAAAACGAATTTAAAGGAATAACACAATTTGTATAGGAGATTCGATAAATCAAGAATAACTCATAAATTTAATAATGCAAATAAATAATAAAAAATAATTACTTATTTACCAAAAAAAATTATTTTATATATGGGATTTAATTTATGTAAAACAAATACTCCGTAGCTAGTTTGTAGAGAAAAAAATTGAGAGAAATATATTAAATGTGAATAAAAAAATAAAATGATGCTAATTGAACTTTGGTGTAATGAAAACAAAATTGAACAATAGACCATCTACACGTACTAGTTGAATTTAACATATATATTAATAATAAACCCGACGGGAGGAGACACGGGCCGACTCATGCCCCCTAGGTCCGTCGACGGCTCAGAAAGAAGCCGCCACAAGAATGGCTTGGCGACACCGTGCCCTCGCAACCTCAAGCCGCTCAACGAGAGTCTCCTCCTTCTTAGCAGAAGCCACCATAACCATGTCCATCTGCATGAGCTTGAGCACCCGAGCCAACTCCGTCACCATCCTTTCCTCGACTCTGCCCTCACCAACCAGCACCTCGGCCTCCTCCTTGGCCCGCTCCGCGACGATCTCGGCCGCCTTGGCCAGCAGCGCCGTGGACCCGAACTCGCCCCGCCCGATCAGCTCGTCCAGCTTCTCGAGGAAGTCGATCACGACGTGGCCCACCGGCTTCTCCGGTTGGGTCTTCTTGGTCCGCTTCCACCCGATCTCGAAATTCGGGGGCGGCGACAACTCGGGTCGTTTTGGTGCGCGGTCTCGGAGGATCTCGGAGTTTCGCCGCTTCTCGAGCGGGAAGCGGTCGGCGGGGATTGTGGTCTGGAAGGTGGGGTCTGGGGATGGGAATTCGGTGTTGTTGTTGTTGGTGGCAGAGCATTTGGCGGCTTGGGGTTTTCTGATTGGGAGGGTGAAACTGATGAGGTTTATGGTTATGGATGTTGAGGCCATGTTTTCAATGGATAAGACACAAAAGGCTGTTTAAGTTTGTCCTAAGAGATTTTCTATAGAAGATTTTCTTGATTGAAAATACTCAAGTGCCAACATCAATGCATAAGAATTAGCAAACTGCTGAGCTGGTAAAGCATGATTTAGCTGAGCCAAAATTGATGATAGTGGGATGGAATTTCAGTGAAACGGAATGAGAAATCTGCAGAATTGAAGAAGATGGATTGAAAAACGAGATAGCGGGCGAGGATTGAGCGAGTGTGGTCGACCTCAATTGAGTTATCTTTTTTTGTTGGGGCCGGATGGTAGTGTACACAACTAAGACAACGGGGTCGACCAAAAAAAAAAAAAGAAAAAGAAAAAAAAACTAAGACAACGGGGATTGTTATTTTGGGCCATAAATTGGGCTAATTTGTTGGGCCAACTAAGACAACAAATTGGCCCAACATACCTTACGTGACTCACGTCAAAGTTGGGTTAAAATAACTTTGTATATAAAGTGAGACTTAGGGTCTGTTTGTAGTATGGATTGTTTAATGTATTAAATAATTAAAATGTGTTTGGATGAAAATGATTTGATGAATTATTCTTTCTCTCATCTTCTTCCTTAATCACAATAATTTCACAACAACCACCATCACCACTACATCTTGATAAGGGAAGGAAGGTGAAGGGGTATGTCGCATATAATGTAAACACGTTTTAGCCATAATATATTACTGTAATAAATTCATTTAATGCAAATTAAACTTTAAAGCAAAATAAAACATAATGTAATTTAATGCATGTCTATCCAAACAGACCGTTAGGATCACACAAGGGAGGAGGTTCCTAGGTGTAAAATGAGAAAAGATCATGACTATCCATAACGGCCAAGTCAAAAGGAAAGAAAAGATACGCGGTGTCAACTTCGTAAATAAGCAAAAGAGGAAGGTTCACAATTTGGTCAATAGGAAAATTCATGACCCAATTTAGAAATATATTTTATTATCTAACCTTATTCACATTTTCAATCCTAATACTCTCAAACTCGATCAAGTTCATAAATCTGAGATGAGCATATCAATCTCTCATCGACACTTCCTAGTAGCTGTAGTAGCTTTGGTGACTGTCATATTGTCATTTTCAATTTATGTCTTTTTTGTATAGTTTCATTTAGAGTTAATAGAGTTGAGCATAGTTAAAATGTTGCCAAAAATATAAGCTATAGCCCTAAGTTAATTTATCTGTGGCAGCTTATTTTTTTTTTTTTTGAGGGAAAAGGCTAACTAGCCTATGGGGGAAATTTGATGGGGCGGAAGACCCATGACAAAAATAAATGTGAAAACTAGGCGGTTTTCCAAATTTACCCCTGACAAAAAAAAAAAATTTACGGGTTGCCACCGCGTCCCACCCCATATCCAAAATT